>CM032757.1:15419997-15884997 GCA_019155195.1 Avicennia marina
AAGACACAGGATAAGCACCAAATGTGACATTCAAAATTGAGCTTTTCCAATCCCCAGATAAAGCCCCACAAACGCAAGGGATTAGCAAGAAATCCTGGCCTTATCAGGTCAAGAGAACAAAAGGTTTGGTGCACAGCTTTTCTTGGTTATCACTAGCTGCAATAGCTTACCAACACCTCAGCCACCCACTAAGTTTCCATTTACAAGCATCTGACTTTGGTCAAGGACTTGCAATATCACAATCTTACATTGACTGTTGAGACAATGAAGGACCTAATTGTTAAATAATAATGTGCAAAAGAATTTGACAATTGGACCAACAAATCTCAATGATGACTAATAGTTATCAATAAGTAAAATCCCTAAACTACAAAAGAATAATCATCGGAAGTAATATGTTAATCTTAAAATAGCCTATACATTGGCAGCAACCCGAAATTTATCGTCACAGAATTTTTTTTTGAAGTACTGGGGACGTACTACCTATAACCACAGTGCCCTATATTTTAAAACTGATCCTCACTGCGTCCTCAGGGACAAGGGTTGTTAACCAAATTGAAGAAGAGCTCCAGCACTACTCACCTGCTAACTGAAAGGCCCATGTGACAGTAGCTTCTTCAATGTTTCATACGTCATGAACGCAATCCCTACACTTGGAACAACCTTGTAGTATTCTGGCATAATCCCTCGATATAAGCCCCACAAGCCTTCCATACAAATTATGCGTCTGAATGTTCCAAACAACCCAGTATTATACACTCGAGCTCGACCAGCAGCACCTTCCAATTGCATTCTTCGCCTCACAAGGTCCAATGGGAATGTTGCTGCATTGAACAAGAATACATAATGCAACACTGACTCAAAATACAGACAATTTAATTAATTAAAATGTCAAAGTCATACATTTAGCATGACATTACAAATTGTTCAGCAAATGGGCTTCATACTTGTATCAAACATGCATTTTTTCGCGAATTTGATGTGCATTTTTACATTGAATCTAACCAAAATTAGTAAATGACACAGTAAGTCATTCCACCTTCCGCTACCGCAACTAAAAGTTCCACTCCACATTCTATCATAGCAGAACATCAACGCAGCAATCAGTAATCAGGGAGAAACAAGTATAATGTTTTGCAGGCTCACTAATTTTGCTTTCAATTAGAGGAAAGGGTGATCATCTGGACAGGGTGAGGTGTAAATTTTTCTTTACTAAAATCCCAGTATTGTTAACATTCATTCTGACAACTGTAAATAGAAGCAGTTACTACCCACCTGTCGATGATGCAACACCAGAAAGACTGCCACAAGCGAGGCTGACCAATACCGCAGAATCATTAGGCCTAATGAAAAACCACATTCTTAAGCACGTAATAGAGAGAGGGCATTCTAAAATTATGGTCAAATCCAGAGTTTCTTTTCACCTTTGAGAATACCAGGAAGATCTCAAACTCTCATAAACTGTAAAGCTTATAGCTATACTGGGTCCAACACCCTGCAACCACAAAAACAAATGAATGAAATCAAAAATATTGAAAATCTAAGAGCTCAGCTTAGAACTTAGAGAACAGGATATAAGGAAAGTGACATGAAATACCAATAGTGTTGCTCCCAGCCCTTTGTACAGGCCAAGAAAGCCCTCATCTCTGTAGATGGTAAGAAGTGCATGCCTTATGCCTTGGTAGTATACTGCACTCCTCTACAATGGTCCAAATCAAATCAGAGAACTCCATCCAAGTTAACAAAATTGCAAAAAAGGATGAGCATAAAAGAGTTTGGATGAGGCAACGTGTTGCTTCCACTGCCAGATCAATAAATCAAAAGAAATTCAGAAAGTTGTAAGGGAACAAGCACCAATCTAGAAAAGAATATGCCACCAAACGAAGTTCCTTTACAAATCTAGGAACAGATCTAATTGGTTATCAAGTGGTGAATTCAGGTTTCAGAATGATTTCCTGCAGTTGTCTTATCTTATCAAGGTGAGTTTTTTTATATTCTTTTAGCTATTCTTGTTTTATTTCATTTTATTTTATTTTGGATAGCATGGGAAGATTTTAAATAAATCATGTGCCAAAGTAGAAGAGCAGAATCATTTATGGGGACTGATGAAACATCCTGCTACTTCCAACATTGAGTATGACAGAGAAAATGACAGAACATGAACAAGTCACGAATACGGCTATATTTTTGCACCTGAGCTGCAAGTCGTGTCCTGACAAGATCCAATGGATATGTGGCAGAAGCAGCAGTGATTCCTGCCAAGCCACCACCTACAAAATGCACAAAAACATCCGCATGCCAATTTCCTCCACGCCCATCAAGGCCTGGAATCGATTTTAATATCTGCAAAAGATTCTGAGATGTGTAAATGTCACAAAACACGATAATCAGTGCATTAAGAATATTCAACTGTGCTAAAACTGCAATTCATATCTGATCAACACTCACATGCTTGTACTGTTCATAGGCATAAAAGTTGACTGAAGAATAAGGTAGTCGATGAGCAATAGTGACCAAATTCCCTTTCCAGAAAGCTCCAAATCCTTCTTCATTGATGATACGCAGTGCTTCACGCCATATCCTAGGCTTACTCATCATCGCAACATCTGAATGCATGCCTTGTACCTAGAGTAAATTTAAAAAAATCGTACATTAAACAACAAAAAGACATGTGATGAGGTGATATAAAAGAACAGCTAAAAACATATAGTCGCAGGTGCATCATCCCAAATACACCACAAATTGTGGGGGTACTGTAACGATGATAGTCTTTTATAGTTTGAGGTTACAGCCAAGTGGACTAACAAAAAGTAGCAATATTCGAACAGAATTATTAAGAACGTTTACGGAATCAATCACATTCCAGCAAAGTTATAGTGAGAAAATTTACATAAGTGTTCAAAAAATTGAATATAGGATTTATATCTGCAACATAAAATATTTAGCACACTAACAAAAAAGGGATTTTTAACCCCTACACAAAGCCTTCACTATTTTCCTTATTTCCTTAATTATGTTTATGTTGCTCGTGAAATTAAAATCTTTCTCAATCAAAATGTAAACAATAACCGAGAGTATAGAAATGCGACTAGACAAAGAGGAGGATAAACAAGGCAGGTATAGAAAAAGGGAAATGAATAAAACCTGGAAGAGAATGGTGAGACGAGATAGAGGAGCAGTACAGGTTTTGCTGAAAGCTCCGGCAATGCCGCCGGCAAGTAGCTGAGGCACCGTACCGATCTCGGACATTTGCGGCGGCGGCGGCGGCGGCGGCTGCCGTGAGTGGTGGTGATGGACGAACTTCGTCGTCGCAGAACCGCCGTCCACACCAACTGTAGCTTCCATTAGTACGGTCAGGGATGCTAATTTTTCAGTTTCTTCACTCGTCAATAAATCCCTAGATTTCCCTAAATCTTCAGCATGTGGCTGGAGCATTAACACGTCAGAATGGAAACAGATTGAGGCCACACAATTTCGTTTCGAATTTTCTTAATTTACGGAGACTCCACGGCAAAACCCTAAGGTATAGTCTATATAGTCGAACTTTGATTCATTGGAATATTTCTGAGTAGATTCTAGACGTATCCTGAACGAAAGCGTGATTTGGGTGTTGAGAACGTGCTTCACCTTTTTTACCTTCGGCGTTAAAAGCCCGAAAAAGGCTCTGTAGGCATATGGGTTGGGCCTTTTTTAATTCTAATGGGGCAAGAGCTGGGACTGAATCAATGATCCCGCAAAAAGCCCAAAGTTTCTAGAATTTCAATCCATCAAAAAAGCCCATATTTCATTTTGAAGCCCAAAACCATTTTACATCCTTTGTAACATCTGTCTAATTATCCATATAAAAATAATAAATATCCCATGTACTTATGTTGTTAAATATAAAATATATAATTGTACCAGTATTTATATTTCCTATCGCGACTACCTTTTGTGCATAGCTTTATAAAAGTACAGTTGTTGAACGGAGAAAACGACCCACAGTTTTGATGGACGGTAAAAGTAAAATGGAGGTGGCAATAGTACAGGATTCATGTCAAATATATTAACCTTCTATAATAAGATTTCTGTTCCTGGTAATGATTCGTATTAGGACTAACTCCTATCTTGGGATCAACAAATTAAAGTAATGTTGTAAACAACTCGCACAAATGATGATAAATTGATAATTAAAGACTTTAAATGCTGTGCTAAAAGTGCTGTGTCCTTAAAATTAGCTGTTGAAATTTAATGATCATTAGTCTATGTTTGGATGCAAATTTGCACAATATTCAACCGATAATTGAATCAGATGATTCACTGGGTAATCATTGATTCAATTAATCATCTAATTCAATCCACTTAAAAAAACTGATATACCAAGTGCACATATATATACACACTCAAATATATATATATATATATATATGTATATACAAACATTTATATGTAGTCTTTGCTGTCATACATGCAACACCCACATAAGAATATTTATATTTTCGAACCAACTATTCAAATGAAACTTTAAAATATTAAATTATTGTATTATTATAATATATGCAACTAATACTAATACGAATGCGTTTAAAAGTTCCATAATTGATTTTTGCCAAGTCATTTATTGCTTCGTGAATCTCCTGACAAACATATTGATTGTTTAATGGGAACACAGAAGGTTTAAAAACGATTTTATTCATTACAATAATCTATCGATTTTCACTCGGATTTAATTTTAGGTTGCGATTAAATTGGCTCCATCGATTAACTAGTTTGAGTCTAAAAGTATTGAAATTACATTCTTTCTTTTAAACATGTGATACATTAAAATAACATTTCTTCCCATTCTACTCCTTCCTTATAGGATATAATTTTATATGTTAAACGTTTGCATCTAAACAAAGCTTTTTAAGTACTCGTGCATGGTAAAAAGTAAGTGGGAGCAGGGGTAAAATTGGGAATTGGAGGATGGGCTGCATGAAACGTCTTGTTCCTTGCAAAACTTGGTTTGTGTGTGTCATGTGGTAAGAGCCCAGCCAGGAGGTGTGTTGGTCTGGAAAGTGGTAAGCTAAGGCTGGCTACTACTGACTAATTCCAGTAGCTAGCCCTAGGCTTTACTGACAGACGCGGGCCCCCTGAGTTGATGGAAATCAACGTCCATCGCGAAATACGAGGGCACAATCCCACGGCTGCAAAGACAAAGCACTCCCATCGTCTAATCCTCAAACGGATTGCGCTTTCTTTCATTCCTTCACTCACGCCTCTCTCCTAATCTCTCTATAATAATGAAATAAATTGTCCCAAAAAGAAGTTGAGAAAAAACACAAGTGAGGAATTAAAAAAAAAAAAAACACACACACACACACACACAAGACAATGACTTTCTGCTTTTACGAGTAAGGAATACATGATAAAATTTTTTCGTTTTTAGGACGCATCCGAGGGTACTGTGGTGAAAATGAAAGATGGAGCAGAAAGGTGAAAAGCGCCTCGCAAAAATCGGGGGATTATATTAGTGCTTTGAAGTACAAAAGATCTGTGCTGACGTCTGTTCTTACAGTACATATGTATATATATATATATATATATATCTTAGAGCTACTGACCGAACAACTGTGCGAGTATAGATCATCAGTAAATTAAGTATTTTACTGTGCGTGAGGGAAACAGAACGTGAGCATGATAAAAACTGTTCGCTAGTTTATGTTTCTTTTTAAATTTTAGGACCTGTAATTACGTATAACTAAGAGGAAAAAAAAATTAATTAAAAAAGATACAATAATTAAATTTGTGTTTTAAAAATTTTAAATTTGAAAACAAATATAGGTAGTATTGTCTATTTTTGTTTTCAATTTTTTATAAAAATATATACACATAACTATTAATATTTTTTAAAATTTTTCTCCATTTTTTTATTTTAACATAATTAAAAAATACTTAAAAATATATACCAAAAAAAATTATTAATTTTGTTTTTTTTAGATTTTAATGTGTATATTTAAATATTTTAATTTTAAAAAATATATAAAAATAAGAAAAAAATAGATAAAAGTAATAATAATTAAATTTATACTTTTAGTGGTGCATAAATACAAAACGTGGTATGCTTTTCCGGTTTTGGTTTTGGCAGCGCTAAGTAAAGGAGCAACTCAGGCTAAGTTTCTTGGCCATCTTTCATCTTTTAACATCATTAATTTCATACAATTAACTACTTTATATCATAAATTTTTTTAAAAAATAAATTTAATTTTTTTGTTACATATATAATTAATTAATTATTTTTTAATCAATTAAATAAATACTTATATACATATTTATTTTCATATTTATATATATTAATACTTTAAAAAATAATAATTATTTTATATACGATCGTATTATTCAATCATTAATATATATTTTTATACATATTAAATAAATAATATTTTTCAATCACTTCAAACTTTTCATTTATATATATTATTTATTTAAACACATTTCACCAAACATCATATGTCCCGACAAAACCCCCCTCCCAAACATGGCCCCACACAAAATATTTTATGGGTGTGTGTGTGTGTGTGTGTGTAATAAAGTCCCACGTCAGAGTGGTGGGTAGATATACGTTAGAATACCTTCTCTCAAATTCTTGATATTAGTATCGGTTATTATTCTAATCAAAGCCACGACAACATTAACAACCATAATAAATAATTGTCTTGTAAGTTAATACATTTATCGAGTATGAAATCGCTATATACACCAGTCGGAGTATGGTCCACACTAACTTTACACTAAATCGCTAATTTTTACATTTTTTTTTGTAATATGTCATCACTGAAAATAATACACAAATCAAATATAGGATAAACTAATTTTTTTTTAATTTCACGTGTATATATAAATATTTAAAATTCAATTATCACATTTATCTAATATCAAATTATTAGATAAATCATATAGTCTTACATGTATATATATTTATGGAATAAGGTTGATTATAACTCTGTTTATTGAAGCATAATTTGTTCGTTACATAATACCATGCATATAAATATAAAAACAATCAAATAAAACACACACATCCATTATTGTTAAATTATTTATAAAGTTTTATCCTAAAAACATACTATAATTTTAACCATTCACAAATTCACAGCCTAACATGAGTTTCTGTACCTTTTTTTTTCAATATTTTCTTTTGCCTAATATTTCAATTTTTAATCAGGTGTCTTTCATCTCAACATTTACTACATATGCGAGTAGAATTTTAAAATAAAATATTTTTTTGTTATACTCAAAACGATACTACTGAGCATTCGTTATATATCAAATATTTAGAGATTAAGCAGATAAAGCAAGTGGAAAAATAATGCCATGGAGCAAGCGAAATATGCACAATTTCAATCAGTGATATATAATTCGATTTTGATTGAAATTTATAATTTGTCCTTTTTCATAACACGATATATCCTTAAATACCGTATATACATATTGCCACGTATACGTAACATTAAATAGTTTTTCATCATGGTGTAAACAACTCATCTGTGTAAACATAAAAAAAATTATTTAGTAAATAGAAAATACCTAGTCCAAGAACAAGTTGGTTTGAGTATAAAATTTAGCCAATCCAACATTTGTCCTCATTTAGGGAATTTTAAATTATTCTTTCAATAATACATTTATCTAAAAATCAAATAAAATCAGGAATCTCGGAAGATTTTATTTTCAATCAATCATTTCAGTTCTTTAATAAACATTGGAAGAAGTGATGTACAATAAAAAGCAACTGTTTGGCGGATAGAGTGTGGAGATGCCCAAACTCAGTCTTAATTTTTTATCAGTCTTTAGTCACGTGTTCATCCCACGTTTCTCCACGCCATTCGCTGGCAACCAAGAATTAATCAGAGGTTTAATACTGTTAACGGGAGTCAAGGAGACTAAACAAATGTAAAAATGAGAAATTAATTAATATGATTTCATATTTCCATATTCATTGCTATGTCATGGTTATGCTCGTCTCTATTTTACAAAATTATTCTTTCTCTACTTAAAAATTTTATAAATTAAATATCTTATCATATTATTTTTATTTAAATTTAAATTAAAAAATTTTCATCTCTTATATTTTATAACTAACTAATAATTTTTCAATTATTATACTTATTCATAATTAAGCCAATAACTATTCTTATAATTTTTTATTCATATTCATTCTTTTATAATTATATAAATTTTTATACTATCATATCATTCAATTATTCTAACATATTATATATATATATATATAATTTTCTTATCTACTCAAATTTTACAAACTAAACACAATTTTCATTCACACTCAAATCACTCAATTTCCCTCCCCATCCTAATTTGGAAACAAACACGGCCCATAAAATTAATGAGAAGTTATTTCATATTTCATACAATCTAAACGCCGATGTCCCTTTAGATCAACATTATTGGCTAAGTCAGTTTTCGTCTTAAAAAAAATAATACACACCCCATTCATTACTTTAAAAAAAATCTCTCTTTTTTATTTACACATTTTTTAAAACATGCACTCAAAATATACATCCAAACATCAAAACAAACATAACCATATTAATTTCTTTTACATTTTTTTTTACTTCTAATTGCCTAGAATATGTTTTTTTGAGATACAAATTTAATAATGGTACTTTGTGTTTCATTTTGTATTTCACATCATTCTAAAAAGGTCAACATACAGAAAAATATTTTTAAATAGATTCTTGATATACTTAGGTATTATTATTGTTAGTGTTCTTTTTATTGTTTTTATTCTTTATGAGGATTAGTTGCACAAACAAGAATATACCCAACAAATTTAACACAGGCAGGGTATTCAATGATAGCAGCCAAATTACTTGGGAGTGCTTTTTTCAGTGAAACAAAGAAAATTAAAACACGGCACGTGCATGCATGCATTATACATATTAAATACACATGACAGTAATCCAAATTTCGAACCATAAAACATTTTAAATGTTACGTTACTCAATATTTTTGTTTAAATTTAAATTTAAAATTATATATATAATTAATTATTTTTTAATCATTACACATATTAATAATTAAAATAATATTTATATATATTACATATATATTCGTATTCATTTTTATTTATATTTATAACATAATTATTATTTTTATAAACTAATACATTATTTAATTATTATTATATATTTTTTACATTTATTCAAAATAAATTATATTATTTATTTTATTAACAAATTCTTTTTAAATATATTACTAACATACTACGTACTACCAAATATTATATCATCCAAAAAAGAAAAAAAGCCCCTTTCCCAAAGATAGCCAGTATGAGACATACAGTCTCATGTACGCAGAGTACAGTACACAGTGCTTCCAATGTTCTCAGTCGGAACTGTACATGGATTTTGTCTGGAACACTACCCTGGGCCAGGAGAAAGAAAGAAGGGGCTCTCTATACCCTCTCTACCAATTTTAGTGTTTCTGAAAAATTAAAGAAAAAAGAGTAAAAATCAGATATATTCTCACCTTTCACACTAATAACATCAATTTATATATATCATGGTAAACTCTCATTTCATCGTCATCCTAGCTGTTCCACTGTTCCCCACCTTTTCTACCCTTTAAGCTCCATCACCCTTTTTCTCCCCCATCTCTCTCTCTCTCTCTCTTTCTCTCTCTCTCTCTCCACACTCTATATATATACGCGCAGATTCCCTGTCGAGCACAGTGGTAGCTGTACTCATGGCCGATGGATTTGAGCCATATCATGTCCCACAGCAAAGTAGAAGAGATAAGCTGAGAGTAAACAGCCAACCAGGGTGCGGCGATAACCTCCAAGCCTGTGCAGCTTTGGTTCCTCTTTACGATCCGTCGCTCATCTCTCCTGATTTGATCAACTGCGCCGCCGTTGACTTGCACCGCCAAAGTTATGGCCTTGGAGCAAATACAAACCCCGGCGCGAAAGAAGGGGGCATGAATTTGATGGGTTTTGTTGGAGGAATGAACGAAAATCATATGTATGTGGATCCGCAGTTATCTCAACAGTTAAACCCTAGCTCTATTCAAGGGATCAATGGCAGCTCATGCGTATACCCGACACCCCACTGTTACAGTGGAGTTGTTGATCAGTCTTTTCATGGAAATGAAGTTGTGGTGTATAAGCCTGAGGCGCTGTCGATAGCCCATCAAGAGCCCAACGCTAACAGCACAGCGACGACCGGTCAAAGTCTTTCTCTCTCTCTGTCTTCACACCACAATAATCTTCCTTTGGAGCTGAATCTGCAGAGATACGACTCTTCGATGTTCAGTAATAACAAAGCGGGTGGAGGGTATAACGTTGTCGCTTCCAATGGTGGTTCCACCTCAATTGAATTTTCTAAGAGTTCAGTGCCTTTAGGGCCCTTTACTGGCTACGCTTCTGTGCTGAAGGGTTCAAGATTTTTGAAACCTGCACAGCAGTTGCTGGAAGAGCTTGGTGGTGTGGGTAAGGGATTTTATGCGGAAAAAAGTGGGGCTGACTCGTCCTTGTTGGATCCTCCACAACTGGAAACTTTGAGCGAGAACGCGATTGTCGATGAGTCAGTAAATTGCAGTGATGGGGTTGACCAGACTAGGAAGAAGTCGAGGCTACTTTCAATGCTCGACGAGGTGACTTTACTAATTTCATCCTATACATGTTTAAAGCAGATTAAATTAAGTTATAAATTGAAGTTATGTAATTAATCATAATATAAGATTTTATTTTCGGCAATCATATCTGTTGTCAGTACACATGTGGCATTTCTCTTCATTCTAGTAGTGGTGTGGTACTGTCTAGGTTTATTTAATCTTTGACTGCAGATACCGGGTAAGCCATTCTCTGAAGGGCTGGTAATCATTAATTGCTGCTAGTAGCTAGCATGCCAGGTTTTTGTTTTTGCATGATTTTGTGGCACGAAGAGCATTTAACATTGTCTTTTGTTTATTCATCTGAAATCTGTTTGATCTAGGTTCTGATATTTTAGGTTCAGAGGGTGTCAAGAATGGTGTTTCCTTTTTCTTTTTATTTTCTTTTAAACTTTTAAAAATAGTATTACTGTGGGAATATATGCACAAGTACATTGGAACCAGAAAAGGGGTGACAACCTAAGGGAGAGTTCTAATTTGTGATATCTTTGCCAAGTTTAGTTTGCATATCTTGCATAAAGTTATTAAGAGAATATCGAAAGATTTATTCTCTAAATCATTTGTGTGTAGTAAAATTCATGAATTATATATGCCTAATGAAAATATGCTGCAAAATGTATTGAGTGTTGGTCTTATTGTTCCTTTTTTCCTCTTTTATTTTCTGAAGTGGGAGAATATGATTCTTTCTGTTGTCCCTGACTTCATCTACAACATATTACATCATTTCAAATTAGCATTCTCTCTCATTCAGAAAAATTGGAATTAACAGACGATGCAATGCATGACTAGACGTTCGGATTAGATTACCAACTTTACTAATATATTGGGTTCTTCTTCCTTTTTATCTTTTTTTTTTCTTTTCTCTTGGTTTGGGATTATGAATATCAGAGTTGACTAGACACATTCCCGTTGAGCAATGTGCATTTGCTACATTTTCTTCAAACTAATTCAATCTATGTAGAGCTTGTGGAAATTCAAAAGTAAATTTGTGAATGCTATATGATATCCATGTTGGTACCTTTACAAAACTAAGTTAATTTGTTATTACTTTAAAGTTATTGAAACTTAAAAGCCCTTGTGGTTGAGAAATTACCCCTTCTTTTGTGTTGCAAAGAATTAGAAGATCGAGAGCAGTTTGCAATCTGGCTCTGATTCTGGGTTTTGTGCTTAATCATGCCATAGCATTTGAGTCATTCAGTGTGTGTGCTGTGAAGCATAGCTTTGTCAATTGGGAGCCCTAATTGTATTGGTATACAACTCTTATTTGTCTTAATAGAAGATGTTACTCCAGAGGTATTGCTAGCATGTGCCAAGTCTGATAGTAATTGTATTTGTGCAATTGATGTTAGAGTTATTCTAAATAAGCATGTGATTTTGATTAGGTTTACAAAAGGTACAAGCAGTACTACCAACAGATGCAGGCTGCTGTGGAAGCATTTGAATCAGTTGCTGGACTGAGCGGTGCAGCTCCGTTTGCGAATCTGGCTTTAAAGGCCATGTCTAAACATTTTAGATGCTTGAAGAACGCAATTACCGATCAATTACAGTTTGCAACCAAATCTCATGGCAAAAGAAACGCAGAGAGAGATGAAGCTCTAAGATTGGGGAATTCGGGAAAGGGTGTTTATGGCCAAAGATCATTTCACGGTGCGGGATTTAACGATCAACCTGTCTGGCGTCCACAAAGAGGACTTCCAGAGCGTGCTGTTACTGTTCTCCGGGCCTGGTTGTTTGAACACTTTCTACATCCGTAAGCACATCCCTTGTGCTTCTAGTATATGCTTATAGTAGCTTTGATTTACCGGCATTTCATGCCTCCAATTTGGCAAATATATGCATAGCAATATGTTAACGGATATTTGCTGCGATTACAGTTACCCAACTGACACCGACAAACTAATGCTGGCCAAGCAGACAGGCCTCTCCAGGAACCAGGTGCACATCCCCTTCTGCTCCTGCTGCATGGTCTTGTTGAGTGATGCTCTGAATCTGTAGCCCCATGCCAGTAGTTTATTTGTTACATTGTTGTAGGTCATATGCATCATAGAGAATCTCTATGTTTCTTCTTATCTTAAAATGGACCTACAACTTATGAGCATTTGACCAGGTTTCTAACTGGTTTATCAATGCAAGAGTAAGGCTCTGGAAGCCAATGGTGGAGGAGATACACATGCTTGAAACTCGCAAGAGCCAAAAGGCCTCCCAAAGAGTGGAACAACCTCCCAACACACTGAATGATCATTTGCCTACAAGCTGCTCGGTTGAATCTGAAAATGCAACCACCTCCATGCACAGGACTGGAGATTTTCCGTTGAAACATGATCGAGAGGACCCAACTGAAGCTCCTAGAGGAAGCCAGGGACTAATGAAATTGCCATACGACAATTTGTTGCACAACCCTCATTTGAGTGTTGGATTGGGCAACGCTGGTGGTGGCGGCACTGGCAGCGTTTCCTTGACTCTAGGCCTTCATCAGAACGGTGTGGGACTATCCGATCCCTACCCAATAAACGCAGCTCGTCGGTTTGGCCTGGATTCGCATGGTGATCAAGGGTATGCAGTGAGTGGGTTTGCCTCGCAAAATCGACAGTTTGGAAGGGACGTCATTGGTGGACAGCTTATGCATGATTTTGTTGGCTGAACATGTTTTTACGCGTAAGAAAGTCTTGGAGATGCCCAAATTTATACCGGCAGGGTTTCGAATATTGCATGATGCTATCGACCGTACGAACTGCAAGAAGCTGACCATCAGCTGATTGCCTCTACACTTTTAAGTAGATATGCGTCACGTGCAATTCATATATATATATATATATATATATATATATATATAGCGATAACTAAGAAAAAGAGTTCTTCATCGCACTGTGTAAAATTCGTGTCCTGCGTTTCCTGCGTCTGATTTAATAATTGTATAACGTCAGGAAGTAGCATACCGTGAATGCCTCTCAAAAACAGTTGAATGTACGGGCTATAGATTAAACTCACTGGTGGTTTGAAGGGCTTGCTGTGTTCCAAGACGTTTTTCACATCTTGTATCGTACGAGTTTCTGGTTTTTCTTCTTGTTTTTTTTTTTCTTTTTTCTTTTTGGGTAATCCTGACAGTCTATATTTGAGAAGGTGACTGGGCAAATCCACCAAAAGTAAAAAACTTTAGAGTTCTGAATTTTCCTATTAAAATAAAAATTCTTGGTTGGCAATAAAAAATTTCTCGATAGAACACAACATGAGACATTTATGATTTGGATCAAACATTATTTGTTTAAGTTTGTAAAATTAGAAATTAAATTAAAATTTGAGTTAAAGAATGAGAATTTTAAAATATTGTCAGATTCAATCAATTTGAGCTTGCAACACTTTTATTCCTCGCAAACTTCTTAAAACATATGCCCTTTGCATGCGCATAAACACTCATGCGCACGCGCACACACTCTCTCTTGCCATTGACGACATGCATAGAAACGTTCATATGTTATTGTTTCACTTTCTCGTTCCTTTATCTATTCAAAACTTTGCTTACTCGTTTTTTTTATTTTTTATTTTTATTAAAAAAGAATGTCTTAATAACACTATTATAACGATATTTAATGTTTTTAAAAAAAAGAAACATGTGAAATATAAAATTTATGACGTAATAAAAATACATCTTGATTTTATTAATTTTCAAATCAACGTAAGAGAATATTTTAGTAGAAAATTGTACACGCCAACCAACATCTCAAAATGACTTTAACAAAACAAATGAAAAGAAAACAATAAAACCGATATCTGTAGTTCTTCTCACAAAATTAACCTACCAATAAAAATTAGTCTTTAAATAGTTATTAAAATATGAAAACACTTAATAATTTTTTTCATGTAAATATATATTTTATTAATGTGAGCATCTTTTGTCCGAGTAATTGATTAAAAATAATCTTATTCAGTTGTGCATTTTATGCCTAGTCTTTTGATATTCGTGGGTTATTTAATAAATTTATAAATATGATAAAACAGAACTAAAGCGGGACAATAAAAATGATGGAAATAAAAATAAACGGTTTTTTTTTTCCGAGAACATATTACAATAAATGAGAGTATGAAAATACGAAATTTAAGTATGAAGACTAATTGGCCCCTGGGGTGGCATTGCTGTGGATGGGCATCATCGTAATTTACTCAAAATGGATGAATATGTGGCGCAGAATTAAAAGATAATAATTTCTCTGATTTTGGTAATCGTACATGCATGTAGATATGCGTATGAAAACCACTTTGATTAAATTCCCATGAATATCAGTCCGATGTCTCAATGGAGCAGATAAAATGAAAACAGGGCAGACAATCCTTCATGCGATGACGTGTGTAAGGTTGCGATTGTCTGGCATTTCATCTCTACAATAAATCATTTTGTACCTATATTTTGTGAAAAAAGGAGAAACAAATGCAGTTTTGTGACAATTTTTCCCAAGGACCCGTTCCTCTCTCTCTCTCTCTCTCTCTGTGGCCCGCTCATGTGGTTATTGACCCTAAATTCTGTCTCCTGTGCTTATTGATCCTAAACTCTCTTTCTTGTTACAAAACTATTGTAAATTTTAATTGATGAAAAAAAATAAAATTATTTAATATTAAAAAGTATAAACAATATTTAGAATAATGAAATAAAAAAAATATCAAGAAAATTTGGAAAAAAGAAGAGAAAATTATTTACTGACTCAACATTTTAAATCTCACAAAATTATTTTTTAAAAAATCGCAGCCCAAGATTTTATGTGCACGTTAGCTACTTCTTCTCAGTTACTGTTAGAACTTACTCTCATAGTAATAAGCCTCTCTCTCTCTCTCTTTCTCTCTTTCTCTCTTTCTCTCTCTACATACTAACATACGTGTGTGTGTGTGTGTGTGTGTGTGTGTGTGTGGCTAATTAATTCCACCAATCACACATGGAAACGGATAATTGGAAAGGACATGATTCTAACGAAGATATAAAGTTTTTTGTAACGTATACGTAAAGCAACTTTAATTTGATTTCTCATTTTATAATCATCTCCGCTTTAAACCGACAGCCAAATTAAACCCGACAAACTTTAGTTAGCCCGATGTTATTATTTTAAATTCATACTATTAAGTGCATTGTTACGAATTTCCAAAATGTATTTTTATAGTAATTCTACAAGTCAATATATTATAGGCTCGTTCATTTTGTTTGATATGATTAAGATATTAAAAATTATTTGAATAATAACTTAATCTTACGATAATATAATACTATATTTACTACTAAATATAAGATAATTTAGTGACTATTTTCATTTTTTTCAAAATACTCTTACTTTAAAGTTTAATTAAAAACTATGTATTTTTTTTATACTTACATCTTCTTTCGATCATCTATAAAATTTCAATTAATATTCACTCAACAAAACTAAATTATTTTAAATTATATTTAATTCTTTTTCAACACTTATTAATATTACAAAATTATACTTAATTTTAAAATTTATAATTATCATGTGAGTAATTTAATTAAATTCTAAGGAATAAATATGTCTTTTGATAAGAAATCCTGTGAATCAACTAATTGGGATTTTTTTTATCAAGTCCACTAAGTTGGATTGTATATTTAGGATTTTGAAAACACAGAGCCGGATCCGCCTATTATGACATTAGATTAGGTTTGATAAATTAATTTATTAGGCCTAATATTCTACTAAGTGAATAAGCCTAAGGATCAATGATTAATCATTTTCAACATGACATTAAAGCATTATTCCCTGTAACATTTCTCTAATTGACCACAAAGAGTTTCATCTGAATAATTTTGGCGATTGATCTAACAGGGAAAAAGAAGCACTTTTTTCTTTATCATTTTTATACAAAACCACCTTTGTCAGTCGAATCTTTTAAATATTTCTGTGGGTTACTTTTTTACAGTTTGCTAAAAAATTAATCCCAACACAGATTCGTTCTGCTAGTGGGGGAAGACAACCACAAACTAGCCGTAGTGGAAATTGGCTGCACACGCAACGTTGTCCCCTTTCTTTTCCTTACGAATGAAGAAAAAGCATAACAACGTTATCGGTTAGTTTATAATAATAATAATGAACGTCTGCCACTATAATTTCAATGTAGCGTTACAAACGGTTAGTTTCTCATGTCTTAAGTTCTTTTACTCCTTTTAATCGACCATCTGTATATGAACGTATTAATTAGCATCAACTACTACATGAACCGTTCCAAAGAAAAGTACGACGAAATTAAATATTGAGAAAATTAAAAAAAAAGAAAAAAAGATAATCAACTTCCATTACCAGGTACTGCAATTCTCGTCTTTTGTTTCCATAATTCATTCAACGATTGTAAATATTTTTCTGATACAAGAAACTGTAAATGTAAGGAGCATATTTTTCAATTTAACTACCCATTCTGCCGACAACTAAACCCGAAATTATTATTATGATAAAAAAGAAATTGAAAATAATTGGTGTAAAATAAGCAACGGAAAAATCAAGGCACCAATTGAACCCACTTAGCCACACTCGGCACACCTTGGTTAACCACGAATACCATATAATACGCTGGCGGCGCCACCTTTCCGTTCGGCGGAGCCGAACACTTTATTCCATACTTGCCACCGCCAACCGCCATCGGGGATTCCACCGACAGCTTCACCAGTCTCTGCCCTTGCGAGAACGAGTGAGTGGCAAACGGCGCACTCGCGAAATTCACCTCCATAATCCCCACCACCGGTAGCTCCACCGTCACCGCCGCCTCGAACACCTCCCCATATTTCACCCTCTCGGGCAACTCCACCAAAGTCGGCCGGATATTCGCTTTATCCGCCGACAGATACTCCGGCGAAAACGCTTCGACCCTCAATTCCGTGGGAAACTTGGCATTGAACTTGTAGAAGTAATGTGGATTGCTCCCGGCAATCAAAATCCTACCGTCTGGCAACAAATTGGCCGTCGAATGATACATCCTAGGAACAGTTCCAGGATTTAGAGTTACGAACCGAAGCCCGACAGGTTGATCCGGTCTATACAGAACCGGGTTCAGACACGGCTCGGAAGCCCTCTCGAAGCCTTGGGTCCCAGCTTGAGCTCCATTAATAATCAAAACATTACCAGTGGGCAGCATTACCATGTCACCCATAATCCTTCCAAATGGCATGTCCTCCTTTTCCCATTTCGGGTCGGGTCGGGTTGCCTCTATCCGTCCGCAACTGCCAAGGGCAGGAGTATCCGTCATCATCTTCAGATACACCCCATACTCTGCTCCACCACAGACGACGATCGTTGCCGACGAATAATCTCCTGTGAGAGCAAGCATGGCGGATGACCCTGCCGACGGGTAATTTCTGGGCCCACCTTCGAGCATGGGATAATTCTTTGTCACCCTGTTTGTATTGTAATCATACAGTACGGCTTTATTGTTCGCAAAGATGAAGAGTTCGCCAGTGGGCAGTAAATGAACGTAAGGATAAAGATTATCCCACTGATGATCCTGAACTTCGCTCAAAAAAGAGAAATTCGCAGCCCCGATTTCCGGTTTCGGTGGAAAAAATTCAAGACTATTGGCTTGCCTTCCACCGATTATAATTATTGAACCATCAGGTAGAATTTGATCAGTTGAATACCATCTTCCCATGTACAGTTCTGTGTCTTTTAGTTCTTCCCAATCACAGGAAGAACCCGGTTCACAGGGAACGAACCTCCGGATCTTCTTGAACCCGTCCAAGTCGCCGCCGGTTTGGATGAGGGTGCCGTCCGGGAGAAACTGGCCGGATGAGCACCACGTGTCGGTCAGAATTGTTAACGGGCGGATGGCGTTTGTCTGCAAATCGAGGAGAACCGAGTGCGCGGTGCAGTCCTTCCGGCGCGGGTTCGCCGGGTTCACACGGCAGCGGTTCCTGGGCAGAAGCTTCCTGGAGGGGCCTATGTTGGTCCGGTCGAGGAGAACAACGGTGTTGAAACGTGTCACCGCCGTGTGCATTGAAGCTATGCCAGCGTCGGGGACGAGTAGTTCCCACGCTCCGGGGAGGTCAGCGCGTGCGGCATTGAAGAAACAGACAAGGAGTATCAGAAGCTTGGCGGTGATCATGGGATTCGAGGGATTTAGAGAGATGTAGGGACTTCGGAGTACAGAAGGACGCTTTGAGTTCAGTGAGTTGTGTCAGAGGAGTTGGACGATGATGTCCCTTAAACTGAAACGAAAAGCAGGGAAAGATGCTCAAAGACACGACAAGGGATTGGCAGAATCAGCCCATAGAAACGTATTATTATAAGTTGTGAGAAGACGAACTTTAAACTTTTCCACCTGCCCCAGCTTTCCTTTTATTGAGAAGAAAATTAATTTGATAGCTAATTTTAGCAGCGAAGGGGGGAGTCCTTGTTATGTGCACGTCTCTTAACTGTTACTGGCAAAAAAATAAAAAATAAAAAAATAGTACTTTAAACTGTAATAATTTTTAATACGACTTCTCATCTTAACCAAATAATAGTAACTCTATGTTTGTTTTTATTTTTTAGTATGTATTCTTATCAAGAATCATGCAAAAGTAGGAAAAAAGTAAAGAAAAAAATTGAAAAATATAATAATTGTCTGGTGAATTTTTTGACAAAAAATTGTATACAAACATAGTCAAAATTGATTTATATGACTAAAATAAAAGAAATTAGTTATGCGTTTTTTAAATGGAAATAGTTCTGCTTAAGCATATATGATCAATCTTCATATAACATTTTTACTAAAATTATTACCATGCTTAAAGAGAAAATTCATATGATTAATTAATAAGTAAAAAATATAACATTTTTCTCGTTTCTGGTATAAATTTTTTTATAGTTTGAGTTGGATGAATTATTGCGTATCTAATGATTAATTGGCAAGTTATCAGAATACAATTAACCAATTAACTTTTTCTTTAAAAAAATCCAAAATGGTACGAATTTAGAATTTGAAATAATATCGAATAGATGATTTATTAATAATTGGAAACTTCTTAATCAAACCACTTTTTACCCTACAACCGAATTTCCCCCTTTGTCTTTGTTTCTCAATCTATTGAAGTCTCCTAAATTACTGTCAATCAAATTTAGTTGCTGTCAATTGAATTCCTCTGTCACTCTGCCAATACCTTTTTATTAATTAATAAGTAATAAACTTTAACAGAAATTTTTCTTCTGAACAATGTATATTTAGGCCACTTTTCAATTAAAATTATTTGAAAACCCCCTCAAAGTGAACGAGATATGGAGATTTAAAAATTGGATGTTTAGAATTTGTGAGATTCTAATGATTTTAGGCATAAAGATAAAAAGATTAAATTCGATTACTAACAAAAGTAAAATTATAAGCTCCAAAAGCCGTACGTGACTAAAATCATAATTGGTCCTATTACTAGTTTATATCTTCAATAATAGCCAAATGTTGAATTTTCAAAGTTACTCGAAAGCATTATAGGAGTTTGATCGAATTGAAAAATTGATACGTCGCTACGGTTGTTGGTGTGGCACTTTACTTTTGCTTATGATTTAATGATGTTAATAGCTAAGAAGAGAGGATAATGGTTTTTAGGTGATAGGGTTACCAATGGATTGGTCATTGGTGGTCCAATTGGGAGTTTTTAGCAGCAATTCATTTTACATGATGAAGGGGTGTGATGTGACCCTTCTCCCCCACCATTATGCAAAAATATATAAAATAACACATACGATAATAATGTCAATAATAACAAGACAAATAATTAAAAAAAATAATTGAATAAATAAATAATGCGATGAGGGTGCATCACACCCTGGCTTACTAGTGATACATTGTCTTTATTAGAGCTAACGAATCCTTTCGAATGTAACATATCGAATTGATGTGTTTCAAAGGGAACACCCTAATTTCTTAATCAATATATTTGGTTAATCATTAAAAGACAAAAGATAGTTATGATAGAGAAGGTGGGTTTAATAATATAACATAAGTTTATTGAAAATAATAGCATAATTGGTAAAATATTAAAAAACAAAACAATAGTTATTATAAAGGTTAGGGAGTTAATAATATGATACAGATTATTTATAAAGGGTAATTTGAGAAGATTATGAAAAGACTAAATAAGGCCTCAAATATAATACAATGGCATGGCCAACGGTATAGCTTTGTGCCATAATTAAAGAATAGAAGGGCTGTATAACAATATTATCTAATTAATTAATTAACAATTTTGTCTATCGTCTAACAAAAAAACCTAGAATTGCAATGCGAATATCAATTCGTTGAGCCTCAGATCGGATCCCTTTATTGAATCGCTACGAATTTCGCAGTAGAGAAATAAATGTTAAGTACATTGTTCTTGCAATATACTGAATGGAATATTTTCTTATTACTTCAATGGAATTCACAAAATTCTGGAAAATGTACTAACAGAAGCCATGGAAAGGAAATATAACCGTGGGCCTTTCGGTAATGTTCGTGGGGTGCTATCATTGTCATAAGCAGACAGGGAACGTGAACGCCGTTACGTCATTGCTCCAGTCGGCGCCCAAGTTGGAATTTGTTGGACTGCTACTTCCCATCAATCAACTGGCTCTTTGTCAATTTTTACCCCCATAAAATTTTATGTCCCCCACCGTTACAAGAAGGGTCTAATTGGGTCATGAAAATAAAATAAACAGCGTTTTTTTAAGAGAAGATGGCGGGCGTGTGATGCCTGGTCAGACATTGAGTGGGACCTATTGGTTTTGGGCTTTGGCTTAGCAACATGGAATGGAATTTTCATTTTTTCCCTTCAATGCAGAAAAGTCTTATTGGGTCACTGTATTTAGGCCGACACTAGATAGTTTTTATTCTGTGCTGGCCCAATGGACAGCTCATAGTTAGAATCATAATTGTAATATTGCCCATGACAAATTAGTAGGCCCCCTTTTTGTTTTAATACCCGCTTGAAACACGCATCGCTGCATATCTTACAATCTAAATTTAAATTTACAATACCAAATATCTCTGAATCCATACTAATACAGATATGAAAAGTTGGGAGACGCAAATGTATGTGCTGCTTAAGCCATTCCTTCAATGCTGTCGGCAACGGCCACAGTTGTCTTGCTTACATTCTTGTAAGAATACCGGCTCGCGACGAAGGCATAGACCCAAAGGTTCCCTGCTGTAATGCCTGCCAACAACCAGTAGAAGTAGTCCAGTCTGCTGCTATTCAAGTCCTTGCCAAACCAACTCTTGCCACCCTTCCCAGTCAACCGATCAACCACGGTTATGACAAGGCTGCTGATGAAGTTTGCTGCTCCAATCACACCAAGATACAGTCCAATGCCCAGGCTCCTCATGGAATCAGGCACTTGATCATAGAAGTACTCTTGCAAGCCAACAAGCGCAAAGCCGTCTCCCATCCCTATGATAAGAAACTGCGGTGCCAGCCAGAACACACTCATTGAGAGTGATCCCTTGAGTGGATCCCTCTCAACAACACTTAGTCTCTTTCTCTCAACCAAGGCTGCTGCCACCATTGTTATGACTGAAAATATCATTCCAATGCCGATCCTTTGGAGAATGCTGATGCCTCTCTCGCTCCCTGTGGCCCTTCTCAGGAAGGGCACGAGGACTCTATCATAAACCGTGACAGAAATTATCATCCCTATGGCAGCCAGGGCGTATACCGTGGCTGGTGGAATCGTGAAATTATGCCCGATCCTGCAGTCCAGCATGGTGCCCTGTTTGATAAAGAACGTGGAGGCCTGTGCTAGACAGACACCGAATGGTATAGTTGTCAGCCAGATTGGAATCATGTTCACAATCAGCTTCATCTCCTCAACCTTTGTTACAGTGGCCAGTCTCCATGGATTTTGTTTCTCTGCTGAGCTTTGTCCTTCTCTAACGATTGCAGCTCTGTCAAAAAACCTGGCAAACAATACAACATCTACTCAGTATCTCCGAAACACCCTGAGATTGACAACTTACTAGTTTATGATGAGATGTCTTACTTGAGCCTGTCAGTGTGGACAAGGAGCCTTCCCCGAGTGTTGTCTGATATAGGAACCTCGTACAGCTGATCAGGCTCTGACGGATATGGAAGATCCTTGTTTGCAATAGCTGCCACAATTACCTGTAGAAGTGGTGTTAAGGGACTACCAGTTGGCTTCCTGAATCGATAAAAGGGCCTCCCTGTGCAGAATATCAGTATAGTGAGAGCCATCACTGCACTGAGAATGACATCCGCAGCAGCCCAGCTAACGTGATCCTGGGTGTAAACAATTACCGTCACACCAAGAATCAGACCACAACAAAGCCCAAAATTCCACCAATTGAAAAAGGACATCTTCTTTTTCCGTTCCCCGGGATGATCATCATCAAACTGGTCGGCTCCGAAGCTCTCCAGGGAAGGCTTGTGTCCGCCTGTGCCTACAGAGATCAGGTATATTGCAATGAAGAAGAAGTACTCGTGGATCTTCCGAGCTTCCTGGCAGATCCCGCCATCGCAAGGTCTCAAACCAGGGACTACTCTGGACATTGTCAACAGGAGCAAGCCCTGTTTATGTTCACAATTAAATATAAGTAGACTGCCAAGGTAAGCTCATTGAACCACTGAAAACTGAATGAAATTTGGGTTACCAGGAGATAGATGATGGAGGAGGCAAGAACTGCGGAGAACCGGCCGAGGTAAGCGTCGGCCAAAAATCCTCCAAGTAGGGGCATCATGGTGGTCACCCCTGACCAGTAGTTGACGCTCTTTGCTGCTGTTTTGAGGTCTTGCTGCATCACCTTGGTCATGTATATGATCAAGCTTGTTGCTATTCCAAAGTAGCTCAACCTCTCGCTAAACTCAATTCCTGGCGACAGCAAAAGCACAGAAAGGCTTCTTGTAAGCCTCTTATTGTGAAAGCGCACGCATTTAATCTTCACGTCTGATTTATGGGATTCAAGAATTCATTTTCTGATGGTTCATGCATGCCAACATACATAGACTGAAATGGAATTATTTATATAATATCTGGTTCATGGAATCGGTTACCTATAATGAAGAGGGAAGCCTTCCAAGCACCGGTGGAAGCCCGGAGAGGAACATTTCCTTTATGATCAAGAGAAGAATCAAACACCCATTTCTCCTCATCCACTCCATGTGTTTCCTGTTTCTTTGTTTGTTCCATCTCCATTTCCTCTCCGGTTCTAAACAATCTAGTAATATTCTAAGATGCTAGAAGATGGTCACTGTTCTGCCTCTTGTTCTGGTGTGGGAAACTTTGCTTGGATCTTGTCCTATATATATAGAGGCCAGGATCTTGGTGGCTTAACCTCTCCGATTGCCCTTGACATATGATAAACAAGGAGGCATAATTCTCCCAAAAAAAATTAAAGATTAACGTATAGTATAAAAAATTCATGTCAATGATTGTGATCGAAGAAAATAAACTGATTCCGCCCACTTATTAAAACTGGGGAATAGCATCCATTCCCCCGGTTTAAATCTGTCTGTTTCATCAATCTAAAGCGAATAAAGTGGCTTTGTCAAGGACCCATGCACCAATAATCTCTAACCAAGAAAACAGGACGTGATGCTTCTTCCCTAAATTTTTGCATGTGGGTCTGTACTACATAGCATCAAATTAATTACTAACCCAACTAATTAAGAACGCTTAATTAACCATCTTTAGTCCTCTTCATCTTCTCTTTGATCTTCATAAATATATGTATATATATATATATATACATATATCGAGAAGGAAGAATGACAGGCTACAATCAGTGTTGCATATTAGGTCAAATCTTGATTAAAGAATGGTCCAATATGAAGCTCTGTAATATATTAATTGCTTAATAAAAAGAGAAAGCTATTGCTTTTGTATGCTTTTTGTCCAGTAAATATACAAATTATTTCCAGTACTTGAATAAATTTGCCCGCTTCTTCCTCCAGTCACGGAAGAACTTCTAGTTAATCAAAGGGGTATCTCTGTACAGGAAAATGGAATAATAGAATTATTAGCAAGTTGTGTGGTTGGTCTGCAGATTTTGCATGAAAAAAGGTGTAATTCACAAAAGTAATTAAACATATCCTCACTGTAACTCATACTGTACCTCACTACATCTTCCTCATATACGTATCTCCCCATGGTGGAATTTGCTCTCAAGGACTGCAAAATTTGACCTGGATCGAAGACCAACCGACTTCAGCAACAACCCACTGTTAATTGGAATAAACGTGAATGAAATTTGGGTTGATTGCCCAATGGGAACTGTTAAAAGCTCCATGTGCACGTGCTGCATTTGTATCAAGTTCCGTCAACTCAATAGATTTGGGCTGCATCTTATGAGTGTCGACAACAGTCATAAGACATTGAGAATGCCCGCGCGGATAAGAATAATGGAGAAGAAAAAGAATATTGTGATGCGAAGACGTATATGAACATATACACTTTCAGAAATTGAGAATCACGTTGGAATTTCAATTTTCTAAATTCAAATACTGGTTTGAGTTTTACTTTCTAATATGTTCGTGGCTATGTTTGGGAGAGGAGTTTTGTCCAGGAATACTGTTCGGTGGGAGCAATTAGTATTTGAACGAATAAGTATGTCCGAATGTAAAATTTTAATATTTTGATTTTATTTGAACTCATGGATAACGTTTATAATAATAATAATTGTATAATGTGATGGTGCATAAGAATAATGATTAATTTTTTGAATATAAATATATGTATATATGAGTGTATGCGTGTACATATAGGTTTTCGTTTGATTATTAATAGGTATAATAATTAAAAAGAATTAATTAATTTTATATAAAAGAGGAAAAAATTACATTTGAATTTTAATAAAATTTTGTTGAATAGTATACTTGATAATGTAAAATTTGATGAATTATGTGAATAGTGAAAATTGAGTTCTAAACACAGGCATTACGTTCCACCAAAGATCGACAAGTATGTTTGCATGCATATTTGTATCAATTTTTCAGTGTCAAAATCTACACTTTCAAATATAATAGCGAATGAAATAACTTTTTTTAATCTTATTTCTCTTACTTTTATATTATTTCTAAGTTCACCTAACAATTTTCTTCCTACCATAATTTGCATTAATGAAATCTTTACCCAATAGTACAGATAAAATTGAACCCACAACACACACGACTGTATAATCATTTTGGCAACATCCCATTCTCTCATATATATTTTTTTCAAGAAATATGATTTCAGTTTCTAGGGAATGTGGGGGAAAAACAGAAAAACCCAAATATATAGCTGCCTTCTGATATTCGGAATTGTATCTATTTATTGACACCCTCATCACTCATGCATCATGATTATAATGTTGGTATGAATACAATAATACCCATTCAAATGTCAATGTAATCCTCCTAGGAAAATATTCTCATTCAAGTTACTTGCCCACATAGTAGTGTCAAGTTGGAAATGTGCAAAAACAGGTACAATTATTATTATCATAAAAAGTGGGAGAGTGAGGCATTACTTCACAGGTCAAATTACAAGTGAACAATGGAATCAAGTGCAGCCACCACATTGGTGGGATCATTATTTTGATGGAGGAATGGCTAATTGTAGCTTTATTTCTATTCTTGGTGGAATAAATAATACCAACTTACCAAAAATAACGAAGTGGGATTACAATACTAATCTCTATTTATTAATTAAGTACTAGTTGGAATTTAGGATGAGACCACTGTTTGTTTTTTTTAGTGTCATACTAGCTATGTGGTCGTTGTAGGTCATCATGGTGATCTCCATTTACTTATATTTTTCTTTGTCTATCTAAGTTTTTTTTTTTTTTTTTTTTTTCTTGTTGACCATAAGTTTTATATACTGACACGTGATTTCTGTGGTCAAACGATTGTCAGTCTTGAAACATAAAGCTATCAATTAGTAGATCGACAAATTAGTTGAGACCACTAATGTTTTAATAATTCTAATTTAATTGGAAGTGGATAAACAACATCACTATTGATAAGAAAAATGGAGGGGTTGCCTCTTGGCCCGTAACCAGTGCATACTTCGTAGCACTATAAGACTAACATCCAATTAATTAATTAATTAATTAAGTCAACAATTGAACATGAGAGTTTATATGCATTTCTGGTGGCAATATTAGTCAAGATAGTGATTCAACTTATCAATTACAATAAGAATATGCAACATGATGATTATTAATTCGTTTAATTTTGGTACCCATAGTTTAGACTTCTAGCACGGAAATAAGTGTGTTTTACTTAAGTAGTAATCACATAAGCTATGTTTGTTTTTAAATTAGAATACGAGGATAATTTGAGTGATTTGAATGGAGTGAAAATTATATTTGATTTATAAAATTTGGATGATTAAAGAAATTTTGATTGTAAATCAATATAATAATAATAAAATTATTAGCTAGTTATAAAAGATATAAAAGGGATAAATAGGAATTTAAATTTAAATAAAATTTGTGTTGTAAAATATTTGATTTATAAGATTTTAAAATAGTAATAAATAGTAGAAAAAATAGAAACAAACATAAACACCAATCAATTAATAATTATCACCGTTCACTATTATAAATTACTTCTAATTATATTAAGTTTGACCAGCTAAAGTATTGAAATAAGAGTAGTGTGCTACAAATCATTATTTTTAAAATCAGATCAAACCTCTGGGTTCAACCATAATTTGATTGGTTTCTTTGATTTGGTCAAATGCATTAAAATTGATAGAGTTCGGAATTGGTATGAATCTGTCAAAATTGGTAAAACAAATTTGACTCAAAAATTTTTTTTAAAAAACAAAATTTGGAAATTTTTTTGAAAAAAAATACAAGATAAATTTCAGTTATTTCCCCAAAATTTCTTACCTTTATAACTCCTCAATATTAATTAGAGTATATAATTAGTTATTTTAACTTTTGTTTTTAGTAATTTTTATCTATTTATTTTTTCTAATCAAGTTTTTGAAAATTTAATTATTGTATCTCAAAATTAAAATTGTTCATATTAATTGATGTGTTTTTTATTTTACAGGACTATTTTTTGAATTTTATACTTTTAATTATTTTGAATTTAATAAGTTTTTAAATTTGTGTAATATTTTTTAATTTTAGTTGAATTATTAAATTTTTAACATTACATCTAAAATTCGTCATTTAGGATATCATGAAATTGAATTACATTTATTTTATAAAATTAGTTTAATAGTAATATATATATATATATATATATGAATGTATTTATATAATTTAAAATAATCAATTTTTTAAAACAGTTCAACTAGTCTAATGATCCAGTTAATTCTCCAATTTGATCATTGACCTAATTTTAAAAACATTGCTAAAAATCCATCTCCTCTAGACCATCACGTACTTATAATGTAACATGGGGGGTCCATGCATGATCGTGATCATGACCATACTCCGACATTTAGACAATTATTTTAAACACGTTTATCTTGAACAAATACAAGGAAAAGAAATGTTAATTAATCGAATCCCAGTTCCCAATTAGTTCGATAAAGTTTTCAATCGATTCATATTTTCTTCTTTTTTTTTTTTTTCTGTATCAAATTCTAAATCATTATCCAAGTGGCCAGAGTTGCGACCATAAAGACGTGTTTGGATCAATGTTCTGTCCCGAAAGCAACGTAAACATCATAGTGTTGAGAAAAAGACGACACCAAAATTCTGCATGGACACAGAATAGAAAGAACACTTGTGTTGTGCTTTGCATAAATTCATGGTTACTTACAGCTCGAAAGAATATGTTCTTCATTAAAGCTGAAAATCCATACATACACACAAATAAAACGCGACAATAAAAAATGTGGTATAGATTAATTTTCAGATGATCTTGTGAATTATTCACTAAAGACCGATTTCTTTTTAAAAAAAAAAAAAAAAAAAAAAACTGGAAACTTCGTGTTTTAATCTCCAAAAACGAAAGCAATTATTGCCGTGGAGCAAAACGAAGTGGAAACTTTTAAGCTTTAGTGCCAAAAACAATAAGCTTTTGACATAGCAGATTTGGTGGACAGCAACAGTACGTTATTTCACTAGTTTAAGGTGTTCGCATTTAGAATGTGCTAATTAAAAAAACTAAATAAATTCTGAAACAACTTTTGGGAGGTTATATCGGCTGCACTGTCCAGAGTATGCTCATTGTAGGGTTTTTTGTTGTGAACAATGACTTGGAGTAAATTATTAAAAATGGGATGTGTTCATTGGCCGACAAGAGTGATGCATGAGGGGGTATATTTGTACGTAGATTTTATGATTTACGGTATAAGATATTGTCTATAACTATTGTTTGCACTGTTGTTTGTAGGTTGGGTTATTGTGACACAATATTTTTAAAATCAGATCCGTAGTAAAATTAGATGACATACTGTTATACTCAATCTGAACCAGTCAATCGAATTTAAAAAATAGTTAGCCCAAATTTATATAATACTAGTAAAAGTCGTACACACAATGTGTGTGCAAATTAATTTGTACGTTAAAAAGTATTTTATTTTAAATAAAAATTAAAATATTTAAAATTAAAAGAATATTGATACTCGAATAAGAAATAGATAAGAAAGTTTTAAAAATTTTGAAAAGAAAAAATTGAGAGAACACAAATAAAATAATAATTAAAAAGAAAAGTGACAAATAAAAGGATGAAAAAATTAAAAGAATTTTAATAAAAGTATTTGTGTAATTTAACTCTGTGTAGCTTAATAACATAATATATTTACACACACACACACACACACACACACACATATTCATGTTTTAATAAACAGCTTCGAAAAATATTGATAATATTTTAAAATTACATAACTAATTTGTATGCGAATCAATATAATGTTATTATTTGAGTAAAATATATACAATTAATTAATTATTTTTAAAAATAAATAAATTAAATTAAATATATAATAATCAATTTATCAGCTTCAAAATAACTTATTCTTTATGTATAAACTGATTATTTAATCACAAAAAAATAAGAAATACTTGTTAGAACAAGTATGATATAATGAAATATTTACCTTTTATACTTGTTCATTCTTTCTTTATGTGGCTTTACTTTTTTGATATTTTTAATCTATTATTCATTTCTATTTTTCTTTACTTCCTACAAGATTGTTCATTTTTTTCCTTCTCTACTTCTTCCTCCTCCTTTCTCTTCCTTATTCTCCATCTTCTTCTACCAAACAAAAATAAAAAAGATATATCAAAACAAACCGGTGACTACCCGGACCGGACCACCTGCCGGTCCAGCCGGGTTAACAACACTGATTACACAGGGTATGCCCTTTCTTGCCTCAATTCATCGTTAGGCCATATGATCTTCCTCATCCGTACATACCCTGTTGACCTGTGCTAACAGCACGGGTATTGACTCTTTCAGGTTACATTGCATCACATCATATTTACTCATCGTTCACATGAGTTCAGAATGGAAATCTTATTCCAAGCATCAATTTGTGTGCAAAAACTACCCATGGGAAGGTTGATAAAGGTCGGATTCGCTTGCCTTAAAAGACTGAACACCACAATCATGGATACTAGACAGGCTTCCTGTCGATTGATATCTTGGTTCAATTTTTAACTCCTTTAGGGAATAGGAGATGTTAGAAAATTATATAAAGAATACAAATCATGGAGAGAAAAGAAACGACAGAGAGAAATAATCAAGTTGAGGGAACAGGAAAGATAACGCCTAAAGGCAAAAGAAAAGAAATGAAAAGACTTCAGCTTTAACAATCGTGTCACGACTTGCTATTCATTCCTATTTCGTATCTCAACAATTTGAAAGATTTAACCATTTACCTTCCCTTCTCCTACAGGACTGCTGAAGGAAGACTTGAATACAGTGAACCATAAAGGAAACATGCGTCCCACAATCTCAACAGTGCCTGCCAAGCTTTACTACTGCCATTGTTAGTTCTAACTTTCTATCTTGCAAAATTAAGAACTAAGTTTGGAAGAAGCAAGCTAAGTTTTGCTGACAGACCTTTCTTCTTCAGCTAAAGGCAAAATTGCAAGCCTCAAAGAGCAGAAACCAAGCAGAAGATTATTTCTCTATGACATCCGAGCTTAAGGGCATCCGTTTAGCAGTTGTCAGATTAGTTGTGAGCCCTTCCTCAAGATACAATCCTATGATCTATAAGTTAATTGAAGTCCCAGACATAAATAATCAACAGAAAGCGTTGGCGGGATCAGAATTTGGAAGTATGATAGTCTTAACATATATCAACAAGATACTTACTAGACAGAACCAAGTTAATGACTGAGGCAGGATTCCCTCCTCCATCATGCATACCAATTCAATTCTAACATAAATAATATGTTTCAGAACAGATCTACATGCTATGAATTTAATTTTGGGAATCCTACTTTCTGCCTACAGACCATAAAAAGGGTATCATATGACAAACTCTTCAGAAAGCAGGCAATTTCATTATTCTTACATCATAAAAGGCACCAGGGAAAGATATTAGCATAATGTTGGCAAAAAGCTTTTCTCATGGTAACAAATCAAGAACAGGCACATGCTATTTCCAGTAACATGAATAATGCTCCACTCTTAGATCTACAATCTCATTGCGAATAATTGGCTATGGTTTCTAACCACAACAAGTAATTAAAGGGAAAGCACTGAGAAAAAGCCACTCTGATGTTGAAATCTCTCATAACTAGAACGTTTGTGAAAACCAAATGCACTGGCGTCCCCACATGTGGTAATGGAAGCATAACAAGATTACAAATTCTTGCCGTCCATCAATTTCAGTAATATGCTTAACCATTAGAAATTAGACAGAAGACAGTCATAAATCCACTACCACAACTTTTTTGTAAAATTTTCCACTCTTTAAGTAATGAATCACAAAGAAACGGACAGAAAAAGGAACATGTAGGCGGCGTATTGACCACTCCATTATAAGAGAACATCATTCCTGCACCTATTTAGACCATAAGATTATAGCAGACCAACCATTGCTTCATGTGTTTTTCTTTTCTTTCCTCCGTAAATCAGTTTCACAAATCTTTTGAAGACCTATTTTAACGTGCATCGCCAGTTAAACAACAATCAGTAAGAAAATTCACAAAATCATAATGGTTACAAGGCTCTAGCCATTGGAAATTTTCAAGTTCTAAAATATTTAATCGAACTTCTTCCACCCAGGGAAACCTGGAATTAGAGTATACCCTGGAATTAGAGTATACCAAGTTGACTAAAACCCCAAGAAAGCAGAATAATATTCACATACTACAAATAAGGAGTAGGATTCATTACAGCATTGACTCAAACAACCAAATGCTAAATAAGTACAAAGAGAAATGGCAATTGACAGTGATAAATACTTAACCAAATATCCTCGGCACACATATCATTCCATAGTCTACTATCAATATACAGCTGGGCATCCACATTTCAGATCTTCAACAATATTACACATATCTACTTCATGGGCTAACAAAATGGTTAATGTTACCCGACCATGCTCCAAATCTCCACCTTCCATTCTCTAAGAGGCAATAGGAATGGCATCAAACTGAAATTTCCTATCATAAAATCATAACTTTGGTCACAACGTGTCAAATACATACCACAGAAGCGAAACCCCCAGCTTCATCTTCACAATCAGGAAAATCCTACTCATCCACATTCCCCTGTTCAAATCCGTAACTCCCATCATTTTGCAAACTCATGTCAAACACTTGTGAATCCATACAGTCGCCCTTCTCATAAATGTTGTTCCTCGAAACTTCTCCAGCAGAACCGTTTAGCCTGTGGTTACTCCCATCATTCCTAGCATAAAATCCAGCATTGCCAGCATTCATTCCTTTTGAATTACTCAAGTACATTTTCCTACTCCCATTCTTCTTAAACTCTCCTTTAAAATTCCCACTTTCACCTTCTTTTGCAACACCATCCAAACCTCGTGACTCGAAACCGCTCACATTTCCTCCTTTATCCGAGGTATGCTGACTTTTTCTGGGATTCTTATAGTACCCCTTTCTGCGCAGACCCATTCTTCCAACACTTTCACTAACTGGGCCAGAGCCAGAGTCTTCCTCCCAACCGGAAATCTGAAATTCTTCAGATGCAGCAGTCGTATTTTCTATTTTCCCATAGGGTTTAACGCTATGAACAACGCCCTTCGGAAAAAACCTTGAACTGGGCAATCCGTTATCAGGCCTAAACAATTCGGGCCCATCCCTCTCAGACCACAAGTCAAGGCCACCGGGCTTTTGAAACCGATCCGCCAACACCTTCAGCTGCTCATCAGCACTCACGGAGAACAAATTTGGCGGCTTTGCAACTGTTTCCCAGGGGCGTTCAAGTTCGGAAACGGCGGCCTTCAGCTCGGCCCGTTTCCTCATTTCGTATATCTGGCGTTCTCTCGCCAAACGCGCTTTGAGTAACTGCTTCGCTTTCTTGGCCTGCATTCTCTTCCATTGCCACTTCGAGACCCCTCCGGGGTAGGTTCGGGGCCCACCACCCATCCGTATCGGCGTCGTTCTGCATGGGAATGATCTGGGAGAAGTGAGGGAGAGATGGGCGAGTTTTGTAGTTAGTGATAGTGATTGGGCTGGTATAGGGCTGCCGGACAAGGCTTTTGCCGATGAGAGGGATTGTTGGGGTGTCGGAACTGAGAGAGACATGTGCAAGATTGACATGTGCACTCTACAAATCGCAATATAGAAACCTCAAAATCTGGTGCGAGCAGGGGCCGCGAGGGTGAGGATGAAGATGAAGATGAGACGAAGAAATGAGAGAATCGCTTGGTGAGAATGAACTGGACTTTGATATTCAATGAAAGAATGAAACGATCATTTGGGCTCGTGACTACTGGTCAAGAGGGCTGTTTCAGTAAATGGTCCAGATTTTGATTGTGGGCTTAAGCCCACTTATGTCTCCTGTGCTGTCGTCAGTAATTTTTTTCCACTTCAATAATCATAATTGATCAATTTATTATTGATCGATAACTAACTCATTCTTCTGATAGAATTGTATGTTCACAGATCATTTGAATTAATCCAAAACTACTTAGCTGATTAAAAGTTTAAATACTCATATACGCAAGTTTTTTTCACAAGGGATATTGTGAAGAAAATTTTTTGCAGTAACGTGAAAAAAAGAATTGTGCATATGCTTTTGTGATGACGCAACAGTTAATGTAACAAAAATTTGCTATAAAAGTCTTGAAACCTAAATTTTATGATTTAGATTAAATCTCAATTATCTACTCGAAAAAGAAAAATATTGTGCTAGTGATGGCAATTGCGACGTCATATTAATCTTATAATTTTATCACGAATTGTTCTTTAACGTTGCACCAGTGGTCTAGTGGTAGAATAGTACCCTGCCACGGTACAGACCCGGGTTCGATTCCCGGCTGGTGCAGGGCTTCTTTTGCTTCTTTTTGGCTCCTATCATCACCTCATCGAAGATTAAACCACCTCCGTCTCTTCCATTTTTCCACCGTATAAAATGGACCTGAAACAAATTTCACAGCCCACCAGAAGATGCGACCTGACAAAATTGATGACCATCCTTGGAATTGGGAAAAGGTTTTAGTAATGAAATGAAAGAAAAGTACATTTATCTCCGGACTTCAAGAAAAAGAAAGCAACCGAAAGTTCTTGCCACAGCCGAGACCAACCTACTGAGTACCAGAAATATGGCGACCGAGCAGTCGATAATTGCGGTGATACGGCCCGCAAGACCTTCGTTCCGAACCCCCTATGACAAAGTGGCATTCTCCGTGCACGCCGGTTGTGTGGCCGCGCGCTATGTCCTTCACGCCACCTTTCCAGCCGCCTTCGCCGCCGGCAATTACAGATAATTCGCTGCAGAAAATTTACAATTTTGCGACTACATAAAATTATTTTTTATCTTTCCCTTGGTTTTTTTGGCTGCCATCTTTCCCATGATTTAAACACGAGTTGAATTGGATATATTTCGTGCATTTATTTAAAACATTGTTCTTTGTAAATTGTAATTCTTGTATATTTGAGTCTGGAGTTCTTGTAGCTGGAGTGTTCATCTCACTGATCTTTATATGTGATTATATTTATTATGATAAGTGATTTGGCTTTAGGTAGATGAGGGGGTGGATAATTGGAACGATGTTGAAGATACTTATGCATTTGTACACTCCAAACCTGATAAGGGTACCACCAAAGTGCTGGTGAAGTGTCTTGTAATGAATGATAAATTGCTTGCTGATGTTTTAAAGGAAGGTGATTCGGGACCTCTACCTCTTGAAGTAGATTAAATCAAATAAATACAAAGATTTAGTCTTTCTTGTTGTTCCTGTATTGGGATTATTGAAGTACCTGAGTAATTGCTCTTTCTTTTTGGGGTTTTTGTAGTGTTGGGGAGTATGTAGAAGATAATATGGGGACAGCTTCACAGTTCAAGAATATGGGGAAGCTGGTGGCAAATGTCAATAAGGAAATTTTAGGTAAACTTCTTCAAGGTACTTTATACGTGTCAGTTCTGTAATTCCTTTTGGGTTGAATCTACTGTAAATATTATGTGTTTTCACGACAAACTGCTACTTGCTTTGTTGAGGATACAGTGCTAAAAGATTATTATTAAATTAAGTCTGGCTGCATGGGATTGGTGTACGTCTTTCTTCTGTGCTTTTGTATGAACTTAGCTCTCAAAAATATTCACAAGAAAATTGTTTTTGCTAAATCGTGTAGAGAACCATCTGATTCTAGTTTGATTCTGTTATCCCTCGTGGGAGATCCTTGAGTTTTGTATCCATGTTTTTTAGTTATAATCTCCTTTTTATTTAGCTTAATATGATTAAGGCATGGGGATGCCAGTGTACTCACTTTAAGAAGTGGATCCTTTGCTACTAGTAATTGTTCATATCTTTAGCTATATACGGTTGAAAGCCACTGTTGTTAGAAATTAGAATGATGCAGCATACCATTGGTCTGATTTTGCTACGCAAATTTGTTGTTGTATCTTCAGCCATTTTTCAAGTGGCTTAGCTATATGATTTGCAGCTCTGAGACAAGTTTAAGAGATGATAAAAGTGGGCCCAGGATCAGAATCCATGACCGCAAACATCCTTATGTTTCTCCTCCTTCACACGGTAATTACTCTCAATCAACACTTGATAAGAAGCTCTAGCTGATGTGAAGCCTTTTTTATGTGGTATGTCAATTGCTTCTATGTTTAGTTAACTGCCATTAAGGTTACTCCAAAACTTCCATTGTTGCATTTCCAGTACTGGCAGAACGTGGCACTGCTTGATTTTTTTCCCCATTACCAATGGATTTAGAACCCTCCGAGATCTTACATAAGTGCTACTTGTAAAGCCACATCAAAATAATTTGCTTGATGGCATTGATGTACCGTCTTTCTAACCACTTATATTGTAATTTACATTTGTATTCAAAACTGTTCCTTTAATTTGCTTTGTATATAAAAAAAACACACACACATTTAGGATGCTCTACCTCCACTTAGAAGGTTCATGAACCATTATTTTTGAATGGTTTAATCAGATGCTAAAATTAGACAATTTATGCGGGACACGTAGATTATGTACAAGCTTTTGTTCCACCTATACTGTGTGTTGCCAAAATTCTATTGGCTCTCTAGTGGTAATAATTGGTCACATGTGTTTGGGAGTAATCTTTCATGTCTTTCCTATTTCTTCCGTGAGTTCGCCCCCTTCCTCCTATCTGTCAGCAATTTTTATGTGTGCGCATTCCCTTCAGGCTTTCTGATTTGATATTTATCTTCTGATGCAGGAGGCCTGGTGCTCGATTTGATCCTTATGGACCTCCTGGGGTGCCCGGTTCTGAGCCGGAGCTATTTGTGAGGTACACCAACTAAGATTATTTTGCTTCTAGTATATGATGTCTTGTCCATATTAGGTGTTACATTTACACCTTGGTTGAAAGAATCTTGTAGGAGTAACAAATGCAGAGAATGGCGGCTTGTGTATCTGTTAGTTTATCTAAGACATTGCCCTTATTATTCCCCAGCAGTTTTTTACTCTTCGTACGTGTGAGTGTTTTACTCTTAGTATCATTGGTGTTTTTGGTGTTCCGGTCTGAGCGATCCTTAGCATTGATATACCACGTTGTTGATATGTCGAAAGGAAAAAGATGGCTAACTTCTTTTCCTTTTCCTTTATGCAAACAGGCACATTACTCAGTAAAAAAAAAATTAAATTTAAATTTTTACTTATTGCTCAATCATTCCATTAATGCTTATATATACACATATACTTACATTTATATATACACTTTAAAATTAATTATTATTTTTATAATTTATCATATCATCTAAGTATTATTATTTATTGTATAAAAATAAAAATAAATCAAAATTTTACAATCAAAATATATCTCATCTTAACACAATTTTCACCAAACATCAACCCAACCACAACCTCTCAACCAAACATAACCTAATTAGTTTGTGACATGTATAAATTTGAAATCACAACTGTGCCATCCCAATTCCTAAAGAGCTCAATGCCTCATTTTCCATGGACAATATGAATGATGCACTCGAGTAATGAGTAGGGCTTGGGGTTTCTAAAATAAATATACACTGTGATGATGGTACTTTTAAAATTTTTTATTTTATATTTGTATAATTTTTAAAAAATTATACCCGGAAACACGTATTGGAAAAACTGTCCAGTGCAAATTATATTATCCACGCAGAGAAAATGATAAATGTGTACCTTAATTTCTATACTCAAAAGTTCCACACAAACTTCATCTCTTTTATGTGCTTTATTTTCAGGCTGCATAATCTTTTTTCAGGGAAAAAGAAAATTAAGATATCAAATCAAAAATAATGTTTGTCCCGCCCTGTACTTACGCACGAATCATCATTGAAAATTATGTCTATCATTCGAAATAATGTTGACCTTAATGTCATACCATAATAATTTTTAAGATATAAATAAAATAAAATTTTGGTGTGGGGTCCATGTTATAAAATAACATGGCTAAGAATGGGGCAGCCATTGTTCAATCTCATGAAGTCAGAAAATGATGGGGCAAATAAGAGAGAGAAAACAAAAAAGGCAAGGCAGGGAATAAGTTTGCATGATAAGGAAAGAATATCCATTAATTTTATAATAATAATAATGAGAACAACAACAAAAAGAATAGTAATATCGTTACCATCATGACAATGTTATCATCTTCATCTATCTCTATAAGAAGTTTGGGTTTAGAGTAATCTATACTAAATAGATTTACATATATGCCTTTTTCAAATTTAATAATGATAAAATTATTTTTTTTGTTATTTTTTAATTTTCAATTCTCTTCATAACTATATATATTTCGTAGGAAATAAAAAGTAAACATTTACGCAAACTACTATTTACTGCAAATATAATTGACAAAGTAATTATTTTTAATTATATATAATATAAATTTAAACTCGTAAAGTGTACTAAAATAGCTAATATTTTTTATTTACGGTGCAATGCATAATTAGAACTGTGTTATTATTTTATATTTTTTATTATTCATTACTATTTAAATATTTTTCAAACTAAACATTTTACAATATAAATTTTATTTAAATTTAAATTCAAATTTTTTTCTTTTTTTTTTATAATCAAATAATAATTTTTCAATCATTATAATTATTTACAATCAAATCAACGTATCTTTAAAATTTTTCTACTCACCTACATTTTTCTATTGCGGTGTATTAAGGATATGGGGTGTTTTTGGTTATAACAAGTGGAATTACAAAAATAAACTCATTTTTTAAATACAAAAACAATAAAAAGGTTTAATTAGTAAAAATAATTACTTTCCAATTTTTAAAATAAAACTGCCACATGAAAACTGTCATGTGTAACCACAAATCTGAAAAAAAAAAAAAAACCAATTTATCGACCAAAATCTTTTCCTTGAGAATATATGGCATATATCTAGCATATTATTAAAGGAGCACCTAATTAATAAAAAACGAGCGAAAAAATGAGAGATGCAAACGCAAAAATAGAAATAAAGATATCTATATATAAAGAGGCCAACTTTTAAAGTTTGAATTTGGTTAGCACAATATAATTTTAAAAATTTAGTCGCAATTTTATAATTATTAAAAGTTGAATCAGCAAATTTAAATATAATTAATAATAAATAATTTTCTCTAAATATAGAGTATATATATATATATATTATATTAAATAAATTTTTGATTGCAAACTAAATGAATATGTAAAAATATTAGTTTATGAATAATATGTTTTATTTAAATATACGTTAAAATATATAATAATGATTAGATGATATGATAGTATATAATAATTATAATAATATTGTAAAATATAAATAAAAATAAATATGAATATATTTATAATATATATATATAAGTATTGATTTAATTTTTATTAATACTAATAATTAAAAATAAATTAATTATATATATAAGAGAAAAAAATAAATTTAAATTTAAATAAATATTTTATTAAATTATATATTTGATGATATAAAATTTTAAAAAATTAATTTAAACTATAAATTGGGTTACAAACATGTCCCAAATTTGTCAACCAACGACGAGGAAGCAATCATACCGAGTGCCCATAGGGTAATAGCCACTGGCCAGGTGGTGGGGTTCATGCGGTGGAGTTGAAATATATTGATGATTTGTTATAAGTACAATAATGACTATGGCATGTGAGACGCACACGTAGGGCATGCGGCGACTCTCAGTGGCGCCACGCCATTCTCTACGTCTTGGGTCCCACTACGTTTACCTTAATCATTGCCTTCCTTCCGCGGACCAATATTACAACAACTGGTTTACTTATTATCAATAACCCAAATATTCGATTTTCTTATATGTGTCCATAATTATTGAAGGAAATTAGAGAGATGGTAATTCTTTTTGAATATAAATTTTATGCTATTCACAAAATTGTATAAGAAGAAAAGAGAAAAAACTTGGAAAAGGAGACAAATAAAGTAAATGAAAACTAAAAGATGAGATTTCAAAAATATAATAAATTTAAATTGAGGTAAATAGGTAATGTTACGTATCACTCGAAGCATGCATTTGCTTTCCGTGGAGTGGTTTAGATCCATTTTGAGGTAGAATTTGCAATTTTCTAACATAGTGTCTTTTTTGAGTTCCACGAGAAGATCTTTTTTTTTTTTGGAATCTTGTGGTTGTTTTTTGTTTGCGTAACGCATCTAAATGAATTGTATTTAAAGTCTTACTTTGGTCAACGAAGGAACCAAATGTAATAAGTTTGGTACTCAATATTCAATTAGATTATGATTTTTTTTCCCTTCAAAAGCTAGTTAACCGTGAAGTGTAATGATGGTATTTGTAAGTGAAAGGCTACATAATTTGATGTCTTTTTATTGGCCATTTGTGCCATTGAATAATACTTCAAAGGTTATCCAAACATCCCTTTTTCGTTCGTCAAAACTCATAAAGTCGTCCAACTTTGCAAAGAAGTGCTCGAAACCAAACGCTTTGTCTGTACCCATAAGTGGCGGTCCACCTCAATAGCCAAACCTCCTATAGGAATAAGATTTTAGTTCCCACTCATAATTCCACTATCTGAAGGGTTTAATCAATCTCCTTCTCCTATAGCCATGCTATGAAACAAGTGATATTACAAATGTTGAGCAATTAATTAGTTCAATTCAGTATCCCTCATGTTACGCCCCAATGATTTGTAATTTCGTAGCTTACATTTGTGTTCAAATGCAGATATACGGTGCTCATAATATTTGTTAAATAATAAATTATAAAAAGTATATGATATATTTATCTAATAAAATAAAAAATTTTATATAACAAAAATATTATGTTTAGATTAAGTTGCATATACACGTACCTAAAAATTCAAGTAGATGGAATCATAGGTATAATTTATAATGTACAACACTAAAGATAGAAAATAACGTGATGATGAGCACAGACCAGTTGCAATTCAATATGAGGGCCCCACCTTCGATGCTGCCACGGCTTCATCGATTGGAGGTACCATTTTTTCTGATGCTGTGTAGCAGTAATAAATGGATAGATCGTAGAAAGTTAGGGGGACGTGACAGAAGCAGCCATTGGTTCTGCCCGACATGATAAAAAGATAAGGTCAGTACGACGACCCTTAAATTGACCCTTGCATTCAGAAGCTACAAATAGCAGTCATTAATGGCTTTTTGCTGTTGTGGCACTTGCTCTGCTCCTTATTTGGAAGCCAGCCAAAAGAAGGGGACGTATATAATTGCACTGATTCTTTAACTAGGAATTGTGAGTAATTAGTGTCTTGAATTTCAAGGACCACACATTAATTTCCAATGGCAATTTAATGAATTTGACTGAACAAAGAAACCCCAATAAATAATTGGAGCGATCAGGAAAAGTACGAAATTAGGGTTTGGCAAAAGCAACGAGGGGGGTGGGAAATTTGGAATCGTTACTATCCACTTGGGATTCATGGCAGTGAAAGGTTCGCCGTTGAAATCATGGTCCCGTATCAAACATTGATTGTTCGACGTGGCGCCTCTGTTTTAGATTTTTCACAGGCAGGAGGACTCTTCGAGCGAATCACGCCGAGTAACCGAAACTGAAAAACTAATACCAAAACAGAAACCAGTGACATAAATTGTTACGATGTGAAGGGAGAAATCGTCGCCCACAAAGATACACATTTACATACGTAATATTAAATTCTCCTGATCTTCCTTGTTTGGATAAGATGCCCGACCACAGAATTTCCCTTCCAACAGTCCAGAGTTTCTCTGTTTCTTGCCATTTTCTTTTGATTTAATCCCTTTTTTTTTTTTTGTCTTGCATACATTATTATTGTTTACATGAAAAAGAATAAATACATTAGAGGTCATTCACGTGTCCTGCTGCCCTTTTCTAGTTTTTGTTTTTATCTTTTCCATCCGATTTTGCTTTTTCTTCTTGTGAGGTTTCTCTTTGTTTCTGGGTAAGATCCTGGGAGGTTACGTTTTGTTGACGGTGGGGGTTGTATAAATACGAGGGGGCTCTCGTTAGGCAAATCCTCTCGTTCTGATATTAAATATTCTACAAAAGAAAGAGAGGAGAGAGAATGGAAGGAGGAAAGCAGTCCGGTTCTTCACTCGCTTCTGATCTTTTTGGGTCAAGGGATTCTTCTACAGCTGCATCGTCTTCATGGATTTTCGGTTCAATTTTTCCACCTCCTCCTCCTTCTAATGTACTTAGGACAAGTCTTCTCTCTTGTTCTTCCTCTTCTTCTCGTCTTCTTCTTTCTTCTTCTTCCTCCTATTTTTTTAAACCACTTTTCAATGAGTTTTCGGTCAAATTCTTTGATTCATCAGATAATGGGCCCTTTGCATTCTTAGAGTTTTGGTGAAGTCTGTTGATAGCTGATGGTTTTTTTTTGTGTTTGTAGTAGCATGACATGTCTTATGGGCACGATGGCGTGGAGTTGGCTGTTTCATGCTTTCCTATGCTCGTAAAGGCTTGAATTTTTGTTGCATGTACATTTGTAATGCATTTCTTTGTTTTCAAGGTTTTAAGTTATTTTGGAGTCTTTAGGTGTTGTTTTACCATTGATGGTCACCGGTTTTGGATATGAACCTTAAACAAAATGGTGGAACTCCGCAAAATTTGAGCTTCTTTTTAGCCAGAGGGAGCGAGTAATCGCTAAAACGTAGTTGATTGAAGTGGCCTTTAGTTGCAGCTAATGTTTCAAATACTGTATTTTGATGTGCCTATTGAAGTAGTTCTCGAAACAAATACCACAAATTTGATCATCACAAGTCTTTTGACGTTGGTTTTCAGTAGTTTCTATTAATCCCTTGTGGACTTTATTTTTCTCTATCTCGGCTTTAGGCTGTGGGACGGGACAGGACTGAGAAGAAGAAGAATGACTCTGGGAATCTAGCTTGGAGTGCAATAACTGGAGTTTCAGGTAGTTTGAGTTGATTCGCTGGTTTTTTTGTAGGATTCTCTTGTCAAACACATTACATGGTGCTTCAGCCCTGGTTACAAAAGCTGCTAGCATATAAATGGTTTAGCGTTTGGCATGCCAAATAATGGTTTCCTTTAAGTTTGTGTTTCTGCAGTGCACTCATTTACTGCCCTCACATGAATAACTTGGAAGATTTTCAAATATCTTCGTATTTTTCTGGGTGTTTCATTGAAATTCACCGATGATGATTTTTTGCCAGCAAGCTCACATATGTAGATGAATTACAGAGATTTGTAGCTGTCATGTAACCTTTCGTTACCTGCATGACAAGTGAATTTTCACTTGTATCGCGTGAGTGTAGAATGACCTTTGGCTCCTTTCCAGATAAGAATGCCGTAGACGGTGAACAGCAAAGCCAGGGCACAATAAGCAAGGACATCAGTTCATATTATCAGGAACAAAGAGTACAGCCGTTTCATTACAGCTCCTCAATATACTATGGTGGTCAAGACGTCTATGTTCGGCCCCAGGATTCCCAGAATCCTGGGATCACTACAGTGAGTGACCTAGAAGGACTTAGGGCTTACCATAAGCACTGACTTTGGAGCATTGTCGTTTTAAATCTTAGCCTTCAAACAGTTTGGTTATTCGCAGAGCATTTAAATACTCATGATTTGGTGTTCTCTGCTTAACTAATTTGTAGGTTCACCAGAATACAAAGCTCAAGAAATATTTCCATAGTTCAAATAGTAATTCTGTTTTTTGGCACTGCTGAGGCTTTGGAAAACAATGTTTTAATTTGGAAAAGTAATTGTGTTTCTTTGGCCTTTTCACTTAAGTCTGAGATGAAAGTTTTGATAGGTTAAGCGAGTTTATTCGTATTTAGTGACGTGTGAAATTAATGTATTTTATGACTAGTTCTGTAAGGACATAGGAGAAGATGACTCAGGCAGTGCTTCAAGAGGGAACTGGTGGCAGGGTAGGCTTCTATCGCTCTAAAAATGGTCCATTGCATATGCTACGTTGATTTATGGATTCCTTGCACTGACTTGTTTTTCTTCTGGCAGGATCTCTTTACTACTAAGAGGGGTCAGTTATGGCGTTTGAATATCCGTAAACTTATCTAAGTAAAAACTGAAATCCATTCTCATATCAAATATTTATAATTCTTTAGGAGTTTTGCGAATTTGAAAATATTCATTGTGCGAAGCAATCTGTTGTTGTCCTCATACCCTCTGGTTTATGAAAAGTAAAATAAACAAAGTAGTTAAAACCAAAACTCATCCCTGTAAAATGCATACCAGAGAAAACATAAGCGTGGCCTGATTTGTGGCGAAATTCGCGAGTTCATAGCAGAATTGGTTAACACAATGTATATAGAACCATCAGTTTTTGTCCTCTGCCTTTCTCATTTTGATTATTGATTTTTTTTACTGTGCAGGAATGTAGATACGTATATGTAGGGAAAATGCAGTATATCCTACTCTGTGACAGCTGCAGCTAAAGGATGGCCTCTTTTCCTCCACCATTGAAATCATTGTATGATGCTGTAGCTACTAGCTTTGTGCCCTTTTCTTTCTCCTTTGTATGCAAAGGATGATAACTGAACTTGATGCTTTGCTGTTGAATATATATTATGTTTGGTCTGTATTATCTTACCTATGAAGTATGATCCCATACAAGTTTCCATACTTCTTCTTCCTCTTAACACATCCTTGAGTTCAGCTCAAATTCTACATATTAGTAAGATGAGAAATTGGTGATTTTATCACCACACAGAAGCTCAACATATCCAAAATAAGCCTCACATCCTAGTATAATAAAATCCCACTGCTTTGAACAGACCTTTGACTGGAACGAGGACCCCTGGTGTTGTTTCACCGTTATTTGTGTTTTGATAAGGTTGCCTGTGTGAAAAGATAAGGCTGTCCATGTTATTCATCATACACTGCTGACTTTTCTGCTACTTCTGTCGTCTGGTTGTGTTTGTATCATTTTGAAATCAGGTAATTTTTTTTTTTTGGTTTTTGGCCCCCTCATCAACTCAACTAAATAATATTTTGGATAAAGCCAAAGAAGTACACACATCGACTAAAATATTTTGTCGTACTGCGTGTTTCTTGAACATTGGCAGCGTCTGGTTGCGTATTTTTATCACAACAATGATCGCTACCGTTTGTAATGTTTTTGGTTGTGTAATAATATAAATATACTAGGCAAGCGTCAAATAAAATTGATGACTGTATTGACCAATATGTTTATGTCACGGAATATAAATTTCAATACCAAAACATCATCGTTAATTTCACGCCATAAAAAAAATTTTTAAAACTAAACTAGTCATTAAATTAAAAAATTAATTAGGTCACTAAATCATTGAGACGACTGATTCAATTCATTTCAAAAAATTAATTATTTTAAATTATATATAAAGTTATACGTACGCATGTAATAATATTAAATAGATTTCATAAGATAAATTTAAATTCATTCATTAATATGTTAAATGTTAAGCATTAAATGTAATATTAATAATTTAATAATTTAAAAGGACAAAACTATGTTTGCAAAAACATAAAAGAAACTAAATTAAATTTAAAGTAAAATATAATTATTGTAGAATTAGTTTTGTAAAAGAAAAATAAACAATTAATATGCAAAAAAATTAATTTCAAGATGCAACATTTGATTTTTTTAAAACTCTTTTAGAATAATATATAGATAGAAGTAGTTAAATAAATAAAAGTTAATATAAAAAAGGTAGTAAAAATTATATATTAAAAAATAATTTAGGAGGTGAAAATGTTAGAAATCATAAGAAAACCTAAAAAAGATTTTTATTTATTCATTTTTTAAAAATATAAGAGTTTCTATTTTTTAAAAAAAATTATCAATAAAAGTATTAAAAATCAGTATTGATCAATTCTCACCGTATCAAATGATGCTCAAGTTATATAGAGTAATTGGACTTAAAAATTAGCCAGTTCCAGGCTAAACTGGCCAGTCTAGTTCGGTTTTAAAAACTATTTCTAAACTTATCATTCAATAATATTTTTATCTAAATTTAATTCAAAATTTTCCTCCATCAAATATATAATTAAATAATAATTTTTGAATCATTACGCCTATTCACGATCAAATCAAATTTTATACACACTTCATACACACACATTTATTTATATGTATATATACACTAAAAAAATTAATCATTATTTTAAAAAATTATCATATGATTTAATTATTATTATATATTTTATACATATATTTAAATAAATTATACTATTCATCTTACTAAAATACTGGCAACGGTTGCATCACAATTCATTCATGTCTAATAAACCCCCCCTCCCTAACACGGCCTGTGCGATTAAATTATAGAAGAAAGACAACTTGCATTCGAGTCCAGGGTTAGACCCCACAGGGCGGGGAGCGGCATGCGGCATGCGGCAGCGGGCATGTTTCTGCTGCAAGTGAAAGCAAGCACGGTGAGGCGCAGGACATTCAAACGGCCAGCCTTATTCCTTTCTTTTCTTCATTTGAAATATTTCATGCCGACAATTACTTGGTGCAATGATTTATATTGTGAAAAGTTGGGGCAACTTTGTGTGGGTGGAGGCAGCGGTGAATGAACACTGACTGCTTTTGTTCTTTTTTGGCTTCAACCTGTAGCTCTTTCTTTACAGATGCTAACAGGTAACATCCTTGTGGAAAACCAGGTTCGGTAGTAAATGAACCCAACCGATGTGAGTAAAGAACAATTCGCTGAAATCCTTACCGCGCAAACTAGAGTACCAGAAAAGGGCACAAAATTTCGGAAGTAAAAAAGTAGTTCGCCGTTGCCGGGGATCGAACCCGGGTCGCCCGCGTGACAGGCGGGAATACTCACCACTATACTACAACGACTTGTTGACTCGGTAAGTAGATTTGACTTATTTCAGGCAGATGATTATGGGGAAACTTGGACTTCGGTGAATTGCCATAATTGGCTGAACTGATCGTGCAGAAGACGAGGAACCTCTTTTTAATAAATATATTTAGTAATATCATTTTTTGAAGAAAACAAAATTTTTGTTCATTACAAGTCTATCTAATGGTACATTCTTAGGGAAGTTAGCAAACCGAAGATTGCTGCTTCTTACAATAGACAAAGACGAGCAAATATGTTACAATTTCCTAGGTTATGTTTTGGACCTTATTTTCAATCCAAAATCATTATCTTATACTTTACATTATCAAATAAATAATTTAAAAAAATATCTATCTAAATTTAAATTTAAACTTTTTCTCTTATATATATATATATATATATATAACTAATTAATGATTTTTCTATCATTTAATTTATTAACAATCAAACTAATATTTATATATATATATATATATATCACATATATGCTCGTATCTTTTTTTATTTACATCCAAAAACACATAATCATTTATCTTTATATACTATCACATTATTATTATTATATATTGTATGCATGTATTCAAACAAATCATACTATTCATCTCATTAAAACATTCATTTCAAACATACTACATATCTCAACATAACTTCTACCCAACCCAACGTTATCTCATATTAAAACCCCTCTCCCAAACATAGCCCCAAGAAATATGTGATAATTCGAACGTCATAAATATATTACTAATAAAAGACAAATTAGGATTATCACCATTTATCCTTTGAACTATGTTTTAAGCATGGTATTCTCAAACGAAGTGAGTAATACCCAAATCCTCTACAAATTGAAAGCTTTGAAGGAGGCCATCCGCTCCACATGATTTGACTATGAGCTCCTTCCAGCCTTTGCTGGCTTCCCTTGGCCTTAAATTACCCACAGCTTTCTTATTAAAAGTCCTGTCAGCAGTGACCTTCAAAAAGACGCCTATCTAAAATTAGCCATTTATACTATTTGGGATATTGTGATTGTCTCCTCCCTCTCTGTTTCTAACCAGACTCAGTCAATCGAGAGCTAGCATTAGAGAAAGCAGCAATAAAGAATCAAAAACTCTGCAGTGCATCTATATCTTGAATTTGCCGAAAAAGGCGTTACGCACGCAATGGTGGATCAATTCAACGAATTCAAAGAAGAGAGGAAAACCTCTGTCCGAATGGCGATTTCAAAAGATATAGCAGGACTGGAAGGCTCTGAAAAACCAACCAATATGCTCGTAAAAATTCCTTGACGTCATATTCCAGGACGGGATTATAGCTGCACCACTTGCACGGAAAAAATGTATGTATATGTTAAATTTTGTGATCAGGCCGCACTAGGAATCAGCATGCAGTCAGTAATAAACCATTTCGTTCAAGCGGGATATCATTCTTAATCTCGTGTTTTGCTTCACCAATCGAATTTTTATTTTCTCCTACATTAATTAATAGGAAAGTAATCTTAACAATAATTTAATTCAAAGTAAATCATGTTCTGGGCATTGGGTCTTTTGATCCTGGGAATGCCCCATTTTACTATTAAATTTTCATTCTTTAATTCTGCTTCCTTTTCCTCTCTTCACTTGGCGCCGCATATCTATTTTGTGCTATGCGCTTGATCTTACCGGTTAAGCGACCAAATTCCCTTCTGCACTTCGTCCAATCTCTGTATGGCTATGTTTGGGTGAGGGATTTTTTTGGAGATGATGTTTGGTAGAAATTATGTTGAGATAGGTAAAATGTTTGGAATGAATGTTTTTGATGAAATGAATAGTATAATTTGTATGTATAAAATATATAATAATGATTGAATGATGTGATAATATATATGTATAATGATTATGTCTTAGAGTAGAAATAAAAATATATATATAAGAGTATATGTATAATATATATAAGTATTGATTTGATTGTTAATAATTAGTTAGCTATATATATAATATAGAAAAAATTTGAATGTAAGTTTAGATAAATATTTTGTTGTGTTTGGTAGTGTGAAGTTAGAGAGGATGTGTTTGAATTGAAAATTAGGTTCCAAACATAATCTATATGTTTTCCCATTTAATCATAAATAATTAAGTCATCAACTTTCTTCTTATGTTACATATAATATGTGTATGTAAGGACCATATGTTGCATACAACAATATCAGGAACTGATCCCTCTTTTATTAATCCTCAACAGACTTCCGTGTAGGTATACTGATGGCCTCTTTCGATCCTCCGGATGATTCAGGGGATGGAGATGATGATACCTCTCGGGTTTCACTTTAGACTGAATCTGATCTCCTATTGCAGTTTATTTGCTTCCCCTTTTCATCAATGCTCAGATAATCTGTCAAAATCCTTCTCACACCAAGGTTGGGCGCGGAGAGTTTGCTGCTTCTGATGTATGGTGATGTATCTCCCTTGGCAGGACTAATGAACTGTGACGGTGAGAAGCTAGGAGTTGAAAAGGCTGTCCTATATGGAGAGCCAGAGGGAGAGGCTGCAATCCCAGCCCCGGCCCTCTCATGCTTTACCACGCCTACTTTGGAGATTGACACGGGTTGATCTGAATGCTTGGACAAGTCATCCACGTAAAGTAGGTCATCAATACGAGACACGATGTTGAATGCCAGGCACTCGAGAACTCTCGAGTAACTCTCCAGTATGGATTTGCCAACATCCTAGAGAACAGCAAGTGCGTTAGCATAAAACAATCAACCAAAGTTTTGCATTGTTCATTAGAGTCTACGGAAGGAAATGAAGAGTAGTCCTCCCCTATTGTAATCGCATACGCTTGAGGGGAAGGGAAGGATATGATTAATATGTCATTTCTACTACTTGGAAAGTGGCTGTTCCTTACTTTCACCTCATGAATCATTGCACCCAAAAAATAGACAAAAGAGTTCGGATGAGAAAAGAGGCCACAAATAATTCAAGTGAGAGAATGTTATAAACCTTGTTGTATTGAATCTTGGTGATGTCTAAGGTGGTCTGAGGTAGGCCGGGAAACCGCTGCTTCAAGCAAAGCAGAAGACACTCGGCCCTGTCTGCTAGAAGTTCTCTTTTATCTGCATCGGTAACCAAATCTTTAACCAGTTCCCATGATGACTTTGAACTGGATCTTGGAGTGCTCTGTAAAGGCTTTGAACTCAATTTTTGTCGCCACAGGTATATCGTTGCCTCTACTCTGTTGGCAATCTCTAAAGCATGATGCTCAGAAGACAAATCAAGGCAGTCAAGCAAGCATTCAGGTGAAAATTGTTCTGAATTTATGCATCGATGGATAAGATCTCCCAAACCAGCTTTTCCATTCTGCAAAGGAACAATAGCCACGTCAAGGAGGGACTCAACAACTTACTGTTTATTCTAGGTACTTGGATACCTTTGGGAGTGCTTCTAAATATGAATCAGGTATTTCCATCTCTGCTAAAGCAGCATTGTTAATAGCCTTTGCAGCTTTAAGGATTTGGTTCGTGCAACCACGCCTGTGCTGCATTGTCTTTCTGGCGTCCTCACTGAGGCCACCGGGTGGGACTCTAGGAACTGGAAGCCACCACTTGTCTTGTTGATGAGGAATGGGTATCCGAAGGGAGGACGATTCATCAACCTTGGGGGCCAATATCCCTTGGTCAACATACCAGAAGTCAGCAGAACTCTCAAAGCTGTCCAACGCTTCCTATAAGAAGAAGCCACAAGTGACGATCACTGCAGGAATATGGAGCAGCCAGCAAAGAAGAAACTAGTATCTTACAAGTAGCATGTTGTCTAATTTGCGCAATGCAGGGAGGTTAATGTACAGATCTGACCGGGGTCTGGAAGTCATAACCTGAATCAAGGCACAGAGGAATGGATACAAATACAGAACAGAATCATTTCAAATTCTCTTTCCAGTGCTCAAATAACATGCAGCTGATGACTTAAATGAAGGAAACTGCATTGAGTTTTAGGAAGTATATTGTTGTGCTGCTTGCTAGATCAGATTGAACCAGTGTATGCCTTAATAAAATGCAGGCTTGAAAACTCAAGGTTTGCAGCTCTGTGGTGAAATCAAGCTCACCTCCAGTTTGCTTCCATTAGGAAACGTCTGCCAAGAGGGTATCAACTCAACAATGTGATCGCTAACGCAGAGAAGGCATTGCATTTCTCTTTGCCACATCAATTTCTTGTCAACCTGTAGAGGCTCTAATCTCCAAACTTGTCCAAAAAGCGTAGCTAATGGAATAAAAAAAGAAGGAAATACGAGAATGAACCGTCATAGCATCATAACAAAATCAATATGCATTGTTAGGGCATAGAGCAAGAAAACTCACCATATAGATTGGTAATAGCATTAGATATAGCCAGAGCAGTGCAAACCCCATTGCCACAACCAGACATGTCTTCACCAAGCAGCAATTTTGAGAATCTTTCCTTCATCATCTCAGTTTCTGTATTTACCAAAATTAATCAGACACAGTTGATTAGTCATTTTGACAGCGGCACGGAATTCCATATGAAAACAGAGACTCAAAGCACCTGAATGTGCTGATCCTTGTTTCTCTAATTTTCTTTTCTCCGATCGGGGATTCTTCAATTCTTCAGAGACTGCAGAACTTCCACAACGTGGCAGTTTAGTCTTCTGCAGTGGCCAGCCCATTGAAGGGGACGAAGCTGAATCCTCAGAGATACTGTTTTCATCATTCAAATTAAGCTCGGATGCCAAGAATCCAGAGCTTGAACTGCTTTCTCCACTTTCTTCTTCGTTCAAAGCCCTCACATTTGCACCTTTAGTCTGTCTCCCACAAATCCCTTCTTTTTCCGCTTCTGGTATCTCACCGTTAATCACCAATGCCTCCATTTTGGCTTCTAGATAATCGGGCGAAGCGTAATACACAGAGTTATTCACTACCATTCCATCAAAACGAAACCTTCTGCTGCATATCCTATTGGGCACTCTAGCTTTCTTCTTCAAGAACTTAACCGATTTTGAGACCCACAAAGAGAATGCAGAAGAGGGGTTTGAATTTGTCCGAATTCCGGTCTCCTTCAGAGAATTCTTGGCGAACACCCCATTCTCCTCTCGGTCTGAGAGAACTCGATCCATGAGGCTTCAACTTCAGCTCCAACCATGTTTGGTTCTGTGAGGGGTAAAGTTCAAAAACCAAAATTGTAATAATTATTACGACGATAGTTGATCGAGCACTGAAGTGCAAGAATGATGCCCGAATGTGGGAGAGAGAGAGATGGAGAGTGATGATTGGAGAGGTCTTGTAAGGTTTATGTACAATGATAAGCAGCGCATTAAGAATGAGATCAAGGATGGGCAGTGAGGCTCCTCAATGTCGGGCTTTATGCTTAAATCAGGCGCTTTCGAAGTACCTCTATGTTGCTCTGTTAGGCTTTGCTTCAACAAGGGCTCTCGCGTAATCATTACTTGGCATGATTCAAACAAAAGGTAACTTGCAGTAGCGTAAGAATATAAATGTGTTATTTCTTCTTGTTTTTTTGTGGTAGTTGTATTTGATGAATCTATGATTGATTTTCATGGGTCATTTGCTTTTATTCTTGACTCGTGGAACATAGCAATTATTGTTCGAACAAGTATAAAATGTTGTGAGTTTGGATAAAGAAAATGAGTTGCATACGAGTGCATGACCCATCAACCATTAATCTTGGACTTTGGGTTGAGATATGCTAATGTGCATGCTCACGTGCTTCAGCATGGTTGGACTTTGTCATCAGATACAGTAAGAGCTTCTAGTTGAACATGCATGTTCTTAACATATAATATAAGGGTTGATGGTTCAATTTAAGAAAAGTATGACAACAATGCTAAAAAAAAAGGGCTCACAAAATCCATGGACGAGAAAGAATGCTCAGTTGATCTCATTAAAGGCCAATAAAATTGAGATACATGAAAGAGTTGAGAATACTCTTGATCACACATTGGTGATTCTTAAAAAGAATATTACAATGGAGCAATTTAAAAAATTCATACTTGATGAAAAAATTATCAGAATCAAATATAAGACTGCATAATTTTAAAATTTTAGATTAAAATATAAGGTCAAACTCATGAATATATATATATATATATGTTTATATAGTTCTCTTAAATTTGATTTATTCGGCAATCAAACTCAATAGATTCAATCAGAATTTGTAATTGAATTTGCACGTTACAAACAAAAATAAATGATGGTCCCCTATAAGCTCCAAGAATGGCTTCTAGTATGCAAAAATTTCTTTCACATGTTTTGTTCGCTTTAATAGAGTAAGGGAAGAATGTAACGTTGGATTCACATGCATTGTTGTAGCATGGGGCCAACGCATTCCCACGAGCATCAAGTGATAAAAGTCATGTTCACTGGCCCTTCGGAGGCCCCCATTATGTACCCGGAGAAGACGATGTTTTAGTTCATAGGATTTTCCCGTGTTCATTATAGGGCAACAAATTCACAAGTGTCAAACATCAAAATGTAAAGAATTGCTTCATTTTCATGCCACCAAAAGAAAAGAAGAAGAAAAGGGGTGTTGTCCGTAATCATCGATTTCCAATTGTTTCATCTGAGAACATATGAACAAATGGTCGTGTTTGTGCGTATGATGTGAATATAAAAACCCGGGGTTCCATCAAATTTGGGTTCCCAAAACGCCTAAAATTGTTAGTTTCAAAAAAAAAAAAAAAAAGAAGTCCTAAATTTGTAATCCAAGATTCGTTTGCCTATGAAGATCATGCAGTCCAAAGATCATAAACGGGACCCAGAGAAGATTTCATAAATCTACTCTCCCTTCATTTAATTTGAGAATTCTTTTGTAGTTGCCTGAGTGGGTCCTCGCCTAAATGAATAATGGTATTGAACAATTATGGAGGCATGCTTAAAAATGAATGTATTAGTGCTGCTGCGGTTGGAATTTCATTATAATCTTAACACTGCCATTTTCCAAAACCCCAATTGTATATCAAAACTTTGCCTGTAAGGCACCAACATGAGACATGCACGGTGCTGGGTAGTTCCGACTGAAACAGACAACACACACACACACGCACGTATTATTAATATTACAACCAACCAACCAACCGGCACCAGCCACTTGTTCGTATCCCTGTGTTCACTGACTGAATCTATCAAAATTATCCATTTGCACTAGCGATTGAAGACAGAAATTGGGTCTTGTATATCTGATAGACAAATTGATTAATGAAGTAAGATAGACTTGGTTCGGATAGCCGTTAACGTATTAAAGAGAGGCAGCGGGTTTGAATTTGATAGGGATCTTTGGGAGGGAGCCAAGGGAAAGAGGGTTTTTATTAGAGCATCTCATCCCCCGTGCTGGATATTTAATTCTTCATTGATGGGACGACATAACGAAATTGAAGAATTATGATTTCAGTTCCTATTCACATTTGGTCCAAGACTTTTTAAATGAAATGTTTGGATTCAAATTTAAGTGGATCAAAGTTTTGGCGTGTAAATTTAAAAATAGTGTAAAAATAAAAAAATAAAGAGATAAGAAGTAATATTTTAAGGTATGACATGTTTGAAATAAATGATTTGAATGGATAGAAAATTAGACTCACACATAGCCACGTTTGGACAGGACACACAAGTCTCATTGTCTATAGATAATTATTTTCCTAGAAAAAGCTACATGTTGATTAACTTAAAAAAATTTTAAAAAATGAATATTTAATGATCAAGTGACAAAAACATTGAATTTACTTTCTTGTTCCTTTCCACATATTATTGTGTGTGTGTGTGTGTGACAAAATCTAATTCAATTTTGCTTTTCATTCAACTGAAACAAGAGGGCACAAAGGATTTAAGTAAACAGATGTAATCGAATATTCAGGTTTGTGTTATTTTGCATAAATATCGCATCATACCTAATCATAGGATGCAATGCCCATGCAAACCTCCATCCCCAATCTCCACTAGTTTCTAATTGACACGTGTATCATTTATTCGCATATGACAATTGTATAAATACATTATTACTGTGTATGAGTGAAAAAACAATAGAAATGTGGATGACAAAAAGTAAAAATATGATAGCAGATTTGATCCACGTGTAATGAACAAGGATGTTGTGGCTACTGGGCTACTGGTAGAAGTTTGACTTGGGCTGATCTCAGGATTGTTTACCTATTTATATGGGCCCCTTGGCAATTCAGAGTTGGGCCGCAATGATTTGTGCTGTCCATATGTCTTTAACAAAACAAAGATACACACCAGCTTTGTGTAATTACGACATGGAAAAGGAGAGTTGAAATTTTAAAGACTGATCTAACAGTTCACACGTAGTCCACTTGGTCAATGTTATTTTTATTACTTAAGGATTAAAATTTGGGGCCCTTTTGGTGAAAGTAAATGAAATATATGCCACTTATGTTTCGTTACATTTCATAAGATCAAGATTCGACCTTTTTGTTTTCGTTGAAAAATGCGAAGTGTAAGTGACAGTTGAGATTAATTTCTAGTCCTAGTATACGGCCATCTTTAATTTTGAGAGAAGATTAAAATGATAATTGCTTTATTTTTCATTGGGAAAATAATGTACTCGTTGTCTTTGTGATGTTTAATTTCGGTTATTCACTTATTCAACATCAAATCCATATATTTGTAAAAATGATAGCATATTTTTTGTAACAATATTATAGTTATTCTGATTCATATGTAAAATGTGAATTTTGCTTTATGTAATGAGAAACACGTAAGTATACATTATCTAATACTAATAAAATTGCACACTCTATGTGTGTGCATATTCATTAAAAAATTAATTAATATTATCGAGAGTAGAAAAATAAATTTATTATATTTTTAGAATTTAAATAATAAAAATGAAGTATTTATAAATTAAAAATATATAATATTTATAATAAAGAGAGAAAATAAATTAGAGCTAAGAGTAAAAAGGACGAAAAAAATCAAATTTGGATGGAAATAAAAGAGAAAAATAGAGAAATAAGGACAATTTAGTAAATTAACATTGACTATAAAAGGTTTATTATTATAAATCTCTCAACATAATAATACAGGTAAATAGTATAAATTATAAGTTTAAGGTAACAGTATAAATTTGCATTATGCACTCAAAGTAGGTAATAGCAAGATTAACAAAAAAAAAAAAAAAATGCTAGATATATCATGCTAATTAAATGAATATTTCAGAAATTTCATTAAAAGATCAGTTATACCATCTCCAATTTTACAATAGTACGGGCAAGTATTAAATATGATATTAATGTTCTATTGACTTGAGATTGAAAAAAAAATTGAAAAAAAGCGACAGTGTTGTGATTAATATTGCAACAATTCAACTTTAATTAGGGTAACCTACAGTATCAATTATACATGCACAAGTGCGCACCTACGTACCAACTAACAACATTTACGGCTCTTACACAATATCTTTCACCTTTTTTTAACGTGGTCGAATAATTGAATGCACAAAAATACTTTAATTTTGTATTTAAACTAACTATTCTTAAACTTAATTCTCACACACTCAGTTAATTTATATATTAATGATGTTGTTTATACACTCTAAATCTCATAAAAATATGAATGATCACTCAAGATATTTAGCATTCTCACGACTAATGTATGAAGTTTTCAAAAGTTGTTCTCCATGTCTAGAATGGGATCATGTTTATAGTTAATAAATGAAAGTTTCTTATTCAATGTAAACACTTTTAAATGGTTACAAACTTCTATAAAGTGAGTTGATCCTCATTTACCTTTATAGTGTTTCATCATCCACAATAATGTAGCCATATCCATTTGACATTTGAACTAATCCAAATTTAGTTCATTATATCCCATCAAGATTGCAATTTCTCGACCAATTTTATCTAGAGATTTTTAACTAATTATAAGTCATATAAAATAGTTTGATTCAAGAATTATTCATAAGATCGTCCAACTCAAGATTGATTGTTAAAAGTACAAATTTTGTCAAGCATAAGTGATTCTTCAAATGATAAGAAGTTGTGTATAAATGCGTTAACATAATTTTGATAACAAATACCTTAATCTTACCATCTCTAAATCACTAAAGTATTATCAATCCATACAATTTTCTAATATTTGGGTGGTTAAAGAAGAAAATATGAAGACGTGGTCCATTTATATGCAAACTGAGAATGATCGTGGTGTTACGAATTTAATAGACTTTCCCAATCTAGTTAATTGAAAGAAAAAAAGAGAAACCAAAATATAAAAAAGAATACAATTGGGTTTTTTCCCGTTTGAGTTGGGACATTCAGAGAATGACTCCTTTAATATAACCTTTTCACCTGAGAAGAGCTGCGCGTTGTATTCTGGCAACAACGGAGGAACAAATTCTGTCAACAATCACAAGTGCACTAAAAAAACATACTTCTGATATGAAAATCTTCTATTATGCATATATTCATCCTTGTTGCTTAAGCTATGTACTGGTCGGATTAGGTTGTCCAACTGGAATTGTTCAGAGCTGATAATTCAAAGATTCGATATCCCTTAGTTCAGACTACCCCAATTGCTCATAAAATTAAAATAACACATTTTCACCAGATGCCCAATTTCTGATGGCATAGCTAACTGTTATTCAATCCACAACCGTACAGAAAAATTATTCCTTCGTAGCCTCGCTCGAGAGTCGAGCTGACTCGGTGCATTTGGGACATTGTAGTCATTCTAAGTTTCCTAAGTTATGTGTACTCATCCTAGAATTTCAAGTTTTTCGTGTGAATTGTTTAATAGCGTCGATAGGCTAAATTCATATAGCAGTTCATGTTTAATAACCACTAAATTGAACTCGATTTACTTTTGAAAAGTTAGTAAATTGGGTTCAATGTTAAGTCAAATAGCAAGATTGAGCTTAAAACCAAATTAAAGTTTAAGATACCAAAAACACTTTACAAATTTAATTAAATTGCAGTCGAGTCAGTTGATTGATGAGCCGTGATATATGTGCCATAAACCATCACATGGCTAGTACTGCCATAGCTCAATCTCAATATTTTAACATCTTCGTCGCTCTTACCTCACCACTATTGCCATCGCTCTCACCTCACCATACTAATAATGGATATATTCATTAGGCTTAACGTTTGGGATTTTATGCAAATACGAGGCACGTGAAGAATGGTCCCTACGAATTGATGTTTTTAGGTATAGAAGTTGAAGGGATCACATCAGGGACAAGAGAACAATATCTCTCGTGATGATATCTGGCCAAGACACAGCATAGTTTGTATTTAGATTCCATTATGTTTTTCTAAGTAATATATTGGTGGCATGCATAGGTTGGTGGTATCTAGTTATACGCTTTAATTAGTGGGACACTAATTTGATCAAAAGGCAAATTTAAATTGGTGACCTAGTCTCGATCATGGGCCTGGCTGGCACAGACACTCCAACATCAAAATCTTTATAATCACTGTTGGAATCAATCCAAATTTCATTCACGATCTTTATCGTATCAGTTTACGAATTAATTCTGTCAAACATCATGTTAATGCTCATTCCATGTGCCTTCCAATCTAAATAGTTAGCAAACTCAAAAAATAAAATATTTTAAACTTATAAACTCTTTAAAATATCATTAATTATATTATATTAATAATATTTAATTTATTTTTATTATTATCACAACAAAAAATTGTAATAATATATAATTATAAATTTTAACAGAATTTTATAAGATGATGTTATTATTTTTATTGAAATACTGTATTAACTTATTTTTAAAATAAAATTTATAAAATTATAAATTTAAAAAATATTTAATAAGTTATACGATGATAAAAACTTTAAATGTAGCGTTAACCAAACACCATCCGAAATGGTGACCATACTTCAATCCGAAATTGGAGTTGGCACTCCTCACTTGTCCTCAAGATTTCCCTTCCACTGCAAACCTAGATTGGAGGGACAAAAGTAAACTTGAAAACCAATTTAATTCAGTATCTCTGTCAATCAAAAATCTGTCATCTCTATATTAATCAATGACTAAACAAAAGTGGGATGGGCTAAAAGAAAATTTTGTAATCAAATAGCTTAAATATTCATTGGTTGTATTATAACAAATTTTGGGCTTCTATCATTGTGCACAATTTTGTCTTCTACGCTTGAATTTTAATCACTTCCCCTTTACTCTTGTCCCCACCCAACAAAGGTTTATTACTGCCATTTTTTTTTTTTTTAAAATGACTGTTCATGATGCATAAACACACTTCCATAAATGAGGATAAGGTGTTCCACGCATTCAAAAAGGACTATATATAAATAAATTAATATGATTGAGACTAAATTTTTAAATACTTTTAATGGTAGCACACCCGAGCATAAATTTTTATATAAATTATAATATTTTATTCACGTTAACAATTTAAAATAAAATAATATTAATTTAAAATTTAGAGTATGTTATAAAATTTTACAAAAAAAAAAAAAGATAAAAAGAGCAAGTTCAAAGTTATATATATATATACACACGAGAAAACAATAGAATTATATTAAAAGAAAATGAAGAAAACATTAAAAAATAATTTAAATGAGAGTATATTAAAAGAAAATGAAGGAAACATTAAATAATATTTAAATGAGAGTATTATGGTAGTTTAATATTGTACAATCAAAATTATGTGACACACGATAAAACGATAAAAAAGTCAAAAAATTTTGAAAAATAAAATAAATTAAATCTAAGGAGTGCATATCAATAGAGATCGGAGTAAAGTTAATTTGTGAATTAATGGTATTTAAGTAATTCTACTTTACATAATCAAATTTCCTTAATAACTCAACGTGTAGCATTGAAATTGCAATTATCCTAATTGTAATTTGTTTATTTATGCATATTTTAAACATCCAATGATATTTTATTATCATTTTTCGCTTTACATTAAAGTTTGAGTGGTTTTGATTCTAATCACCACTATAGATTAGGACACGTCTTGAAGACTTTAAATAGTTGACGGAAATAGTTACACATCGTCCACCATCAGCGTCCATCCATTCCTAGAGAACACACTTATATGAAAATGGATTTCTGCCACTTCAACATCCAACAAATCATCCACAAAATATGAGTTCTTATCAACTTGCATCCAGGCCACGAAGCAAGTGTCATAATTTCGGGGATATTGAAGAGCACCAGAATTAATGTAGACCAGCTCAGGTGTCATCCGCAAGTGGGGGCCGTCCAGTTGGATTTCATTTTTGGTCTTTGATATTTTAGGGAAATCTTTGAATAATTAAGTGGACGTTGAATCCTTAATTCTCTGGTAATTATGGATACCTGATTGATTCGTGTATGTGTATTATGTAATAAATGATAAAATGACGTTTATGGTTGAATTAATAATAATGCATCACATGTACGTATATACCCAGCGCACTCGTTCGGTGCACTCTCCCCACTTTAATTAATTTTCTTGCATAACTAAGAAGCAATCAACTTATGATTCTTAATTTGGTCCAAGTTGTTTGCATCCACATCCACTTTTCCCTTTTCCCTTTTCCCTTTTCCCTTTTCCCTTTACTTTTGCTTTCTTATCCATTTCCTCCCCTCTTTCTGCCATTTTTTGTTTTCTTCCCTGTAAAATATGCCGTTTATTTATTTGTTTTTTGCATATAGAAATCAGAAATGTACACGGCAAGGCGGGCATCGAGGTTTTCTTTCTTAGTTAATTGAGGTATTCGCTAATTGGGCTTGTGATTTTTTCTCTCTTTATTAATAATTAAGGTATTGGGTAAACATGAAAATTGCATTGCCAAGCAACGAATCGGCTCATCCGTCCCATTAAAGATTTACTAACACGCAATGGATGACGATTCACAAATATCTCGTCAGTGATAAGTAATTGCATGATTCTTTCCACGCATCATTAAGTGGGGATTCAATTGGTAGTTGTGTAATAAATATGTTATAGCCTATTTATTAATCCGATGTTTGTTTTTTTTTTTTGAAAAAAATAAGCTTTAACGATGTCGTTTTCACCGGATTTGGGCTATCTGACATGGCCACTAATTACTATTACGCAATTTTAAGTACAGCGTGATTTAAGTATTCTTAGAGATGAAGGAAGGTCTGGTGGTGGGTCTACTCGATGTTGCACCCCGTAAAATACACTGAGTGCAGCAAAATCCCAAGCTTCAATAAACTATGTTTTTTATATATTGTGTTTAAATGTAAAAAACATATTAAATAAAAATTTATAAGAATATTGTAAAAAAAAATTAACATAGGATAAAAAATCTAGTCTTTTATAATTTTGCTTTTATATAAGAGTGCTACATAAATTAATTATGTATATATATATATATATATATGCAACAAAAAATATTTAATTAGGTGATTAAAAATTCAAGCATGTGAAAAGTTATTTATTTGAAACATTTCAAATACTTTTTGTATTTTATTTTATTTTATTTTTGACTATTTTTAATTTTTATTTTATTTGATGTCTCGTTAATATTTTTATTTAATGTATCTTTTATATTTTAAAAAATAATCTATTGATAACTTAAGATGTGGACACATGACAAAATCCGCTGTACGTGGTGTACTGAACAGGTGCAGGATCGCGAAGACCGGGTGTGGTGAGCCCGGTGGCATATGCAGAGGTCAAGCAGGTTCTTGGGCTTTACAAATTAAAAATTACAAATTACAAATGGCGGGAGCAATAAATATATTGAATCCGTTGAAGAGGGATTCGTGGTGTCCGCGGGAACAGGCGGGAAGCAAGCGCCGCTAGTGAAAACGAAGGGAAGACGGTTTGACCGGGATGTCCAGTTAGGCACTGTCGCCAGGTCAGATGAGAACAAAAACGTCCGTTGCCACGCACTTCCTTTCCACTTGACAAGGTGCCGACGCCTAGCGGAGAATGGGACATGAAAAAAATATCTACAAAGTAACCAAACGAAACGAAATAAATCGAGCATTTTTCTGATCAGATCAGATAGATTGAAATACTAATGACAACAGGGAGAAAGGGGAAACAAAATAAAAAAAAATTGAACAAGAGAGTGAGACTGAAACTCTCTAAGTGCGTGTCCGTGTATACGTAGATAAAATAAAATAAAATAAAATAAATCAACATGGTTGGATTCCAGTCGACTGGAATACTTCCAACATATATTATATTCTGCAATGCGTAAATTTTTTTGACTGAAACAGACTACCATCCGTCTGCTCACATGAAATCAACTGTTACTATAAAATCATTGTTCCACACCTTAAACTCACCATATATACTACATAATCTGTGGTCAATGATCGGCCATTTTAATTGAAAGAAACGGGGCCCGGGGGGAGTGGATTTACTTACCATGATTGGAAATTGAAATTTAATTTCGTAGGGGAATTGGAATGTGTTTCTTGAATCACTTGATGCTTATTGAAAATTCAATTATTCTTTGTCCGTCAACTTTATATTTGGTAAGACATTTTATTCTCTATCTATTTTCTAAAATTGGCACACGCGCGCACAGATATATTCCATTTCACAATTTTATTTTGCGCTTCTACAAAATGGGAAGTAATTGTTTCACATGACATTAAAAAAAAAACACATTTATAAATCACGACATCATGCGAATGCGTGCAATGGGGTTGGTGCAGTTAACCAAATAGGACGCAAATCGGGAGTTTATGAATTCATTCCAAGTTATGATGTCCCATTTGTACAAATGGACAACTGAATTAATTTGCCTTTGTATTGTGTTGATTTTCTTAAATCGGCCAGAGATTATGGAATTCAAAGAGCTTTGAAATGGGCGGGAATGGGTTGATTTAATATCGTTCACAAAAAAAAAAAAAAAAAAAAAAAACTTAAAGGAAAAAGAGAGAGAGACAAAATCAAAACCCAAATAACTTATCCGTTCTATTTTTGCTCTTTGAATTGTCATTCATGTTGCCATTATTCTTCCCCAGTAGTTTCATTTGCATGAGCAGTGATCTTTTTAAGTTGAAATAGTTATCTTTGGAAAACAAAATCTAATACACAAAACAGAGGCTGGAGCAAGTCGCGCACTAAACTGAGATTTTATTATTTTTGGTTGTAAATTTGTGTTTATTTTCTTCTTATGAATTATGTTTCTAAATATACTATTTAATAAAATAATTTTTTTTTAATCTCTTTTACTTTTATACAATACTATAAATTTCATGCTGATACTCCTTTTCAATAAGGTGCTCGATCGATTTCAGCAACGGCCATGTAAATGCTACGTATTAGGTGATATTATAATAAAAGTCATAATTTTAAATTTTAATATTTTTTTATATATTTTTCGATATAAAATTGTAATATTTAACAGCTGTAAACCGTGGGATTGCCCTTCCCATATCCGTGTGCGAGAAGTGACTTTGAGGGGCCCGAAAACACACACAACCACAGCACCTGAACTGACCCTGCACACTACTCCTGTCCGCCGCTCATCCCCCACTGACGAACCCAACCCCCAAAATATAAACTGCTCTTTTTTATTTTCGTATTAATACGTAATTCACACTGTTCAGCTATGTTTGGATGCATGTTCTAGTAAGAGTAAAATTGGTATAAAAACTTAAAAATTTATGAAATTAATAGAAAGGAAGATAAAAAAAAATTATTTTAATACATAATATATATATATATATATATATAAATGAATATTTTGATAGGTGAAAAATTTTGGAAAACAAGCATTGAGAGACCGCCTCTCTCTTTTTCATGTGTGGTTGCACGACGCACCGGGCGGACGATAGATGCACACACGATAAACATGTTGTGCAGTGACTGTCTTGCCTTCGAAAATCCTGTTCAAACACGATGCTTCTTTTTCTTTTTTCTTTTTTATTTTTTTATGCAATGAATCATAATATTTGCCGTCAATCGGACTTGCGACACTGCTGGACGTCGAGTGTCAAGTTATCGATTTTATTAACGATCTCAGAAGCACTCGTCAAAGTCACATTTATGGGATTCCCGGGCGACAATCATGGGTTTGTTTATTTTTTTTATTATAATTAATTTTTTAATTTAACAAGTTAATATGTTTTTGAAATTATTATTAATTTAATTAATCTCGTTGTTTCAAATGGCGAGATACATGTTTTTTAAAAGAAAAATGTTTCGTATTTCTATCCGTGTTCCGGATTAATTGATATGAAATACAATGACGTATCTCGATATATATTTTTTTAAAAAAATGATTTCACTCCGTATTAATTGGCACGAAATTCGATAACGTATCTTGGCATTTTGAACGACGAGATAGTTTTGATTTACATGAAATTTTTGAAGAAGCACACAAACACGCCCTTATCGCTGTTCGTCTTCTTCCCGTTGAAACTCCATCTCTGCGCGCAGGCTTCTTCCTTTTGAAACTCACGGCCTCGCTTCTTTCTGACGCACGCACATCCTTTTTCCCGATACACGGACGCACAAATCGGAAGTTTTGTGATCGAAAGCCCGCCTACAACAAATTTTTTTTAGATCGATTTCTCAAATAGGCTTATCACAGTCAGAATTTGAAGCAACAAATGGGCTTATTTCTGTCAGAATTTGGAGAAACAAACATAGCGTAATTGCAATCAAAAATTGGGCAAGCATACATGGCTTATTATCAGAATTTATTTTCTGATGTAAGTGTTCATACTTTGTTATATTTAGGTTCCAAACAAAATTTTTGTGTTATGGTTGAAGTTGAAGTTAGTCATTAGTTACTAATTTTCCTGTCATATTAGCTGTAATGTAAATAGGGACAATCAAATAAATTTGAAAAATCTCAATTAATATTAGATGAATAAAAGTTACGTATTTAAATATTTAATACATAAAATTTAAGAATATTAGACGAATGAAAAATATGAAGGGTTTTTTATTTTTTATTCTAATTAATTTTTCAATTTAACAAATTTAACCCACCTATAAATCCTTTATCAATTTAACCAATTTATCAAATAAAAATATTAGATGAATGAAAAAATATTTACTTAAAATACATAAAATTCTTAAATATTTAATATATAAAATTTGAAAAACATTAGATGAAAAATATTTACTTAAATATATAATTATTTTAAAGGTTTGAAAGATAAATTATTTGTATCATGTTATGGATGTGACGCTTATATTTACTATATTTGTATATACCATATCATGGATGTGACGCTTATATTTAATTGCATCATGCATGTGAACTGTTTATTTTGAAGATATGGCATTTGAGAGTTATAACATTGGGCCTCGTTATTTGCAAAACATACATCGCAGTACCAATTTTGTTGAATTGGAGACGATGGTATATGATTTGACTGGAGTGGATCGGAATCATTATGTCATTCATTTGAAAACAAAATTTGTGTTAAGAGATGCATTCGAAGGACATGATGTGGTCTTACTAGCGATTGTGAATGACATAAATTTGTATTTTTTTGTTTCATTTGATCAATCAGGTCATATATTTAGATCTGTACATCGAAATAGAATGATGAGATTGTGACAATCAGTATAGTGTGTCACGTGTGGAGGGGGACACAGGTCAAACCTCCCACAGATCATTCTTTGAAACTTGATAGAGCAGTAATGTGCCTTTAGTCGCTGAAGCGTTGACTCATATGGGCATTAAAGAGTGTGACATGTTACCTAACCTTAACACACATGCATCATATTTTAGATCAAAATATGGAGGTAAGTCTCGTATTTCTTCATAGCTTGCAGCAAATATTGGCGCAGGAGTAGTAGCTTGCATGGATGATGATGGCGAGATGCTTTGTGATGCCCATGAGCAACATATATACCGATCAATATTTGACATCAATGATAGAGATTATGGAGATGATGAGGATGAAAAAGATGAGGATGCAGTCGATATCAATTCGATGCAGCAAGTGTTAACAGCATTAGATGCCGACCCATCAGCCAATGCATACCCTCGATATGTGCTAGGGCGAGCGAGCACCATGCCAATGCACTCTTCAACTATCTTTGAACATGAATATGTGATAGAGCCATCAACTGTGCCTTGTGTTTAACAACCTTTTCTAGTACCTGGACATGTGATAGAACCACCGATGGTGCCATTGTTTCCGTCTGTGCCTTTCTTCTCACAGGCAGAGCCAAAAATAACAGCTAACTGTATTAAAAATCCTAGTGGTAGACGGAACACGTACTATGACGAGCACAAAGGAGAGCTTCATTTGGACATGGTATTTAAGGATAAGAGTCATGTCCAAGCAACTTTGAAGGATTACTCTGTGACACATGCAAAGCAAGAGTACCATGTGGTGAAAAGTACGCCCAGTATGTGAAATATTAAATATAAACATACTACAGTTGATAAACCTTGTGACTAGCACCTTATGGCTTGTTTAAGGTAGAAATGGGGTTGTGGAAGATAACTAGATATGACGGAGCCCACACTTATCTCCTAGGTAACCTAAAGATGGATTATATAAATTTGGATAAAAACATGGTAGCTGCAATTCTTGTAGGGTTGGTTCATTAAAACCCTACTATTGAGATAAAAAATATTGTGCAACTTGTCAAAGATCAGTGCGGTTATGAGATTAATTATGCAAAGGCATGGTATGGTCTGAAACGAACCATTGAGAATCTGTATGACACGTGGGAAGACTCAATGAAGAAGTTGTCTGCCTACATAAGAGCAATACAGAAATAGAACCCGAACACTGTTGTCGAGTGGAGACGCATTGACACCGGAGTGCCAAATAGGATGATGCTATTTTATTTATTTTGGACTTTTCAAACCTTGCATCGATGGATACCAGCATTGCAAGCCAGTGATTAGTGTAGAAGGCACGCACCCATACATAAAATATCGTCATAAGTTACTTATTGCAGTTACTATTGATGCTAATCAGCAAGTGTTACCTCTTGCTTATGCCTTGGTAGATGAAGAAAACACACAATCACGGGATTGGTTTTTGCAGATGCTGGAGCAACATATTATATGTGGCAGAGCATATAATTATCTTGTATCCGACAGACATACTGGTCTTCTTTCTGCCATCAAAAACATTGATGCTTTTAAGGCCCCGAAAGGACAACACCGATTTTGTTTTCGATATGTGTGTACAAACATTTTAAAAGCTTTCAAGTCTCGACACCTGTGTGATCAATGCTGGAGAGCAGGTGCTGAGAACCAAGAGAATTTTTTTTTTTTCAAACCCTATATCATAAAAGCAAATTAATTTGGAAGCTTACAACTACTTGCAGGAACTTGATAAAGAGAAATGGGTTCTATCATTTGATGGAGGCTGGAGATATGGTGTACTAACAACTAACATATCAGAAAGTATTAATGGGGTAATGAAGGGAATACGACGATTGCCAATATGTTCGATTGTGACATGACATTTGATCAGACTGTCGCTAAATTCAGGGAGAAATTAATGGTTGGTGAAGCTAAGATGGCAGAGGGGACGAGTGGCCCACTTGGCTTGCAAAGAAGTATGCAAGAGCAGAGCGCAAATCCATTTGGCATTTAGTGTAGCTATATGATTGAAATGCACGGTTAAGATGAGTGATCACAGCACAGGATAGGGAAAGAGGTGGAGGGAATGCACACACTGTGGCACAATGTAGTAGGGATTGCACATGCATAAAATGGTTATTGCGTGGAGTTCCATGCTCATACACAATAGCTATCAGTAAAAAATATGGTGTTAATCCTAAGAGACTGGTGATATCATACTTTTCCATTGGTAGCTATATACACATATATAAAGAGAGATTCAATCCTATTTGGGCCGAAAATTATTGGGATGATCCATCGTTCGAGTTTGTCTAGAACCGTCACAGGTGTATGATTAGGCATGTTGGGAGGGACCCGTCGCGCCGCTGAATACCGAATGAAATTGATTAACCACAATATTGGGCTCGACAACAATCACGTCAACAAGCCCAACGTCGATTGCAGGATTTAGACATGCCTTCATCCTTCAGCCGCCCTCGTTAGTTTCACATGTGTATATAAATTTTATATTTTTTAACAGCTTAACACGAAAGTAGTCCCTGGACCCAAGTTCTATATCACTTTTGATAATAATTGCAAGATATAATGTAGTTATTTTTGTATGCATGTAAATGTTATGTGTGAATGTTATTTTTATAAGTTATGTGATTACATATTTTGTATGCGTGTAAATGTTATTTTTCATATTTATGTACATATTGTTATTAATTTGATGTTTAATTAATGCATAATTCATCATCCAGGACTTTTTTACAATGGCTATGAGAGCTAATCCAGATCCATTTGATTCGAATTTGCTACACCTACAGCACAACCATAGGTTGAAGGCTATGTTGTTAAGAGACATAGACACTATGCTTCGGCCACAGCACCAAACCAGGGCACTAGTTAGGATTCCTGATTTTGATGATCGGGCTATACTTTTACAGCATCGATTAAGTTTTTATGTAGTGTATAGGTGTAGATACATAGTACTTGATTGGCACCTGATCACAACGATAGTTGAGAGGTGGTGTCGTGAGACTCACATCCTTCATCTTGCAACCGGTGATGCTACTATTACGTTGGAAGACGTAACATTGATATGACAGCTCCTAGTGGAGGGTGCCCTAATTACAAGGGTTGACGAGCGTTGGGCCATTAGTGTTTGACAAGAGTACTATTTAGAGTATTTGGGGTTTGCATCCTCCACAAATGTATTCAGTGGTGCTACCATATTCCTCTTAGTCTTACTTCAGGAGGTCCGACACCAGACCTTTACTGTTGATAATATAGAGGATGATGTGGCTCAATACATTCACTGCTACGTATTATTGTTATTGGGTTACATGATTTTTTCTGATTCATTTGGAGATCGAGTGAAACTATTATACCTTCACATGTTGAGGATGTGAGTAAGGCTCAATCATACAGTTGGGGGAGTACAGCATAGGCATACTTATACCGAGAGTTGTGCTCCGCGTGCATGCGAGGTAGGCAGACGATAGCTAGTCCACTAGAGCTTTTACAGATATGGACCTGAATTAGGATTTGGGGATTGGGTTCACTAATCCATGATCGTGGCCTTTGCATTGGCCCATTAACTGTGCTTGGTGATGTGTAGTTACCAGCTGCACCTTTCGGAGCACGGTATGTCTTATCAAATTACATGTCTTGTGCTATTGTGCAACTATTATATTTAGTTTTTTTGATTATTTTCTTATACATACAGTTGGACCAGGGCAAGGAGGAGTAACACGTCAAATGCATCTCACTCTATCCACATGATACGTGATATATTAAACGGAGAGGCTAAGTTTCAAGTATGAGTAATTTTTTTATATTAAATATGGATACTGTCTATTCCATGTATATTGCATCTCGTATACCATCAGTTTCATATATATTACAAGTTTCATTTCAATTTTAGTGGCGACCTTACCCTAATGATGCATATGAAATGCTGCCTGACTATTGTGGGCGACGATTGTGGACACTCTGTGGTCCACTCATCTGCTATGAGATTATTGAGATGCACCATATTGATCGGGTATTGAGACAATTCAGAATGTCACAAGGCATTTTTGATGATCCACCACGGGCTCAGGATGCACTACATAAAGAGTACAAGCGTGGGCATTTAGGAACTAACTGGGCTCATCACTACGCTACATATATTCGAGAGTGGGCTAGCAACGACCATATCATAAGGGGCCTTATTTTTCTAGATACACAGGTGTCATGAGACTACTTTGAGTGGTATCATCGAGTCACGCGTCGATTTATCGCTCTTGAGCATGTGTTTGTACATTCCAGATATCAGCTTAACCACGTCACTTATTTCCCACACGTGTTACGCTTTTATATTTAGGTATATACATATGTGTGTGTATGTGTGTGTTATTCAACAATAAATGGTTGATTGCAGGCACAGCAGATGCAATAACTACGTTTTGGTGGATAAAATCAATAGATTGTTAATAGTGTCGAGCGACTATCACAGCAGCGACTCCAGCGAGATTTTTCATCATACTACCAGATGGATGACATTGTCTCTGCACAGTCCAGTTTAAGACGTAGCATACCATATCACCATGATGTAGCAACTCATAGTACACCATATTAGCATAAGGTACTAGGTCCCAGTACTATAGATCCAAATGATGTATATGTACCTCAACCACTTCATCAGAGCATCCACTTTCCATATATGCCACAGGTTGATTCTTCATACATGGTACTTTCAGAGTCTCCTTACACCTCCCTTCATGCGTACACTTCATAGGAGCGGCTTCGGCAATACTGTGGATCCCCAGTGCCACTTCAGCAGAACTCTGTAAGTATGGAAGTACAACAGTCCCATACTCTGCATCATCCTCAGGGAGATCCAGTACCATGGAGACGATATCACGTTAGACAGCCCACAAACTGTGGCACCAGTAGTTGCCTAGGGGATGAGGATGAGGATGACGTGTAGTATTTATTATTTCCTCTCGTATGTATTCAAAATTTTCAATTTTATTAGCATTTATATTAATTTTATTATAATTACGTCATACAATCTCCTTTAAAAGTTATAACACACATCTTTTAACCTATTATATAACAATATTTATGAGAAAAATATCATTTATTTTTATAAAACAACACTACATTTCTATTTTTTTTAAAATTGTATTTTTTTTGCAACGTACATGTTAAAATATAAAAAATCCAAAAAGTATTATACAAAACTATAATTTAAAACTCAATTTATTAAAAAAAGTTATTTTATGTAAATAAATTTTTTCATTTTAGATAAAATCATAATAATTTCAAATTCCAATAAATTATTATTGCAACGTAAATGCTTAAATATAAAACACTCAAAAAATGTTATACAAGACTACGACTTAAAACTCAATTTATTGAAACAAAATTCTTTTAGTTAAATAAACTTCCTTATTTTAAACAAAAAAATAATAATTTAAAATTATTATAATTTATTATAACGTTATCTCACTGTTTTAAATAATATTTTCTATTTTAAATAAAATTATAATAATTTTAAATTACAGTAAATTATTTTTATAACGTATTTGTCAAAATATAAAAAGTTTTAAAAATATTATACAAGATTATAATTTAAAACTCAATTTATTGAAAAAAATTCTTTTATTTAAATAAATTTTATTATTTTAAACAAAAATATAATAATTTATAATTATTATAATTTATTATAACTTATTATTATGTCATCTCAACATTTCAAATGGCGAGATGGCGTCATCCATATTTTTCTGACAATACGAGGAAAAATAGGGAACATTTTATTTATTTATTTTTAAAAATAAATATTGCCGTTCAAAACGGCGAGATGACGTGTGTTGACATAATCTCACCATTTTTAACAGTGATATTAGTTACATTAATGATCTAATTATATGTGGATTAATATGTTAAATTAAAAAATTAATTAAAATAAAAAATGAAAAACCCGACAATCATGCATGCCCTCAATTTGTCTCGTCATTTTGAACAGTGATATTAGTTATATTAATGATCTAATTATAGGTAGATTAATACGTTAAATTAAAAAATTAATTGAAATAAAAAAATAAAAAACCCGACAATCATGCATGCCCTCAATTTGCAATTAAATCTGTTTCTCTTTCCACGGGAGAGGTGCCGTTAAATTCATTGAGAAATATTCAAACTCAAAGGAATAGATGGACCGCTCTCTGGATAGCATAGACTGCAATTGTCATGTGAATCTAGTCCATCCAAAATATGTTCCACTGCTAAACCCCTAAGGGCAGATTTGCCAATGCGAAACAACAACCGAGGGCAAAATTGTAAAGTCGGTGGAAAAAATGAAAACCCTAAAAAGCGCCAGTTCCGCCCCTAATTGCTTACGTGCGAAGAATAATTGCCACGTGGAAAGCGACGACGATGGATAAATGCCCGTTCTTTCTGCCACCACTACTCAGCCAATAGCAAGGTTCCAACACGTTGTCACTGCGCTACCACCGTCTTCCCTCATTAATAAAGATGCCAACTGAAATTAAATAATATTCTACTTAAGGTTAGATAATTACATTAATTAATAGACTTATAATTATTAAGTATTCAAATGCCGAAATAATCAAGTACTGAATGGCACCAAGAAACGACTCCACTGAGTTTAGGGCTCACATGCGGACCGAGTGAGCCGTGTCAGACACGGACCCCACCACCACCCTCTTACCTGGCTACAACTCTTTCCAACTGTTTTTCGAGCCTTTCCGCCGTCGCGCGTCCCCGCAGTCTCTGTCTCCGCGCTTTTGCCACCCCACTCCCTAGGGTTCCATACATTTTTGGGTACCTTATTATAAAAACCCTTCCTGCCCCCCAATTTCATCTGTCTCCACACTGCCACATTGCTTCACTCTTCCACTCCTTTTTCTCCTGTTCTCTCTTTATATATTTGCTGGTCCCCTGGGTTGTTTTCTGCCATTTAAGTGGGTTGCTATAATTAAACCTTCAAGAAGCAGCAACCCTCGTAGTCCCAGGCTTTTCGAAATACCCGCTCTAGATATTTGCAATTTTCGCTAATTGTTTTTCCTTTATATACTCGCGCACTCGCACAAACAAGGCTTAGCTTCGTTTGTTTTTTGTATCTCTAGCCCGTTGTTATGTCGCAAGTGCTTGATGACGGGGAGTTCTGGTTGCCGTCGGAGTTCCTGACGGACGCCGACTTGCTCGTGGACTTCAAAGCTGTCCATTCGCGAACACAGAGATGCGGTGATTTTGCTCATGGGTATGGCTGCCCGTTTGGATTCAACTCGGATCTGAGTTCTCCAGTAGAGTCAGTCGTGGGCTCGACGGAAACTGAGAGCGATGAAGATGACTTTATCTACGGGTTAACTCAGAAGATAGCTTACACCACTTTGCAGGATTCTAATTTGTCCTCCGACTACACAGCGAAGGTGTTTTTAACATCGCTTTTATCTTCATTTATCCTTTTATTCCATGTAATTTTGTGTTCAAATTATATACGGATTCTTATGTAGGGGTCGAAGCTATCAGGCTCGCCGCAGTCAACTCTGTCCGGTTGCAAGATGGACTCTAGCCGAGGCAGCCCGACTTGCGATTCCCGGGTTTCTGCACCGCCATATGGAAAAGATGTAGGTTGGGATTTGCTGTATGCGGCCGCAGGGGAAGTCGCAAGGATGCGAATGATTGAACAGACGACACCGTTACATTCAAACAACTTTTTCGCTCCGCCCCCGAAACCCTGCCCTGTCTCTGTACCCGTAAACAAACCAAGCCCTGCCAGTGGGTTTTACCCGAGTCAAACTCAAAATCAAGCCTACCTTGCTTATCTGCAGTTGCAAGCATCTCAAGTTAGTACTTCTATTTACTTCTATTTTTTTCCATTTTATGGTCTTAATCTAATTTTGTTTTCCTGAATTTGTCTTATAGTTTCAGAGGATGAAGCAGCAGCAGCAGAGGATGAGAAGTGGAGTTTGGGGGCAAGGAAAAATGGACTATCAGCTTCATAATGAGAGGACAACGGGTGCAGGAAGAACTCAAGGCTTATCCACCGCGGCTTGGCCTACTTTGCAACAGGCACAACAGCAGCATCAACAAACGGGTTCAGGTATGAGAGCGGTTTTTCTTGGGGGAACCGGGGCGCAAAAAGAACGGACTGGAACCGGAGTGTTTTTGCCGAGAAGACTTGGAACTAATCCGTCTGATACTCGCAAAAAACCAGGTAGATTTAGCCCATCCAAATACTCCCTGTATGGGACCCTGTACGGAGTGGTAAATATGTTGTATCATTAATTTTGCAATAATTTGTTTTATTGTAATAATAAGTAAATGGCTGGGCTACTGGTCACATGGAGTGTGTTATTGTTGCACCACGGTTTTATTTGATCCCAAATCGGATGTCTTCTTTCTTGTCTTTAATAGGACCACTATTTGTTTCTTCTACCATGGTTCTTGAGAGGCTTCTTTTTCTGTCCGTGCTGTGATTTGTTTGAATTTTTTGGATGTGGCTTCGCAGGTTGCTCTACAGTTTTGTTGCCAGACAGAGTGGTCCAGGCCCTGAATTTGAATCCGGACTCAATTGATACCCCTTCCCACCTGAGAGGCCATGGAACTTTCACCGCTGAATATGGTACAGTAGAAGTTCCTCTTTATCATTTTGTTCGGTTTTGGATTTGTTATATAAATAATAATTTCTTTACTATTTAAACACATTCAGATGCTGTTACGAAGCGGAGAAATTTTGTGCCGCAACCAGCGATGACCTCAGAATTAAGGCTTCCTCAGGAGTGGACCTACTAAACCGAGTCGGATCGAACCCCTTAGTGCAGTGTTGGCTATTTTCTTGAAGGGATTTGCTTTAATTTTAAAGATTAAGAGAAGCAGCAATGGAGTTTGTTAGTTCAGATTAGTTTAGTAGAAATGCATATGATAATAGTAGGATTTTCTTGTGACAGGTGGGTAGTGGTAGTGTTATAGGACAGTCGCAGCAGTGATTAAGTAGATGATGAAAGAATGTTAGCCGGAGGGAAAAGATTTTTTTTGCTTTAGTATATATATCAGAAGGAAAATAAAACTGTCAGTGGCTGACGGCCGAGGCCTGAGGAGAAATCTCTGTGCAATCGGTGGGTTTATTTTGTTTGGCTCGAGGTACCAGAAAAGACAGTTCGTTTCCTGTTCCCTGTTGGTGGTGGTGATTGGAAGATGAACCGGTGATAAAGAAATAAAAAGAAGGGTTTTCTTTTGATAAGCTCTTTCTTGTGAGTAGCTACTAATTACCGTTACCCCCTGATGGCTGGGTAGTGGGAAATGGGTTTAAATTTTAAACAGTGAGTTGGGGTGTCGTTTTGGTTGAGACTCCAGCCCTGTTTTATGATGCTCTCTTTTAGTGTGTTCAATGAATGACGGTTTGTTTTTAGCTATTATCTATTAATAACGCGAAGATTCAGCCATATGCCTCCAGGGATAGTGGTTTCCCTGTATTGTGTCCTATTTTAACATCTTGTTTATCGTATTTTGATGGTCAAAGCATGGGAAGAAGCAAAAGCAGTTGTGCACTGTAAGCTTGGCGCCTTCTGGCACATGCTTCGGTGCTCCGGCTTTTGACCGGCTTGGTCTTGTCTGTGTATTGATCGACACCCCTCTTCTGTCGGTGGTATCTGCAAAAAGTTGCTTTTGGGTTTCCCTTAGCTGGCTACTAATCCTGCTGAAATCCCTTTCGAGTACTTTTTTGATCGTTTCGCCATTTTCAGTTGTTTAAAGATAAGCTCCTAGTACTTGAAAAAAGATTAAAAAAAGTGGTGAGCTCAGAGCACTAAACATTGGTCTTGTTCATGGTAATTGCGCTTTTGGTTACTGAGCGCAGTGTTTGTTTTCTAGATGCAACACACAAACTTGGAATTCGTGTGTAATTATTTCTTATTTCTTCAAATAATCGTTCAATTATTCATGAACATGGTAATTCATGGTTTGCTTAAATTGAAGGCAAATACTCATTTGCGGAAATTATCAAGATTCATTACAGGATCATAAGCGGTGGGAGGTCGCGTGTTTGTCAATGGAACCCAATTATCAGTTGCGATAGTGATTCTTCTTAAATTAAACTCTAATGACAGGAATATTCAGATTGACTTTCACAATCAAAGCCAGAGAATATGTCACGAGAAACTGTAATTGCTTCAAGCCTCAACGAGAAGTTTCCAAACACGCGTTTTATGATGTATTGAGGGAGAAAATATTGATTACATGTTGAATAGAGCTATTCCCTCGCTTCTCTCCTAAGGTTCTTGACGCATTTTGTGTTTGAAAAGTCTTTTACTGAATCAATCATGTCTAGGGCTCTACACTATCCCATGTCACTCTGCCTTTTTACATCTTTTAGGTTGTTTGTTATGCAATGACTGATGGGATATGTTGGTGTACAGCGGCAGCAAGCTGAGATCAAAGCCCACGCCATGTGCCCTTGCTTTTGGGAAATGGGGGACACCCTTAGCCTTTCCTCCAATCACCCTCCCTTGTTCATGGTATACCTTTGATTACCTGTCTGGCTGTTAATCTGGGAACTTATTTATCAAGCAACTGTCATAAATGCAACAAGGTGATCGTTGCAGAAAGCATGGGCTTAGGGTAGGGGAAGGGGATCCGAAAAAATTGAGTGGTTTGGGGATTTTAATGGAGAGCGACGGAGTGGCGAATGGGTTGCATGCTCTGCACGTTGTAAAGTTTATGGTGACACGTTTGACCTGGTATTTCCTTGCATGTTTTGTTCCTTTCCAACGTTTCCTCTTGTTCCCAATTCCTATTGTGCCGTCCACAGCTTGTGTCATGTCAATGCAGTGCACTGGATGTTTATGCAAGTTTCTTAAGGGAAGAAAGAATATATGAAATATAATAAAATAAAAATATCTCCAATGCTTCCAGTCGAAGGACCCCTTTTTGTGGGTAAAAGCTTTCTTTCTTGCACCAATTTTCACATTACTATATAAAAAAAATATATTGTGGATGTATTTTTTAACCAAACTATCAAAAATAGGTTTTTGTATTCTCCCTTATGAGACTTCAACTTAGAGGGTGCTTGCTTCAGCAAATTTCAAGATCTTATAAGATTTAAAGATATTTATATTATTTTTAAAATATAAAATAAAATAATTTGTAAGATATTTGAAAATAAATTGAGAATTTAATTTATTTTCAAAAAAATTATAAGCTCTAAACATCTTATTTTTTTGAACTTATAAGTTCTTAAACATCTTATAAGACATTTTAAGTAACTTATAAGCTCACCCAAACACCTTACAAGTGTTTGATAAGATTATTTCATAAGATTTTATTGAAATTTATAATTATAATTGATTATATTTTTTTTAACGTAACAATAATAAAAATAACTTAAATACTATCAATAGAATGTAATTATGAGATCTTTATATTATTTTTGATATATAAAAATAAGTTGAGAATAACCCATTTATTTTAAAAAAGCTTGTAAGTTTTAAACATTTTGCTTTTAGAGCTCATAAGTTCTTTTATAAAAAAATTTACTAAACATTCATTAACAATTTATAAAATTTTATAAGTTATTTTTAAGAGCTGATAAATTCACTCACGCACACTTTTAGTTTGTTTCGAACATGTGGTGCGTGCTTTCTTATTGTTTCCATGTTCATTGCCATTACATATAAAATTTGTCAATTTGTTCGGCACATTCGCTATGCAATGGGGTACGTAGAATAAAAATAGGAACCTAAATCCTACGTACTTTAGAATATACTTGAATGAGATGGTGTCTTTCGAAGTTCGATGTTTATGAATTGATCGGTGTTAAACACAATATGGAAAGGAATATACGTTTCATCATTGTAGCAATCGTGTTCCAAACGTAGTTTTCTTTCGGCTCTCCATAGACTCCAAATTGACTAAACAAGATGCACGCTCCTCGGTATCATGTATTTATTTTCTTTCCACGAGCATATTCAGGCATCTGCCCAAAATGAAACTAGTTTCTGTACATCTTTCATCACTCCCATAAATAGGCAAGCTGCTTAAATTCGTCGTTTGTTTACCAACCATGTTAATCAAATTAAACACACTTCTATGTACCACGCCAACCAAGTTAAATAATTGTTACTCTTTATTGTATACTATACGGGGTAGAGTTGCTTTCTTTTCTTCAACCGAGCACCCTTTCAATTCACCCACTCAACACATAAATAGAAAATAAAGCTAGGAGCTTGGAAGCTTTACTACTAACTCTTGACTTGTTAGGTCCGATGGTAGAGGAGCACAACTAGGAGGAATATCTGCGGACAACACGACGTTGAATTTAGGATTGAATCTAACCATATAGAGTAGGACCCTCCACGGGCTAGTTTATGGGCATGTGTATTGTGGATTTGATGCTGTATCTCAATGCAAAATTTTAAAACAGTGAGTCTACGAGCCACTTCCACTTATATATAGTTTATTTTGATAACCATTCGGAACAATTTGTACTCTATCTCAACAAAATGGAATTGTACTGTCGACTAACAATGGAGATTTTTTTGGGGGGCGGGAGGCCGGTCGGTGGGGAAGATAAACAAGTGTTGCATTGTGAAGGGCAGAGCGTGATCCCAGGCATGGAACACGGCCGGGTACGATTAACAAACGCCAATTGGCAATATGGAGTCTGCTTTCGTCAAAGAAATTAATTGATAGTGATAGGTGTTTTGGCTTTGATGTGCTTAGCTGCAACCAGTTTAGCAATTTCAATTTAAACTAACGATAATTCCCCTGCCAATGTATGGTCAAATACAGAGACGGGTGTTAGAATTTTTTGTTATTCCAAATAATTGTATCCTACGTGCATTTTGTGTCAATCATTTCTCTTAGGCTGATGCAGACCATTGCAGGAACAGCTCTCTCACTCTCACATGCGTGAAAGGGACACTAAATAATTGTCCGTTTAACAACCATTTCACTTCTGTTCGAAGTTGTAAATTTCATTGAACTCGTTGTGATCATTTCGTAAAATTATTAATTTTGAATTATGATTTGTTATGATGATGAGTTTCAATTTCTTTTATGATTTTTTATACAAGAATTGTTCAATCCAAATGCCACCTCAGTTAAAGTCTCAAAATTTTGGCAGAGCATGTCACATTGGGATTGAAAATGGAAAATAAATTTGGGCATGCTGTCGATTCTATTCATGGAACTTGCCATTGCTGGGCCGGTTATTGGAGTGCCTGCCATTCGTTTCTTGACGGGGCTTGACTCAATTCATGGGCGTTCAAAAAAATTTGTTCATTTAGTTTATGTTTGTTTTGGTTTTGAAGCGTGTCTTTTTATGTGTCTTTTTTTTTTTTTTTCAAAAATAGTGTAAAAATAAAAAAAATTAAAAATATAATAATTAAAATGTCCATATTTTTTAAGATAAAAGCACAATGAACACATGCTTAATAAAATGGTTATTCACATCATTCTGATTAATGCCTTCGCAATGCCTGTTGAGAGCGGATCAGCTAAACAAAAGTTTTGATTAGATTTGTTAGAGTTAAAGCACAGGTCAACCAAACTAGAAGTATTATACATGGGCAACAATCTTTTTATGCTTAAAATGAAAACAAGCAAAATGGAAGAGAACCATGTACGGGCTGTGCTTGTGAACCGTTTTCCATTTTTAATTTTGACTCTATGTTGGTAGTTTTGAGCAGACATTCCAGGGGGTGCTAGAATGGTTCAGTCTGAAATGGTGGAAAATAACTGATGATGGGGTTCCGTTGGTTGAATGAAAAGGAAAGAATGACAATTCTGACGGAGCATTAGTGCCACTGCAGCATGCCATCTTCTGACTTCTGAGGATAATTAACTAAATTCTACACAAGTGTAATCTTGCACTTGCAAAAAGTGGTTCCAAATTCATGCTTCTTCACCAGAATCCCCGAATTCGTCTGCCATTTTGTTCTAATCGTGAAGACACAAGATGAAGCAATTAATCGGGAATGGAACAACCGGAAGAAGGGGAAGCTTTGAAGGTGGGGCGAACCAGAGCCGTATCTCATTAAATACAAGAAGAGGTAATCCAGCAATCTTATCCGTCAATTTCGTAATTTCCTCTCTTCTACCCTCCACCAAAGCCATTTCTCCACATCCTACTCGTGCAGTGCCCCAATTATTCAATTCACCAGCTGGTCCGCGGTTTTAATTGGGCCAGGAAATCATGGACCAGCCCGAAAAAAAACCAACAATATTCGAATTCTCCCACCTTGTGTTCAAAGCCCATCTATTGTCTTGTGAGTCAGGCCCAGCCCACTACCAACTCCCTTTGCCCACAGCAGCGTTTTCGCCACGTTGACGGGTAGTTGACTGCTGAGTGGATGAAGGATTGATCATTCTGCACTAGAATTTAAAAAGAATAAAAACCCCAGATTTGTTTACCAAGTTTGATCGTTGAGTATACTAGTACAAGGGTCAAACGGTCTATCCACAATTTTTCCATCTTTTGTTTCTAAACTTTTCAAGGATAAGACCAACGGTCTACAACGTTTTAAAATTAGTGTTTGGTGGTATTTTTAATTCTAAAAAAGTTAATCGGGCATGTATGTAATTAGATCAAATACCGGCGCTATGTTTATTTCCCAATGAGGATTGGGAAGAAAATTTGAGTAATTTGAACAAAGTTAAAATTATGTTTAATTTGTAACATTTGGGTGTATGAAAAAAAATTATTTTTGTATATTTTAATATGTAATAATGATTAAATAATGTGATAGTATATAAATTTATAGGACAATTATAAAAATGAATATGAATAGAAAAATTATTAGTTAATTATGGAAAGTCAAATGTTGAACAGTGACAAATTTATAAACAAACACAGTCTAGGATTTTTTTTGTAGAAGGAAATTGCTTAGCGCATAAAACAACCAAAGATGGTCACGAGAGAGCTTCGAAGTGCACTTATACTTGGTGCTTGAGATTGAGTCAATAATCTCCAACTGGCTTTTGCACTGTTGTTTCGTGCACGATTATTTTAATGAAAAGTTGGCCATTATATTTGTAGGCGAGGGTAAGTCCAAATGGATAAAATTGTATTAAGGATTCAAGGTGAGGCATACACTTTCGCGCGATATGTGATTTTAATTATGCATCACTAAATTGTTAGGGTTTGCATTGTCCATAATAGCACGTCTTACTTAATTTGATGGGGCCAATTGGAAAGCATTATATTCAAAAGTTAGCATTTAACTAGGTAAAGATTTATTCCGATCCCTTTAGTAAGAGAAGAGATATATCTAGCCTTTTGCTTAAAGACTGAAAGTGGTTGAGGCACGAATGCATCATGCAAGTTTGGAATAATCACACTAAAATAAATAACTAAATAAATAACAAGTGTAAAGACGACAAAAAGGGTGATGGAATTGGGATCAATTATTTCATGCAACACCCACGAGGCGTGCAATATTTCATGCGACTTTTGGCCTCATCTATATTGATCTTTCTGTTTGTTTTGTAGGCCACCCATCTTTATTTGAGTAATGTGAATGCATCTTTGCTGTTTTGAAATATTATTATATCAATTTAGCAGCTTATTTATATATAGATATTCATCAAACAATAATCAGTTAAACTTGTGAATTAATTGATACCGATACTATATCAACCAGTATGTCAACAATGACTTATTTGTGATTTTCATTCCCAATCCTTTATAACAACCTTAACGCTCGCGCAAAAACAACTGTTCTGGTAATTTCCCTTCCAGTCGATGATTATCAACATCAAAATCGAAAATTTGAAGTTGGAATAATTAATCAATGACCAATACTGTGTGCGCATGAAAGAACGAGTAATTATGGCCCATTCCAACTCTTAAATGGGAGGGAATTTCAATCCAATGGCATGCAGAAAAAAGTCCAAAAGGGCACACTGACAATGGCGAGTAGGAAAAAAGGCCAACATCTACGTGAGTTTGTCAATAGGGTGATTGAATTTTTCGCTCAATAATTCACCTAAAATATTGTCAGCTTCGAAATAGAGACGATGGAGGCCGACAAAACATATCTTATACATTGCAACGACCTTAATTTCTACTCCCTTATAAACATGGAAAATGACAAATGATGCCTTACAGAATTGGTAATGCTGCTGAAATTGAATTTTGAATCAAAGAAGAAAGAAGGAGAAAATACACAGCACGGCGGAGGGCAGAGAAGTAGAGAAGAGCAACCCGTCCGTCTCCCCTATATCTTTACCGGCCTGTAATCCTAGTCCGCTTCTGGTCGGGCCCACTCTGGGATATCATTTCTGGGACCCACGGTCAACTTTAGCCTCCACCGCCTACAAATGGGTCCCACAAGTCCATTATTTTAAGTTTTAACCCACCCGGCGCCTTCCCCACCACACCTTTCAACCGTTCGATTCCCCCTTTTCCTGATTTTTAATTTTATTTCGGAAAGCGAAGAGCCTCTCTCTCTCTCTCTCTCCCCTTCTATCATTAGCACACAGTCACGGTCTCGGGCGCTGCAGGTGACACACATTTTCTTCGCGGGGTATCTCTCTCTCTCTGTGCGTGTGTGCTGCTGCGCCTGTATCTATACATCTCAATCTGTAGCACTGCTTTTTATTACGTCTTCTACGGCATCGAATGCTACGCTTTCTTCATTACGAAGAAGATCTTACTTTTCTCTGACTCCCCTGTACTCTGCAATTCTTTCCTTCGGCGTTCAGGGTATGTTCATTCGTTCTTTCTTATTATCTTCTCTGACAGTTTTTCTTTTTCTTTCTGCCTTTCTTGTTTTTTTTTTTTCTTTTTTTTTTTTTATAACTCGGCAGCAGTATGGGTTTGCGAAATCTGTATCGTGGGTTTGCATTTTCTTAGAAGGTTTTTTGCCCCCTTTCTTTCTCGCTTCCGTGTGATTCTTGAGCTGGTTTTGGTGCTGCTTCTTGATTTTCTGGGAATTGTTTCGGCGCTTGTTATTGACTTGGCTACACCTAATTATTGTAACCTTTGGATCTGTGAACGAGCTTCTTATTGTTTGGATCTGTTACTTTCCTTCATGGAATGTGGATTCTTCTCTCGGTTTTCTTCTGCCAAGAACCCACATTTGGGATTTTTAGTGCCTTTTAGCTTACCTTGTTCGTATCTTGGTCCAAGAAAACTTCCTTCTTGGTGCGCAGCGACCAGACTCATGGTGGGTGTATCGTTAGGTTTCTGGTTACCGTACGCATGCTATTGAGCTGAAATTACTAGTTGCACAACAATAATTATTACTGATCCTTATTATGGTGAAACATTTCATGCTACTTTGATTTTTTATGTGGGTGTGATTGGTGGATGTTTCATTTGATAATAAATATTTGATGTTACCCAATTTTAATGCGGAATCCCATCTGTGGCTGTACTTTGGTAATTAAGGAATTTTGGCTTAAGCTTATATTTCACCCTGGTGCCGTTTGTTTCAAGAGCAAAGTATGCTGTTGCCTCGGTTTTTTTCCTGGTAGTATAAGTATAGTAATTAGTTATTTGTTTTGTTTATTCCTCTTTTGTTTCTATTTAATTCATTTGTTTCATACTTCAGAGTTTAACTCTGCTTTTGTTGTTGACAGAATCTGGATTGACCGTTGTCATAACCCTATAATAACTTTCCTAACTGATGTTTTGCATTAATATAAAAAATATACTGATTTATGTTCATTGGCAATGTTTAGTTTGGATGATGATGATGGTAGGTCTGGTATCTTGTACAAATAGGTGTAGTTTTCCTAATGGCCTTGCTGTTCTTCAGCTGATTGATAAAATGAGCCTCCCATTCCCTCTGTATGAGGTTCAAACTGCTCAATTCAATTCTCAGGGTGCGACCAATCAGTGGGTTACAGATTTACTATGACTTGATTATGCTTCTCTTGTCTTGCTTATTTCCCCATATACAACAATAACAGTCTTAAAACTTAGATGTCCGAAAACTTGACAGGTTCACTTGCTTCACTTTGGAGCTACACCTTTGATCTTTGGGATATCCATTACTTTGTATTGAAAAGATTCTTGCGTATTTTAATGATTTAAACTGTTGAATTGATATTGTTTCTTTTCTCAGGAGGAACATTAGATATCCTCACTGCACTCATCAGACTCCAAGTATCATCAAGTGCTATTGCAAATTTAGTTTCTGGCTGCTAAGCAGATGGTTGAAGATGTAATGTGGTGCTATCTGGCATGAAGTTTGATCCTGAAAGTTTAGAAGCATATCGCAACATGGGACATGTCTTAGGGCAGGTGAGAAATTCAACACATCAAGAAAAAGTGGGTACTGTTAAAGAGAGAATCTCATTTTCCTGGACTGAAGAAACTTCACAGTTTCAGCACAAGCACAAGCACAAGCACAGGCAGCGACATTCTTTTGGCCAGCCAAACCTTGATCCTAATTGTGAATTAAGACAAACTGCAAATGCTGGGAAAGTTTCTCGACTCAAATCTTCAGTAAACGTTCAAGACTCATGGCTGCTTGGGCATAAGTCATGTGATGATGATGAGCTTGTCAAGCACATGTCTAACTTACCTGTCTTTCTTCAGAGAGTGGAGAAGGAAAACTCCATTCAAGAGAAAGCGCTAAATTTTGGTGTTCTGGAATGGAAACGTTTGGAGAAATGGAAGTATACTGAACGCATGCCTGGAAAATCTCCCAAGAAAGCATCATCAAGTGGCAGTTCCTTTTGTCCAGCTGGTGGACCGCCTAAAATGGGTTCGGACTTGAGAAAGCAATCTTCTTCACATATTTGCAATTCTGGTTCATTTTATTCAGGAAAAGTGCCCTTGCCACATGTTTTACATGTTAGTTCTCCTCAGAGACGACCACCACCTCACAGTTTGCATCCCAATCCATCTGTAGAAGAAAGAAATTCTAGTCATCATGAGCAAGAAAAATATTTTGGGCCAGTCAAGTCCAAGGGAAAGGAAGTATGCAATCAAGAACTTCAAGTTGCACAGAATAGTGCCAGTGGTAAGCAGCATGACCATTTTGATCAGAGAGTACACCTTTGCAGCAGAAGTTATAAGACAAATGTGGACAACAGCAAGAAGAACCATCCAAAGAAAAAGAGTATCTCAGGAAAAGAAGTTCCATCATTAGAGCGAGGAAAACATAAACTTTCTCTATCCCCGCCTAACAAAATTAATACTCCGGTGAAAAAGAGTGAGATGCCATCTGATAGCAAAGTGAAATTTACAACCGAATGTAGACCTGCAGAACCACGAAATATCGTGCTCCTAATACCCCAACATTTTCCAAAAAGTAGCTGCTCGGAGAGTCCTCAGTTTACAGAATCCAGGACCTCACTTGATGAGCAATCATCAGAAGTGGCGGAGAACAGATTGTCTGATTTCTTTTCTAGTCGGGAGCTTTGTTCTGGAGAACTCTCTGCTGATACATCACATTCTTGTCCACTACCTTCAGCAGCCGCAGTCCATGATGCGTGTGCTATCGAGCCACATAACTTGGCTACTTCTCAGGCAATTGACTTAGATGTTGATATAAATGCATGGCCAGGTGCAAATTCTGGCAACCTCATCACGCACATGAAGTGTCAAGATAAATATTCAATGGTGCATAAAGAAACTGTGCGGCCTTTGTCTTTTGTTGAGGCTTTCACTAATACACAAGCTGACATTTCCGAACAGACAATTGTGAGCGAAAGAGCTCCGTCCCCTGTACGACGGTTCAGCTTTAACCTTGGAAGAATGAGCAGAAGTTTTAGCTTCAAGGAGAGCTCGGCATTTACACAATTGAGTTCAACACACACTACTGGCAAATCTGGTCCAGAGAGGCCTAAAGTTCCCTCTGGCATGGATAAGTTTCAAAGAGAAAAAGAAGATGCTACTAGCAGCCGAGGGCGGTCCAGCCCTTTAAGGAGATTACTGGACCCTTTGCTGAAGCACAAAGGAGCCCAATCTGCTGAGATTGTTCAACCACCAAATAAAAGCTTACGTTCCATGATGGTCAGGACCTCAAGCACCAATGGACCATCTCAAGATCGGAAGCCTGAGTCATCAACTTTTCAGGCTCTTTTGCATCTCACTTTGAAGGATGGACTCCCTTTCTTCAAACTTGTGGTTGAAAATAGCGAAGACATGCTAGCTGCAGCTGTAAAGAGGTTGCCAATACCTGGAAAGAGCCGTCCTTGCATGATTTATGCATTCTACTCTGTTCATGAGATCAGAAAAAAGACTGCAAACTGGATAACTCAAGGATCAAAGAGTAAAACTTGTCGCCTTGGCTGCTATGATGTTGGTCAAATGAAGATTTCGAGCTTTTATGATCCTAAAGTAAATGCAGGGGATTCTGGTGAATGTTATGCATGGGAATGTGTACTGTATGGCATTGATCCAGAGCGAGTGGACAAGCAAACACTTGAATTTGTACCTAACAAGGAGATTGCTGCCATTATTGTCAATAACTCAATTAAAAATCTTGTGCAGGGAGAGTTACATGGTAAAAACCAACTGCGTAAAGAAACCCACCTAGAGTTTGCTTCAGCAATGACGGTTGATACAGAAGAAAATAAAAGGTCCAATGGCACTGTAGTCATCCTTCCTGGAGGTGTTCATGGTATGCCAGTTACAGGTTTGCCTTCGTCTCTAATCAGCAGGTGGAAATCTGGTGGATTATGTGACTGTGGTGGGTGGGATGTTGGCTGCAAGCTGCGAATGCTCTCTGACCGTAAAGAAACCGATGATATGTGTCAAGCATCAATTTCCAGCTCTGACGTCAATCATGTTAATCTTTTTGTACAGGTAATGCTCTAGTGCTTCAGGTTTCTGCCCCACCTTCTCCACTCTTCCTTGAATATTGGTAAGTTGACTATTTTCATCTATGCTTCTGACAGGGTGGAGAGCAAGAGAGCAAGCCTGTTTTCAGCTTGGAACCACTTAGAAATGGACTCTACTCTGTTAAACTGGATTCATCAATTTCTTTATTAGAGGCATTTGCTATATGTGTGGCACATGTTTCCTGCTGGAAATTTCCTGAAGCCGTTGATACGAAAGTCCAGTTTCCAGAAGCCATTACTGGAACTGATAAGATGAAAACACCAACCAAATTCCAAGAGCAAGTCCCTGCAAGAAACGTCTCATGCCCATGCCCTCCCTTGTCACCGGCTGGAAGGATCTGAAGGCTGCAGTGCAGCGTCGTCATTTGAATGTTTGCTTTTGAATACTGAGGCCACATCTATATCTCAAGGAGTATGTTGTTGGAGATATTCACGAATTCCTCATACTATAATGAAGAGTACTGGTTTTTTGAACGACTTCGATCTTGTAAGCAGATCTGGTAATGCAGAAATCACGCTAAGACCTCTGTAATTTTCTGCCAACTTTTTTTAGTCTGTAAATTTAGAGTTTCTAGCAAATGGCCTCTCTCATTCAGGGTGTTTCGCAGTGCTATGTTTTTCCTTCTTTCCAACCAACAGTCCTGCAAGTTGTCCCATATGATCAGATTCTGTTTATATTATTAACATCATGATCACGTTCATCTGAAGTTCTAAGCAGTGCTGCCTTAATAACTTTATTGTGGACCAGTAAAAGAGCTTTGTGTAAGTGTTAGGCATCTATTTCTACACTGGAGAAGTTGAATACTGTCCCAGATTTTTGCTGCCTGGGCATAGTTCTCTTCTTGGATAGCAATCTGCAGGTTTTGCTTCAACGCTTGTTCGCTCAGTAACGTTCTTTTACCACTCAAGTGTCCTCCAGACTCTTGTAGCACAGGCATTTGAAGTCCCAGGGGAAACTATTTTCAAGGGGAAAATCCTGTAGAATGTATTTAAGGCAGTATACCTTAGAAAATAAAGTATAAAGAGCAGGCAGGAACCTTTTAGACGAGATCAATGGGACACTGTCAAAATGCATAATTTGCTCCCAGTATTCAAGGAAAAAGAATTCAAATTCATGTATTTCAGATTCGTTATTTCTTTGGTGAGTTGAAATATTGAAAAGGAGAAAATGAACACCGTCTATGATCCCTCACGGTGTACACCAAAACAAAGAAAACATGTATAGATAAAAACAATTAGGCAATGTTTGTTTTTTGTTTCCTATTTTAAAATATACACTACAATTATTATAGTTTTTTATTTTCTTTCTGTATCTCTCATTTTTATATGCAATTTTTAACAAAAATATACACTACAATTAATATTGTTTTATATTTTACAAAAGGTCAATCTCCGTTGGACCGGGCTGACATGAATTGGAACTCGTTGTGAAAGGTAAAATGGAAGTGGGCCTCTCCCCATTACAATTTAACATCCAGCAACTCGAAGCCGAAAAAATGGTTCAGTTTTGATTCGAGAAAGTTTAAAAGAACAAAAGATCAATGGACCATTATTTAGGACATGCCTACTTCATTTCTTATCATTCCAGAGAGAGAGAGAGAGAGATTAGGAAGTATCTCAGTTCAGCACAGCATAAACATGACCGAACTCCAAGCGATGATGAGGCATATGCCAAATTCCAAAAACCAAAAAAGAAGAGGCACTTATTATATTCTTGATGAGTGGATCGTTCAAACCATCAAAAGTGGAAGTGGGGTTATGAAGCTTTAAGGTTAAAAACCAAAGAATGGGTGGTTCGGTTTTAGACATGCTCACTGCCGGCTGTAGGCCCAAGGCGTTCATTACTTTTTCGACTTCTGCGAAGAAAACCTTTGCAGCTCTGAAAAATAAAATATTCTATAATACCAAAATGTTCGATTATCGTCATACTGTATTCTATAACATACTCAAATTAGACCTCCTTTACTTTAACCTCTCTGGCAAATTCAAGGCATTTCCCTCCGCACCCTCGGGTATTGTGAATAAGACAACTGTCGGAATCCACGCCAAAAGTTGAAAGAAGCAAATCTCGCCCATTTCTCGAAAAATAGCAAATTTGAAAGAAACATGTCATGGAGAAAGAAGTCATTTAGTTGGTGGCGGTTCAGGGGCAACCGAATTATAGTGGATGGCATTTTTCTGATGGCGGAATATTTGTTTGGAGTTATTTGAAAAAAAATCTGATTTGCAGAGTCGGGTGGATGTTTCTTCAGGCGTGGATTCTGATCTTCTTTTCCTCCTCTCTTTGTGGTGTCAATTCACATGTCTGGAAAGCACCAGGCTTTAATGGATGCTGTCAGTTGGACAGCACTGGCTGAGCCTGAGAGATCCACCCGATACATGTTGTCTTGTAACTATGTGTTTGTTTCTTGTGGGCCAGAGGAGAAAAAATATTATATATTTAATATGTAACAATAATTTGACGACGTAAGTTATTAAAATTGTGATAAGTTTATACCTGATGTAACAAATGCCGCGTGTACAAGGCCGCGGCCCACTTCTCTCAACTGAAACCCGAATGACCGAAATCGTTGCAACTGACTCCCACATCACTTTTTCACGTCCCCGAGGGACAAACACACGCGCTTCCTTCAATTTTAATCTCCCAAACAAATAAATAAATAAATAAATATTAAATATTCACGGAAGTTTAAAAGGTTTAATCCGAGCGAACAAATCCCGGAGAAGACGGCTACCACGCACAAACGGCCGTTGACCCTGCCACCCCGTATCATTCCAATCCCCAGTGGCTACGTTTGTTTTCTGTTTAGAATTGGAGAGGATAATTTTAGTAAACTGTGTGTGAATAAAAATTATATTTAATTTTTAATATGTTATAATAATTAAATAATAGGATAGTATAATAAAAAATAAATATGAATAAAAAAATTATAAAAATATGTATTGATTTGATTTTGAATAAATATAATAATTAAAAAGTATTAATTAATTATAAAAAAATTGAATAAAATCGATACTATAATACGTTTGATTTATAAAATTTTTAAAATAAAAAAAACAAACAAACATAGCCTGTAAATTTAAAAAAACACGAATAGGTATTAGAATAAGCAGCATTCACGCATGGTCGCGGGTCACCGCATGTAGGCAGCCTCCAAGTTCCAACTAGTTTTATTTTATTTTATATTGTCTCCAAATTTTGAGTAATAAACAAAGGTTGAAAAGTCAAGACCTGCGGAGCATGATACCCTTTTCAATTGGAATGCGAGAACGTGAGGGTGACATAAGGATTGGTGTCATTAGTTACATTTGATTTGGTTGATACAAGTGTTGTTCTTATTTTCTATTTTCTCTTTTGATTTTTTTTAATCTATGTATTTCCTATTTTTTTATTAATGTATTTTTTACTTGTTTAAATAATTTATTAATTTTATCTTTTAACTTGTAGGATTTAAGTTTTTTTTTTTTTATATTCTCTTCCATTTTGTTTTCTTTTGCTTCTTTTTTCATTTTCTATCTATGCACAATTTCTTCACTTTTGCAAATTATTTTTTAATCATGTTTCAAATTGGTTTCAAAAAATTCGAAAATTGAAATTAATAAAATCCAAAAAATTTGTACATATATAATTGTATTAACTTTTCAATTATAAAAAATTAGCTAGCAGAGAAAAATATAAAAGATAATTAACATGTAAATTAAATCTTAGAAGAAGATAAAATTAATAAATAATTTGAATGAAAACAACTGTTCAAAAAAATAAAAATTAAAAATTAGAAAAAATGAAATGAGAAGGGACGAATGAAGAAAAGTAAAATTGTGAGAGACAGAGAGTCATAAAGCAAATATATAAAATTTAAAATAAAAAAAAAATTGAAGAGAAAATCAAGAATAACTAAGGTTGTAAAGAAGAGAAAATTAAGAAATTATTTATATAAGAGAAAAATGTTCAAACAAAAAAATAAAATAAAAAGAGAAACAAAAAATAATAGAAAGAGAAATTAAAGTAAAGAAGAGGGACCAGAAAAAGACAAATGTCGTGTGTAGTGCTGTAATAACACTACACTAAGTGTAACATCTACAAAACCTTGTTAGGTGTGTTTCTTTTACCTTCTTAGTATTTTTGGAAAATGATGTAAAAATTAAAAAATAATAATAAAAATAAAATTTAAAATGTGCACTGTTGAAGTGGACATATTTTTGTGAGATAGAAGCAAATTAGCCTAGCAAGTGCGTCTGCACATTGTATCTCAATTCCGAAGGGCTATGTTTGGAGGTGAAGTTTTGGTGAATGATAATATTTGCCGTAAATTTGTCTTGTGATGAATAATATATTAGATAGTGTGATTTTGATGCTTTATAAATATATATTTATTTGAATATGTGTATAAATTATATAATAATAATTAGATAACATGATAATATACAAGGATAATAATTAATTTATAAAGTATATGTATATATAAATATGAGTATACATGTGTATATGTAGATATTAATTTAATAGAAATAAATATAATAATACAATAATAATTAAAAAAAAATTTAAATTTAAATTTAAATTTAAATAAAAATTTTATTTAATAATATATTTAGTAGTATATGCTGTGAGAATGGATTCTAAACATAGCCCAGATGTCCCATCTGCCATATAATATTCCTTCCCAAAGGAATCAAAACAAATACTTGTTGAGGTTCAAGCAAGCGCATCCATTTTGAATTTTAAAGGGCCGTTGTAGCAGTATAAGAAATCCTTGATTGATAATAAGAAAACATGCGCTATAATTACAAAACAAACAAAAACCAAGATTCTTAGCTTTTATTACACGCTATTGATTTAATTTGGGACAGCCTTTGCCAATCGAGTTAAAATGAAGCAAAAACGGAGCTTGTGATTCATTTTATACGGTGCTTAATGGCTTCACCTTTATGAAGGCCTTGTCCACCATAACAAATTAGTAAAAGTTGCATTTGCGTGCAAGTTTATTTATAAAGTTGTTTTATTTCAAAATAATAAAAATAAAAAATAAATAAAGGAAGAAAGTTTAAAAGAAATTAAACAGAGAAAAAAAATTATAAGTAAACACAAATAAAACAACGAGTTAAAAGAGAAGTGAAGAGTAAAGATTCGAAAAGAAATATAGTTGTGTGATTTAGGCGACAAAATCATGGGCCAAACACGGACGTGCCAAGAGAATGACTTCTTCTTGTTGGGAAATTGGAGTAGGAAGGTCATGGTTATATTTGTCTTTTCGTTTTTAGGTTAAAATACACACAATTCAAAAATAAAATCCTTTCTTTCTTTTTACTTCGACATGTAATACATTCAAAAAGAGACACTGGTCCTAGTTAAAAGAAATGATGAAACATGTTCATCTTCGTAAATACCCCTACTCCTGTATTTATTTTTAAATAAATAGGATGAGTTCGAAGTGAATGATGCCCTCGTTTCGTTGGTTGAAGATGTGTATACCTTCGGAAATAAATTTTAATGGATTACTATTCATTAAAATTTTAAAAGAATAAATATATATAATAAAAGGAAGTTTATATTTAAATTTAAATTTAAATTTAATTTTATCTCTTCTATATATATGCAAAAAATTAAATTTCAATCATTATTCTTATTTATAATCTAATCAGACATGTATTCATACAAATAAACTATTATATAATCTAATCATTATTCTATATATGTGTGTCTATATATATATATATATATATATTAATATTACAAACAAATTTCGATTTTTAACACCACAAAAATTTTACAAAAAAAATTATTTTCACACCCAACAAAATCTCGATCATAACTCTTAGTTTGAATTATAGTCTCCTCCTTTGAAGTTCAACAGATTCCACATTCCGTGTAATTGTAACAAATACTTTATTATGTGTTACATAATATAATCACAATTAACTAGATTATGTATTGTACAGGTGTGTTGGGTTCCTTGCTTAATACAATTCATTTTTCCTGAAAAATCTTACAGATCAAATATCTTAATCTTACAGATTTTATTCAAATGTCTCCTTATCTTTACATTTTATAGATAATTAATTATTTTTTAATTATTATACATATACATAATTAAATTAATACTTATTTCTATATCAATATCTTACAAATTTATATACTATCACATTCGTTATTATATTATATGTCCACCGTAAATAATTAAAAGTTTCCACCTCTTTTGCAATTTAATACTACACGTCCTTTTTCTACTTGCTCAAATCCTCAAAAATTTTCAACGTACTATAGCAACCGAACACAGCCAGAAATTTCGAGGCACATGCCCCATGAAATACACCAAACGGAACGCTTGGCATTCGGTTTGTTGCATTGGATAGATTCGAAATTGTCAAACGAGAGAAAAAGCGGTTGGCAGAGTCCATTTGCTGTTTGACTCGTCGATCCACGAGCCAGGTCGGCCGTGACTTTCGATTCCACCAAGTCCCTATAAAGGAAAAATAATACAACGTAAATTCAACTAACCTAGAAACAAATTTTTAATCCATCAAGTTTCCTTTTATCTCCTGCTTTTTTGCAATAATTTCTTTCTTAATCAGTTCGTATTTATTAGTCAGAATGGTGTAAATAAGTTGATTTATTTATTATCTTGCCTACTTCCACTTGCAGCATTAATATTACACAGCTAGGAATAAAAAAAACTTCCATAATTTGAGAATTACATAGGCCGTGTTTGTTTTTATATTTTCACTCAAAAAATATGCACTATAATTATTATATTTTTAAAATTTTTTTATCTATATCTCTTATTTTTGTACAATTTACAAGAAAAATATATTTAAAAGTACAAAAATTTTAAAAACGAAGTGCAATGCAACCAATAACTCCCATTGCTGGCTTAGGCCGGATTTTCAAATGGAATTTCGAACAACCCAAAGTGTTGGGGCATTTTACAATGACACCAATCTTTCCACATCACGATCGTGAATTAAAAATTAAAAATATAATTATTTTAATTTTGAAAATTGTATTAAAAAAAATAAAATTTAAAAATATAATAATTAAATATATATTTTTAAGGCGCATAATTTAAAAACAATTAGGCCGTACGCTTGATTCCTTTTTCCCAAGAAATTTTAAAAAAAAAAATCACCAAAACGAAGATAGTTACGATGATAACTGTAGTCTGTAGATTTGATCTGTGCACGTCACTGTGAGCATGAATTTACATTTTTCTCCTCCCATGGGCAATTTTCTTGTATGCACAGCACTTCTCCCTCGCTGCCCCTACAGTCTCTCCGTGTTTGACTCGCGTTTTAGCGGACGTAGGGGGAAAATCAGAACGTAACTACCAGTATAAAGGTTGTGAGGAGAGAGGAGGGGGGAGAGAGGGAGAGAGTATACGAACGCCTACCCCTACTTTTTTCTAGAGAGTGGTAACGACTTCCTTTTGTGTTTCCCAATCAATCATTCGAATTAATTCTGGGGACACAGTGCTAAAATCGATCACTGTCGTCAGTATCGTCGATTTGGCAACTGGGTTTCTGGTTTTGTAGATCTTGGTGTGGTATTCTTTGGAGAAGGTGAATTCTTGATTGGATTCTTGAATACGGACGGATTCCTTGTAAGGATGACGGATTATTGTCGGGGAGAGAGTCTGCTGGCGATGTAATATGGCACTGCTGTTGGCTGTAACATACATTGAAGATGTCGTTTTACGTCGGTCGCGAGGCTTCGAAGGTTCGCCTTGACTTGTTTCTTCCTTTCTGTTACTTTCCTTTTTCATTTTTTTCTAAAAGAAAGTGTTCTTCGGAGTTTTTCCCCCGTTTAGTTTGATTTCCAACTTATTTCTTCTTCCGACGCTTCTGTTGATATGCATTTTGTTTTTGTGGTGAGAAGATATGGAAAAGATTTTGTGCGGAGACCACGACGGAAATCAACCTTCTCGCAGAAAATTGGAAATATATTTTGGGGGGTCTCATTTTTCAGGTTTGTTCATACTTTTGCATATTGTGATCCCTACTTGCCGTAAAGGCCGGTGACAATCGCTAGTTTGAGAGCGATTTCCTTACAAAGTCAAGGACTCTGAATAGTGAACATGTATAATTGAAAAATTGAGAAAACTAGTATTAAATATATTTCTGAATTCTGACCGAATCGCAAGACTTTTACTCAAACGTCTTTGATTGGGGCAAATCATCTGGAGGAGAGATTATCTTTTACCGTTTCAATGTTTTTTTGGCATGACATTTTGATTTAACGCAAAAGGTTTTTTATTTGTTCTTGCCCTTTGGAAGATGCCGTGGAGTAATTACAAGCTGTATCTCAATCTCTACTTTCCCATGATTTTGTCAACTATGATGAAAAGCTACACTCGAAAGACCCTTAGAAATTTTGAACAGCTAATGGATGCATCTTGATATTTGTGATCTGGTCCATTTTACATTGTGTAGTTGGTTATAAGTAAAGCTTTAGCTGTCCATTTGCTAGTGTTACGGAAGTTACCTTAAGTCTTTTATATGACCTCTGTAATGGCAGGCGATATATTGAAAGTGTTTGTTTTCAAATTTTGATGCTTCTAATGTGAGAATACATGGCAGCATGACTTTTTGTCTACAGCGGGATAAAATTTCTTTATTTTGAGACATACTAGATATCACTACTTCAGTGGACACTTTTCTCTTCAACTTAAAACAGTGGCTCTGATGTACAGTTGGGTTGTCATTGAAATGGCAATGGTACATGTGATATGTGGCATAAGCTTTCTCTGGTTGACCCATATGTATTTTCCTGTTTAATTATTGTTTATTAATTGTTACTGTCATTTCCTTGGATGGTTACTCACTTTGATTAAAAGTCAGGATATGGGCATTAGTATTTATTGTTTTATAAAATCTTACTTATCTTCCCTGCTGTGTTTGTGGATTTATTTTTCTTCTAGCTTCTAATATGTGATGTCCTTTTACCACTTTTCATCAGTACATCCATGGGCTATCAGCTCGAGGAGTTCATTATTTACATCAGCCTGGACCAATACTTCAGGATGTTGGTTTCTTTCTTCTTCCGGTAACAAGAAGTTATTTTTGTAATTACTTGTTACTAGTGACATGCCTGGTTACTCTTGGAATTTTAACTTATTCTTTGAACTTTGTTATACTGTAGGAGCTTGGGCAGGACAAAGCTTACATTAGTGAAACTATATTTACCTTCATTTTTCTTTCTTTTGTCTTGGTGAGTTTTCCTACCATTCAATTATTCCAAATCTGAATTAAGTTTGTTTTCTAAATATACATGATGCGGCTTGCAGTGGACATTCCATCCTTTCATATTCAAGAACAAGAAGATTTACACAGTCCTCATATGGTGCAGGGTCTTGGCATTCTTAGTTGTAAGCAATCTTCTCTTACCTTCCTGAATGTTCTTGTTACTGCTAGGAGGTATAAGATATCAGATGATTTGAAAATAATATTCACATTTTTCTTGCTGCAGGCTTGTCAAATTCTTCGCATTATAACTTTCTACTCGACTCAGCTGCCTGGTCCAAACTATCATTGTCGAGAGGTAAATATAGTCCTTTCTTTCTCAGAGGATGCTATGTTGGCTTGTTTTGTTCAGAATCTGTAAATGGATTATACAGCTTTTATTAAAAATCTAGGGCTCAAAGCTTGCCAGACTTCCTCGCCCTGATAGTGTTCTGGAAGTTGTATTGATCAATTGTAAGTAACAATTCTTGCTTCTACACCAAGCGTTCAACTGTGTCAAATATTTGATATTGCATGCATATTATTTGTCTGCTCATTTTATATATTTATTAATGGTTCTGCAGTTCCTCGGGGGGTGCTCTACGGCTGTGGTGATTTGATATTTTCTTCACACATGATATTTTCTCTGGTCTTTGTGCGGACATATCACAAATACGGAACTCGAAGGTAATACTGTGAGTTATCTCATGTTAAATAAATGATCTGGTTTGATATTGAACTGGTTAAGTTCACTATAGTGAATTTAGCAAAGATGTAATTTGCAATCCTTCAAATTGCAGAATTTTGATTATTGATTTTTCTTTGTGAGGGAAATAGATTCAGGGACTCCATTTTTCTTTGTGCTGAGTTATCTTTAATTCCAGTTTTAACTTATTTCCTACTACAAGCATGTTCATGTGTATCTGTGGCATATCTTGGTGTTCTGCTGCAGTTATCTGAAGCATTGCGCTTGGTTAACTGTTGTAATTCAAAGCTTATTGATTGTGGCATCCCGTAAGCACTACACAGTTGACGTTGTCGTGGCATGGTAAATTATGCTAATAATCTGAACTTCTGATTTGGAGTTGGTAAATTGAAGAGAATTGTCTGATGTGTTTCCAAATTAATGTTTTTGCTGCAGGTACACTGTTAATTTGGTAATGTTCTTTATTGACAAAAAGTTGCGAGGTTGGAATCTTGTACTCTGCCAATAGTTGTATCATCTTTATTTTCATCTGTCCATTTGGTTTCAAGCACGAGCTTGACTTGGATTCTATACACGCAGAATTGCCAGATCGTTCTAATGCAGCCTTGTTTCTCCCGCTGACCAAGACTAAGGAAGAGAATCACCTACAACTGAATGGGAATTCTGGAGATTCTGCCGACTGGGTTTTACTTAGCTGTCCTTTCCTTTCCATGTTGATATTTAAATGGACCTGCTTTTAGTAATGTGCTGCATCTGTGTGCTTAAATTTTGCTTTTTGCCTTCTCAGAGGCCAAGATCTCAAATCAATGGCAAGCTCATGGAAGAAGGAAATGTCCATGTTGAATCAGTCATTAACGGAGTGTAATTTATGAAGGACGGCTTTGCCATTGTTGAAACTGCCGTGTGGTTTGTTGGGGTTCTTCAAAACTACTTCTAGTCAGTTCCTTGAAACTGGTAGAACCACTTGTAGATCATTTTGAGTACAGTTTATGGCTTTCAAAATTTTTTAGCTTCTGGATGGGTAAGCAGTATGCCGTCAACAACGCCATATTGCTTCGTGGAATTCCCTATTCGCTAATTGCCTCAATTATTTTAATCACTTGTAGCCCACTTATTTATACAGTCTTTTTGATCAATGGAAAATGAAAATGAATCTTTCGCTTCATTTCAGCTGGGCCGCGATGCATGATAGACTGTTGATGTCCTTACTCTTCATGCATACCCTGTATCATAGTTTTCCGCTCCCCGTAGTTACCATAATTGTATGCTTGGATTGTTTCCATAGGATAGGCAATCATGCTCCAACTTATGTCGACAGAGGAGGAATTGAGATTGTAACAATACATATGGCATGTGTTTGATTCAGTTCGAGGAATCTCGAAAACTGATCGATCTCCTTATAGTTTTATCTTGCATCACATGCCCCTGGAGCCTAGGTTGCTTTATTTGAGACGACGTAAAAATTGCCCCATCCCATGTGCTGGTGTAGAATATTTCAGTATTTAGAATTTGGCGGGATCAAGTAATTCAGGCCCATAAATTAATCATCTATTTTTTCAAGACCCATGATTCACTCCATGCCTTTATTGAAAAGGTGGCTGGAGTGGAAGTAGCAATTATTTGAGTGCACTTGATAATTTCGCGCCGGCAATTCTGTCTAATTGTTATTGGACGGGATTGTTAATGTTATAAGTAAATTACGTCAATTCAAATAAAATAAAAAAAAAAAAAAAGGAGGAGGAGAAAATTAAAGGTTGAATTATGAAGCAGAAGAATGCAAATTGGGCAAATGCAAACAGAAGTTCGACCAGCTCATCGCGTGCGTAACATCATCGGAGAAGGAAAGTGATTTATGAACGCAATTCCCTGTTTAAACAAACAATAAAATAGAATGGTTCCCATTGAACAACAAAATCACGATGATGATATAAAAGGTACAGCCGGAGATTCTGCAATTTAAATGTTTTCCTAAAAATGGTGGAAAAACAGGCCAACCAAGAGAGGCCGACGAGGAGGGAGATTCGGGCGCAAAAGAAGAATGATTGGGAAAGGTTGAAAGGCGTCATAAAGCAGAAAGCTAAAACCAGGGAAAAAGGACTTGCCCTTTTGCAATCACAACACACGTCTTTGATGTATTCTAGCACTGTTCACCAAAGTGGGACACGAGAAAACAAAATCGTAGCATTCCACGCACATCAATCCCATGCTCTGGATTTGAAACTGATGCTCTAGAAATGTGAAAAGCTAAAAGCTTTCAAGCATTCTCTGACTACAAACGCCATTCTTGGATCGAAAAAGCCAAAATTCCCATCTTTCACATATATCCCAATGTTTAATCTTCGGTGCTGATAGGAAAAACTAAGACAGGAGAGATTATATTTGCTGTTGGAAGGCTGAAAGTATCCCACTAAATGGGTGCAAAGTGCTCCAAGTTTTCCTTCTGCTGGTGGCATTCTCCCACGAAGCCATCTGTTCTTGAGTCCTCTGGCCTGGGTCAGTATTTTTATGCAAGTCTTGATTGGTTGTGTTTTAACGAGTTTTGTGGAAAGGTGGTGTCTTTTTTATTTGAACATTCTGAGTTTGTAGAGTGGTGAGAAAAGCACGTTGCCACGCTTCAAAGAGATTAAGTGTATTGTAAGCAAATAGAAATTGAAATAAACTTAGTATCCCAATGTAACAGAGGGAAGTGATTCGTATACAAATATATACTTGACTACAACCGATAGCTTTAGGACTTTAGATTAATATATAGTATCAATTACATTTATGTATAAGTTCACATAAGATCTAATAGATCTCAAAGCTGTGGTTGAGCTCGCTACAAACCCAACAAGATGGGAAAAGCATAGAGCTGTAGCAATTAGGTTTTTTTTGGAGAACTTTTTTTTTTGAGAGAGAAGGCTCCTAATGTAGTTTACAAAGGCTTCTGTTAAGAGTAATGCGGCGGTAAAAATGGGATCTTTAATCATCCAGAATGCTGAGCGGTATAGACTTGTTGATGTGAAAATTTGATGTCTTATAACTAATCTAATGTTGGATATTTGATTAAGTTTCCTAATGTTAGTTAGTGTATTAATTGCATTTGGTAGTTGTGTTGCTAATAAATAACTCCCAAGAAGAGAAATATTTGAGTTAGTTTTATTTTCAATGGAACTGTAACCGTGGTAGCAGAGTTACTTTCATACCTTCATCTGATTCTCACCTTCACACTTTTGTTTTGCTAGTATCTTTTCTTGATTTTCAACAATGATTCTTAATGGAATTTAGCTTGGTACTAGAGCTATAAATAAGATATTATATCATCAATCCATAAAAATATTAGTCCACGAAGTACTAGGAACAAGTAGAGAGTGATGCATACTATGAGGTTGGCTGCGGGATTTCGCTTTCTTACACCGTATGCACTTCCCCACGACTCGCTTTACATTTTCTTTTAGTCTTAGCCAATGGAATTGTTCCTGTAAAACTAAAACTGTTTTGGTGACACCAAAGTATCCCAGTAATCCTCTACAATGAGCTTCTCTAACGAGCAACTCCCATAGTGAGCATTGCAGAATACATAGTTTACTAACATGAAATAAGTAATCATCATGCTAAAGGTATTGCTTATGAGGGAGCCGTTCATTTAGCGCATAAACCTTGCCAAAGTCGGGATATCTCCCATACAGTTCTATAATGTGCTTAAACCCAATAATCTCATGCCCAACGTTCTCAATTAGGTGTGCTTACGAGATAAGACGTCAGCGACCACATTTTCCTTACCTTTCTTATGTTGGATGATGTAAAGGAAAGTATTAATGAGTTAGCCCACTTTGCATGGCGTTTGTTGAGCTTGTTCTGACTCTTCAAGTGCTTTAAAGATTCGTGGTTAGTGTAAATTACAAACTCTTTTTGCCTCAAATAGTGTTGTCATGTTTCTAAGACACGCACCAAAAAGTACAATTCTTCATCATAAGTGGGGTAGTTTAATGTTGCTTTATTGAGCTTTTTACTGAAGTAGGCAATTGGCTTCTTCCCTTGCATCAGGACTGCTCCAATACCTACACTAGAAGCGTCACACTTAATCTCGAATGCATTGTTAAAATTGAGTAAAAATGATGAAGGGGCATGTGTAAGCTTATGCTTCAAGGTGTCAAATGCGCGTTGTTGAGCTTCTCCCTACTTAAACTTCTCATCTTTTTTAATTATAGCGGTAAGAGGTGCAGCAATTGTGCTAAAATCTTACACAAAGTACCTGTAGAAGCTAATCAATTCATGAAAATTCCTCACTTCAATTACGGACGTAGGAATAAGTCACTCCTAGATAGCCTTCATCTTGCTCTCGTCTACCTATATTCCCTACATACTAAAAACAAATCCTAGAAAGATGTAATGGTCAGTACAAAATGTGCATTTCTTTATATTAGCATATAACCATTCACATCGTAAAACTTCAAGCACATTGCATAAATGCTCAACATGCTCGGCTAATGTTTGGCTATACACGAGTATATCATCGCAGTAGACTACAACAAACTTGTCAATAAATGCATGCAAAATGTGATTCATCAACCGCATAAAAGTACTTAGGGCATTTGTAAGTCCAAAACGCATCACAAGCTATTCAAATAACTCAAATTTTGTTTTAAAAGCAATTTTCCACTCGTCGCCTTCACGCAATTGAATCTAATAATACTCACTCTTAAGATCTATCTTAAAAAATATAGAAGCATCATGCAGTTCATCAAGTAAGTCATCTAAGTGTAGTATTAGGTGACGATACTTTACCGTAATGGCATTAACAGCCCTACAGTCTACACACATGTACTATTGTCCGTCTTTCGTTGGCACAAGGAGAACTGGAACGGCACACGAGCTCGTGCTTTCCCAGACCCAACCTTTGCTCATCAGCTTCTCCACTTGTCTCTAAATCTTGTGGGTCTCTTCCGGATTGGTCCTGTAAACCAGCTTGTTTAGTATGGATGCTCTTGGGATAAAATCCATTTGGTACTCTATCCCTCGAACCAGTGGCAATTTGTTGGGGATTTCTTCCAGAAACACTTTAGCATATTCTTGCAAAACAGGCACTACAGTAGAGGGGAGGAAATGTGTAACATCATCACACATATAGTAGGACTCTTTATACATCAAAAGTATAAGAGGCCTCTCAACTCCCAATGTTAATCTCACATTCCTTATAGACGCCAGCATACACTCATTTTTTCCTTTTTCATGTCTCCTCTCTCTTCTGCTTCTTGTTCCTTAGGTTCTCTTTTCTTGTTTTTCTCGTTTTTAGTTTCAACTCAAACTACTGTATATAAGATTGATCCTCGTATACTTGCTGTAAAGTCAGTGGAGTTAGAGTAATCTTTTTGCTATAGTATTTGAAGGAATACCAGTTGGTCGACCTATTGTGTATCACCTGGCGATCAAATTGCCAAGGCCTACCAAATAAGATATGAAAAGCTTACATAGGTATCATATCACACTACACTTGATCCTCATACGTACATATTTTAAAGCTCACCAACACTTGCTTTAGTACCTTAACTTTTCCGCTGTTGTTGAGCCACTGCAACTTATACAGTCCTGGGTGTTCTTTCAGTGGCAACGCCAACCTCTCAACCAATACCGTGCTAACCATATTCGTATAACTCCCTCCATCTATTGTCAAGCTGCATATCTTGCTGTTGATTAGACATCACGTATGGAAAATGTTATCCCTCTGTACCTCATTTATCTTCTCCTTCGCTTAAGTGCTTAAGACTCTCATCACCATGAAATTAATCACTCCTCCTTCACACATTTCCCCCTCGTTGGTTGGGGCTTCTTCTAATGGTAGCATATCATTGTCACTATTATGTTTTTCATCAGTCATAACATCTCCAATCGCAGTTAGCAATATAGTCTTTTTGTTCAGACATTGCGAAGCAATGCGTCACCTGCCCTGACACTTAAAAGCACAAAATATCCCTACTTCGGATGCCAACCAAAAGGGATAGAAACTGTTACTTTAGGTGCCTCCATTTTAGGTGTAGTCCAGGTCTTCGTGGTGCTTGTCACAGGTGCCTTGTTATCGTTCCTAGGGAAGGACCTTCCAACTCTGCTAGGCTGAAATGCTGACTTGCCACTCCTCTTAAACTGCTTTTCTATCTTGATTGCCTTTGCACTATTTCGTCTATCTCCACGTAGTGCTGTAGCTCTACCACGTCAGCTATATCCTGGTGTAGTCCACTAAGAAAGCATGCTATAGTACCCTCTTTATCCTACATAATGTTTGCTTGTATTATGGCTATCTTGAACTCCTTAAAGTAATCCTCCATACTCTGATTACCTTGAGTCAAAAGTGCTGATAAAGATCATGGTGGTAGTGGCTGGGTACAAATCTCTTCCTCATAGCGGCCTTTAGCTCCATCCATGTACAAATTGATTCCTCTCTGGCTCTCCTTCGACCAGTCTACAACTAATCCCACTAGATGATAGTATAATCGATGAACTTCACTATAACTAATTTAACCTTTTGGTGCTTCGAGTAGTGGTCGCAATCAAACATCAATTCGATCCTCCTTTTTCCACTCAAGGTAGACATCAGGATCAAAACGCCCTAAGAAAAATGGTAGCTGCAACTTCATCCCCCTGGGTAGCTCATCATCTCCATCATTTCTTCGTCAATGTCTCCTGGGTGCATCATTATACTCATACCAACCATCCTCTTCATTCGATCCATACTCCTCATAGGCATGTCGAGCCTGTTTAATAGGTTTAAAAGGACGGCTATGCCTCGTCTTGGAATCATCTCGACTTGGTACTGGGTTGCCTCTATTTCTAATTGGCTTAGGCACTGAACTGTCCCTCTCTCGTGATGTAGCCTGAGATACTTCCACACGGTCCAATCAATCTTGCATGCTTGTCATTCTGTCGTGCATACCCTCTATGCTTCTAGAGATTTTCTTCAACTCTTTATTAAGGGATTTAAAAATGAATTAAGTCTCGTTAAGGTTAGTATCCTGGCTTGAGTGACAACTGGCCATCCCAGTATGATAGGGCAAGAACCTCTAAAATTATTATTATTATTTTTTTACACTCATGTCTTACCTCTTCTCGTGTATTACTCCACATTCAAGAATTGTCTCACGAAACTCAATTCCTTGTGCACTCTTCATGTAATTCAAAAGTGAACCTAGTAACTCAAGTAACGTACAACCAAGCGTAAGACATATATGATGTGAGTCTAGAAATAAATACAAATCAAATAATGATTGGCGATCAATTCACTGAATCTTAAAGGCAAGTAACACAGATGGTAACTCAATTCTCAATCCCTTCTCGTTTTTTTTTCTAGCAACCAAACATAGCCTTAATACAGGCCTTACCAGGCCCAGTAGTAAATCAGCCCAACAGTAGAATTAAATAGCCTGACCTGTCGTGGCCCAAACAACTCAATTTCCTCTTCTGGCGTGCTCAATCATAGTCTAATAATTCTAGCCTGATGTGTTCCAATCTCTAGCTTCCTCCTCGACCCAATTCCAGTCCAGAAAAAAAAATTATTATTATTATTTTATTTTTTTCCCTTCTTCGTCCAACTTGCTAGGGTTTCCCAGACATAGCGGCAGTGCTACATTCCTCGTCGAATTTGGCCGCAACGAAGCTCACAACTGGTGGAACAACACCCAGTGAGCCTCGAGATGTGATGTCGGTGACAATCGATTGGAGGGAGGCAACGGAATGACGTCCAAACGATCACGACCTTTAAATGGAACTTCACTGGCCTGACAATGTTTTCTTTGTGTTCCTAACCCAGCGTTTCGGCTGTGGTCGTGGCGGGCTTGGAGTGGTGATGCCAAGAGGTGGGAAAATTTAGCCGGATAATGCTTGATGGAGGTGAATCAATAGATCCTTAGCTAGTGTTAGGCTTTAGCTCGGCAACTGTGCTTCATCAGTGCTGCGTCCATTTTCCTTTTCGTTTTATTTTTGTTTCTTTGATGGCGGAGGTGCGTGGGCAATCGACGATGATGTTTGATAGTTGATGGCAGTCGAAGGTGTCGTACACGATGGCGCTCAATGGTGGAACAATCATAACATTGATAATGGTTGCGGCTTTGTCCGTTGCAGATTTTTTTTTTTTTAAAGAAAGATCGAGTATCAAATTAGAATCTGATAAAAGCTCGCTCTAATACCAAACTGATGCAATCAATAATGCAATAGGAACGAAAAGGGGTAGGGCGGCGTAATCGAACCCAACTCTAAATCCAGGAACGTGAATCGTGCATAAACGCTCAACCTAATGCAGTGGATATTGAGTTAAACCCAACGTAGATGACCACAATCAACACGCCGTAGGTTGATTGATAAGTCACAAGTTATGCGGACCACTCCGAAATGACTAGATTTAGAAAAGATGAGAATTCACAACGAATTGACAACACTGAAGAATCCTTAACCAAAACATGCTTATCTTACAAAAAGGGGTAAAGTCTTATTTATACCTAGTAGCTATAGGCCATGGGCCTATCTCACAAAGGGATCCTAATGGGCCTACTCACACGTGGCCCAAAACAAAAATTCAGGGATAAAGCAACAACAACTAGCTATCTTTATTAAAGCAACAAACAAACGAACAACTAGTTATCTTTATTCTTTACTTCTAGATTGTCAGCCCAATACAATACATTCACCGGCGTTCTTCTTTGGGCTCGTCAAACTTATGCCATCGCATTATACTTTCTTGAATATCTTGTATAAGCATGTTGAGTGATTCTTTGATCTTCTTTGTATCTGCCCTAGTCATGGGACCAATAAAAACCTCCAAGGGCTCCTTCCGGTTACGTGTTGTACCCATGCCCACGTCAAAACATCAACATCTTTTATCCACTGCTAAAGCCCTACTCTTTCAGGCCTTCCTACCTTTAAAATTTTGGGGTAAATTAGTCCTTATAGCAACATATATCATAAATAGACTCCCCTCATAAGCTTTGAATTTTAGAATTGCCTTTGAGTGTCTATATGGTAAAATTCCTAACTATCATCGCCTTAAAATCTTTGGTTGCACACACACTTAGAAGAAATAGAAACAAACTAGATCCTAGAAGTAGGAAGTGTATTTTCCTTGGATATCCCATTGGAGTAAAGGGTTACAAATTATGACTTAGACAGCCACAACATTATATCCAAAGATGTAGGCTTCTTTAAATCTGCTTTCCCTTTTGATAGGCAATTTAATTCCATGCTAAACTGTCTAAAGCAATCAATCTCACCTAATATCCTTGATTCATCTATGAGGGAAGCCCCTAAACAACACCATCAATATCCATGAAATAAGCCAAGTAGTAGTGATCATGATTCCAATTAGCAACTTCATCGGCCATCATCTGAGTTCACCCCTGTAAATCATGATTCAGAACCCATTCAACATTTGCAACAAAAACCTTATGACTTGAATCCACTTAGAAGATCCATTAAAATCAAGAAAATACACATGTATTTAGAAATATATGAGCACAATGTGCCATAGCCGACACAAGCAAATGCACAACAAATCATCCCATTACCGACCACCTCAGTACCCTACAACTCTCACCAAAAAACCTTTGTTTCTTGACTACACTAAATGAACTGAATGAGCTAAATACATATGCTGCAGTAATAAGGGATTAGCATTGGGTTAAGGCAATGAATGAGGAGTTGAAGACATTGGAAGACAATGGTACTTGGGAGATTATGGAAATACCTAAACACTATCACATTGTGAGATACAAGTGGGTACACAAGATTAAACTAAAGTCAGATAGATAATTAGACATATACAAAGCAAGATTGGTGGCAAAAGGTTTCACTCAAGTAGAGGGCTTTAACTTTTAAGATACATTCAGCCTTGTTGTGTGGAGCAAACTACGATGATATTATTTTTTCGCTTGGCAGCAAAATTTAGATGGAAGATGCAGCAGTAAAAATGGGATATTTAATCATCCAGGAGGCTGAGCAATGTGGAGATCTGATGTGTCATAGCTGATCCAATGTTGGATATCTGATTAATTTTCCTACTGTCAGTGTATTAACCACATTTGGTAGTCATGATGCTAATAACTAACTCCCAAGAAGTAGGACTTGAGTTAGTTTCGTTTTCAATGGAACGGTAACCATGGCAGCAAAGTTATTTTCATACCTTCATCTGATTCTCACCTTCATACTTTTGCTTTGCTAGTAAATTTTCTGGATTTTCAACAATGATTCTTGATGGAATCTTTCAGCTTCCTCGAAAACCAAGGCTGGATTGCTGTTAAGCGCTTCAACAAGTCTGCCTGGCTTGATTCTCGCCAGTTTCTAGTCAGTAAATTGTTAAGCGCTTCATGCATTTACTTTGAATCTCTTTCAGCGTTGGATAGATTTCTTTGTTATAAATATCATATCCCTTGTAACAAATGCCATGTTATGGTTTGGTGGATTACGGAGGACTGAGGCTAAAGCAGTGGGGAACCCGTGAAGTGATCGCCTGGCGAATCTGATTGGATGCAGCTTTGAGGGGGAGGACAGACTGCTGGTGGCAGAGTTTATGCCTAACGAGACTCTGGCCAAGCATTTATTCCATTGTGAGATCACTTACTATTTCCTTCATAATATTGTGCTTTGAATCCGGCTAAGGAAAAGCTGAATGACTCAGAATTGAGGATTTGAATTTCATGCTTGTCGTTATCACCGTATAAAGTTGTTTCTTAACATGTCATGGATTAGTCTTTTGATGGTTGCTAGTGTTTGTATTAAGGGGGGGGGGGGGGGGGTGGAGCCAGTCTATGAAATGGTCAATGGGGTTGTGAGTGGCCTTGTATTTTGCTCTAGCTCTGGACTACTGCAGTAGCAGGGGTCCAGCATTACTTCACGATCTTAATGCTTAAAGAGTCTTGTTCATTTAGCTCTTGTATTCGGATATTTTTTGAGATTTTTTGTGGTCTTATATTGGACTGTTTGCTTGTGTCTAGGATTGTAACCCAGGCTATCTTGCTTGGGCCTGATGAAGAACAGTAGAGATGGCAAAAGTTACAGCACAAACTTGGCTTTCACTCTTCCGGGCCATTTATGTTTTGAACAATATTTTCCTGGCAGTTTTGTTCATGGAAGATAATCTCTTGTATCTTTCAAGATATTCCAGTCTCCGCCCTTGCAAGTCGATCATTAAAATATAACGGCATATATTTTCATAGTCTGAGTTCCATTGACGACTGTTGGTTCTAGTAAGATCTAAATTCGACTATCCATTCTTCTCTTCTTCCAGAAGCCACTAACTTGGAAGCCAAAAGAAACAGAAATTAAACCTGTGCAGAAAAATGCTTTTCTCATGTATATTTACTACCCTATTACTCCACATTTTCCCAACCCTGAGAAAACCACAGGATCAATCGAAATTGATTGCTAGTTTCCATTTTCTAATTTTGCAAACTTTCTCTCAGGTGTTGTGAAATTAGAGGTTTTTGGCTCTCTGTCTCTGTCTCTGTCTCCCCCCCCCCCCCCCCCCTCTCCCTCTCTCTCTCTCAAGTATCAGCAACTAACAATCATATAAAATAAATACTAATTACATAAGGACATAGGTTCACGATTAAACACCAATTTGGTACAACATAACTAAAAAATGCCGAATAAATAACTCAATCTAATAAATGTGATAAAATAATCATTCAAAATAATTTTTTTGAACCCTTATCCCATCCCATCAGTTAAAGTGAATATGACCTAACTAAAATGTTAATAAATAAGCAACTCAATAAATGTGATAATTGATAAAAAAAAAACTTCTCAAAGCAATTCTTTTAAACTTTTTACGCTATAAAAGAAGCAAAAATGATCACAGTGTTCACACCTAAGCGGTGTGATGTCTTACTAGCTCCCGGTAAACGGGCTTAGCATATATGCTTCAGCTTTAGGATAGAATTTGTGACACACAAGGGAAAGATTCAATAAAACCCAATTTAACATCAGTGAATGGATTTTCATATTTCATCCCAGAAATATTATTATAGTAACAAAGGTTCTATGTCTAAAATCTCATCCAATTCAACTTACTAGTATCTCAAAAATACTTGCCAGCTTCAACTTCAATTTTCTTGAACTGAGCTTGTTTGGCCCAACACAAAATAATCCCCTCTATAGAATGTTAAATGCTTTTACATCGGAGGTCGATTATTTCCCAATAGTTGGCCAACTAAGTTAGTCACCTGCAACAAGTAGATTAATGCAGTCAAGAAATGTTTAATATAAAACCAATCAGAAGAAAATGGCTGCTCCAACAGTTGAGGAATTCGTGAAACTATCCCGCTGCCAAGAATACACATAAGATCCATGCATTTTTCTTTGAAAAAAAAAATAGGAAAACGAAAGTGGGATTAGGTCTGGAGTTGATATAAACCATAGTGCTCCGAGGGGGACATTTCAAAGTTCACATGATCGATACATTGCAGCAGTACGTGCCTATGGATCACCAATCAAATTTATCTGTTTAATGATATTATCACAATATACAGCATTGGCCTTCGCTGCTCAGCAAGCAGATACACTCTTTTTGATCTCACAAACAGATATACTCTAGGAATTAAGAAAATTCTATTGGTTAAAAAGGTATCCGGAACTTAAGCTTTTGTGGGAAAAACAGAAAGTGTGGCTAAAACAATCTTAAGTTGTATAATCAAATAGCGAAATAAAAGTCAGATCATAACTAAGATAACAGTAACGCTCCGTAGTGCTGTGGCTTGAATAGAAGTCAGATCAACACAATAAATACAAGCTAACTTCCTTGATATCATTTGCAAATTCGGAAGCTTATGATGACAACGTACAAATTCGCATTTCAAGCAGACATACTCATGCAGTGATCACGGGCAAATATCAAATGAATCAGAACTGTGAAAACTAACTAATCACCTGCCAGTATTTTGAAACGCAACGGTCAATGCAACTGTTTTCACCCATGTTTAACTCAGAATCCTTGTACCTGAAAACATGAGAAATTGACTCACATTAACACCCATTTTAGATCATTCTTATAGCATAACTCAATAACCCAACTTCTTGCTTCAAGGAGTGACATGGGAAATGTGCAGTACGTACTTGTTCTCGATGCACTTGTTGAAACAGGTGTGCGTAAGCCTGAATTAGAACAGAGCAATCATCAATTAAATACATCAGGAAACTCTGGCAGTTTGCAAATTCTCAACTCTTGTGTACGAAGATGTAAGTTATCATTCCATAAGAAACGACGAAAAAACGAAAAGGTAGAATGACCATTCTAGCATCCACAATTTATACACTCATAATTTAACCCACGAATAAAACGCATTCTTTCAGAATACGGCAATGAATAAACTCCATGAATTCAAGACTCAGCCTTCGAAGCATTTACACAAACAATTTACCCACTTGTTAAACATATCCACCCTATACTCCATCTCCTTCTCCATCATCCCAATAATCTGCACAGAACCCAAAAGAAAACAAGAAAATTATAATCCCAACTGTCATGATGAAATCAATCCCAATTCCTGTCTTAGCGTGTCACGCCAGAGAACATAGAATAAGTACCTGTTCTCTTTCGAAAGCAGATGGGGTGTTGCCTGTAGCCATTAGATCGGCAATGGAGAAAACAAAAGATAGGCAATAAAACGCAAAAATTTCAGAGAGTTTCAAGCATAAATTGCGTAACAAGAATCTTAAACAGGTGTACAGTAGAAAAGGTTCATTGGCTGCTAATTAAACCCTAAACTGAGTCGGTGCAAACAAACGGGGTTTCCAAGGATAGTTTTATGGTGTGGTGTATTTCGGTGCACCGCAGGACCTTAGAAGATCAGCACCGTCGGGTCCCTCGACGCGACCGTACGACTAATGCTTCTTAATATTTTTATTATTATACTTTTTTTAGAAAAAAAAAAATAATATATAACATCGAAGTCATCATGTCAAAAAAAATTTGAAGAAATATATTTTGTGTTAAAAACTGTGGAGTCAAGTCTTTTTCTCAACAAGTAGCTTATTTATTTGACAATAACAAAGCAACATTACTTCTTGATATTTATTTATTTCTTGCTATTCGTAGTTCATAAGGACACATTGGTCTTGGGGCTTTAGGCTCTTCTGTTTTTGTTACTCTTGTTAGTGATCAATTATACTTCATAAAATTAGCTGATTTTATGCACTAATTACAAAAATTACGATGCCCAAGCATCAGTTTATTCATTATTCAAATCGAACGTAATGTTGTTCAGATTTTCCTATGAATTTGAGAAGAAAAATTGAGTGGAATCAATGCAGATGTAGCAACCGGAACACCCCAGTAAGACTCTTACCTGCAACAGCACATCTACATAACCAACAGAAATATATATAACTTGCATAAATTACAGAAATGTATAGTCGGTGAAACAAATAGCTTCTCCAACTCCAAACAAACAAGGAAAAGTTAACGTAGTAGGAGAAATGTATGCAGCACTATGACCAATGGTATCTATCAACTTAATATTTGTGACATTGCAACTCTGGCACCACCACCATCTTTACAGGCCTCCCATCGTCTTCTACAAGCACCCTCGCGAAATACTTATGATGGGATGTTGAAGTGGAAAAGCCAAGATATGACGAAAGCGAATACCATGCAAGCAAGAAGAAAATTTAGGAAACGGTGACCGTTTAAGCAGGTTCGGGCCGCTTGAGTTTCTGTGGTGGACGGTGCAGGAGCTGAGGATGCAGTCAACGTAGCATTACCCTCACCAGCTTGTTGTCCGGCCTCAATATCATTAGGGCCAACAACGTTTCGTGCAACTGAGTTGCAAATTTCGCATGTCCTGCAGCAATAAGATTGTTAAACCTATCCAGATGAGCAAATGGCATTTAGTGAAAGTAGCAATGCCTTATATGACAACATCTCCAACGAGACCACCCACTGCCAGTTTTGTACCGCTTACAGTTTAACACCATATGTCACTGGATATTGCAAAAACTTGTTAATCAGAAAAGCTAAGGATGCGTAAGGCTGTCAGAAAGTTTGGGGGGTCCATTCCTAGCAACATGTTGCACTTAGGAGAATTTACATACTAAGCATTAAGATATTGGTTGAAATGCAAAAATTCCAATGATAATAAAGAATGGATATGAACTTTAAGGAAAAACATCTACAAGTGGAATCCTAGCAAATCACAATCACAAGAAATTGGGAAGTGACCTAACGCGGCTGGTCTAAAATATCTGCTATATTGCACTTGGGAGAATTTACATACTCATAAACATATCGGTTAAAATGCATAAATTCAGATGATGATAAAGAATGGATATGAACTTTAAGGAAAAACATCTACAAGTGGAACACTAGCAAATCACAATCACAAGAAATTGGGAAGTGACCTAATGTGGCTGGTCTAAAATATCTGCTATATTGCACTTGGGAGAATTTACATACTCATAAACATATCGGTTAAAATGCATAAATTCAGATGATGATAAAGAATGGATATGAACTTTAAGGAAAAACATCTACAAGTGGAACACTAGCAAATCACAATCACAAGAAATTGGGAAGTGACCTAATGTGGCTAGTCTAAAATATCTGCTATATTGCACTTGGGAGAATTTACATACTATGCATAAACATATCGGTTAAAATGCATAAATTTAGATGATGATAAAGAAGGGTTATGAACTTTGAGGAAAAACATCTACAAATGGAATACTGGCAAATCACAATCACAAGAAATTGGGGAGCGACCTGGTGGGGCTGGTGAAAAATATATGCTTTGATAAAGAAAGAGGATCTCAAGAATGAACCAGTAGCTAAACTTCAATGAAAGGATATAATATAGAAAGGAATCCTCGGTATGAGAAATAAAGCAAATGCTCCAATTACTTCACTCTTTTGTTTTGCTTTTGCCTTGTAGACTTTGATAAAACACATCTGTTAACATCTTAAAAAAACTATATTCTCATGACAAAACAGCATTAGCAGAACCATTTGCCAGCTAAAGCTACCGTACAAAACTCTCCCTCAAAGCAAATACCAGTATAATGGGAGAGATAACCAAACACTGCAATAGTCCAAAGGAATCATGTAATGCAATAGAAACAAATTTAAAGCTCAATGAAAATGGTAACATGTAATGCAGGTCACAAAGAAAAAATAATTGAAAGTCTCAAAAACCAAGGATAGAATATTTCTGATATCACAGAATCATCAAAATTCCCACGAAAATCAATCAATTAATTACTCACTTGTTTCCTTTGATTTTAAACCAAGTATCTGCACAATGCTTGTGAGCAGCAGCCAAGTCATCCTTGCAAGAGCATCCCAACTCAATAGGAATCCCACAACCAGGGCTACTACTCACCAAACTCAAATGGCAAATCCTACAATCCCTCTCAAGGGCTCCCAAACGTGCTTTCTTTTCACCAAGCTCGCCACTTTCTGAACCCACCGAATCAGAAGGATCACCTGCTGCTGCTGGTGCGGATGCTCCTACAGATCCCAAAGCCTCATCCTCCAAAATCTCGGATCCTCCGGCAAAGCTGTAATCATCATAAGAAACATCACCGTCAGCAGTAGAGTAGAACTGAGAGTTGCAAGAACCCTCATCGGCATCGGAGAAGCAGACACTGTCCTCCTCCTCCTCTTCGCTGGTGGCACCGCCGCCAGCGCTCCGGCAGCCGCATTCTAAATCTAAGTGGGACATTTGTAAAGCAGACATTTTGAAGACAGAGAAGCAGAAATAGTTGTTTCGAGAGACGTACAGTGCATAAACGCCTTCAAAATGGAATCTTGAAAGAACACATTTGTTGATTCCACAGGCTAAAGTTTCTGCCGTGTACAAATGAATTCTGGGAACAAAATCCCTGTTTTAAGGCAGAAAAAAGCGGATTAAGGCTCACAGGAGTGAATTTTGAAAGGCCCCATTTGTAGAGAATATAATGTGGTTGCTGAGTATTGGATTAGTTGATCTTTTCCACTCCACATTGTTCTGCAACTGAAAAGGACACCTTCTTTTTTCCCCAGACAAAACTGCAAAGAAAGCGATAGAATCTGTCAGTTGCAGTTGCGAGTGGAAGTGGTGAGAAATGAGAATAATTTAAGGAGGAAAAAAAAACAAGAATTTTCAGCGACAAAACATAGAACCGTAGGCAAGGGTTTGCTTCGCAAAATCGAAATGCGGAGGACTTGATAACGACTTCGTGTATTGAGAAAGAAGAAGATTTAAAAAGAAAATAATAACATTAACTATTTCCTTCTAAATCGAGCGCAGAACAACTTAAGATTTTTTAAAGAAGGAATGAATGAGAATAAGAGAGAAAGAAAAAAAAATTAATAAAATAAAAAATGTGAATGTAAACATATAAAATTTGGTATTCAATCAAACAGTGCTATGTAAAAAATATAATGTGAAATATTAATTAAATATATTTTTATTTATATTTGGAGAATTTAAGTAAACATAATTTTTAAAAATAAACCAAAGCCCCTCAAGTTTTCTATAGAATTCCAATAAAAATTCTTGAGGTTTGTTAATAAATTTAATACGTTCTTCATGTATAATTTTTAAAATTTAATATTTAATTTAAGATCATAATACTAAGTCATAATGCAAAGTGTGAATATCAACATCTCTTAAACATCCGGTAGACTTTGAAGAAAATTAAGTACAAACTCTTTTTTTAAATTGTTTTAAATTTTAAATTGTGTCATGAAGAAAGTTTAACAATATACTTAGTGAAATTCAAGATGTTCATTGGGGCATCTGTCCAAATCCAACATTTGATAAGCAACATAGCGTTAAACTCTACAAAAAATATTTTTCAGAAGTCAGATTAACTTTGAGAAATATTGACTCTTAAAAAGATTATCAAAGTTCAAAATTTTTGAAATTGAAAAAAAATCAAAGGATTAAAACTCACTTTGATCTAAATTGTTTATCTTTATATATATATATTTTTTTGTTATACAAGAATTGTGCTACAGTGATTAAGAGATATGAGGAAACGAAGGAAACAAACCAAAAAAAAGGAAAAAGTTAATAAAAAAAAAGGATTTATTTCCATTATAATGATTTTTTTTGTGGAGATTTTAATAAATATGTATCATATAATTAAATAGTTATTCTACACTTAATGAATAAATTATTAGTTACTTATTTAAAAACTAAGAAATTGATTGTGGTTTATTTGATTTATTTTATTTTTCATCAAAGATTAATAAGAATATATTTTTAAATCAAATAATGATATCACATTATTTTTTTCACTAATTGGTCGTGCAGTCTTAAGATACTATTGTTAACAATTTTTTTTATTTTTTAGTTAAACCGTTTGTGTATTTATTATTGTATGCTGAGTCGACCGGTTTATACTCGTTTGACCGATTAAACGAATGACTAGCGAACTAAATTACGCAACTAAAGTATTCAGGTAACTATCAACTGGGAAATACGTGTAATTTACAAATAAAAGATAAATGCGCGTATTAAAGTGTGCACAATACAAAATAAATAAACAAATAAAATAAAGATTAACTAAAACTGGCGTCGGATGCTCGAACCTTTGCCTTTATCTTTTTCCACTGCTTTACTTTGATTGGGCTATAATTATGACTAATTATTCATCATCGACACCTTTGAAAGGCTTCATTCATGCGTGACTTTGCGACGTCTGCGCGGCTCTCAACACCAACTTCTCAGCTCTGCCTCTCACTCCGAGATATTTAATAATTTACTCTATACTTTTTCGTGAAATTTCTTTAATGCCCTCAAACGATTTTTTTGTTGGCTTTTTTCAACTTTTGTCTTTTCGGGTATTAATTTGAAGAAGATATTATAATCTTATAACTAGTAAATGTCTGTGTGCTCATTTACATGTATATTGCATGCTGTGCCAATATCCATTAGGTAATTATTGGAACCAAATGCGAATCTGAACCACAGCCAACGTAGGCTTTGCGTCCGCGGCAAAAATATAGGTTTACAATTTTTTTTTATCTCCATTTGTTTTTCTTTAGTTAAAATACATATACAAGGAAATCTCGTATTTATTTTAATGAATTATGACATTATATTAATCTTAACCAGCATTATACAATTTGGCTAAAGCCTAAAGGCATTGAGGCTCATACGCCTTTGTATAAAAATATTTAACATGCTCTTTTCATTTCTTTCTCAGACGATTTAATGTAAATTAATGCCTCCCAATCTTGTACTCTCAGAAATGCATCCGATAATTTTCTGTTGTCCAGAGTATGGAGACGCGTGTAGGTCTGGGCGGGAAACTGATCTGCTGTGGACGCACCATTGAACAGCGGTGGACCACCGCGTTTCGTTCTGTGACGTGTGTAGTCCCTTTTCCATATATGGGAAAAGGGGTCCGTTCCATTTTCACTTCGAATTTCATATATAACGTACGGATATGTTTGCGTCACAGGTTATTTTTGGCTTCTTCATTTTTCTTTACAACATGTTTAAAACAACTAAAACAACATGGCTAAAATTCCCTTTGCCTTCACATGTGGTGTCAGTTTGGAAACGACAACCGGAAAATACAAGGTAGGGCAGTACGAACAGAGCCCCAGCACTTGAGAGAACATGATCTTGTATTCATAATAGGGTCTTCTTTTTGTCGCTATATTCCATTTCTACATTTGCTAGACGGCCAATCTGAGCCGAGAGATGTGACAGTTCATAAGAATTATCTTTAATACATCTAATCTTCTTCACTTCTTCTGTTAATGGAGTAATCATCATTACTGTTTTTAGGTGGAATGGGGTGGGTTAGGAATTATGGTGGGCATATCAGCACGCTCACCGTAAGGTGCCTCACTCATTATGTTTCACTTGCAATGAATTGGGAAAGACACCAATGATCATTGTAATGTAAATATCAACTCAGCCCTAAAGTCAACAATCTGCATCATCAAGTAAGTCTACTCTATTTTCAGTTTGAAAAGAACTCAACAATGACAAAGGATATACACATACTATAGTCCAACAATTTGGTGTGTTAAGTTCTTAAGCCAATTTCAGAAATCAAGAATTTAAGTTGGCTGAGGGTCACGGTTAATTCCAGTCAAAATACAAATCATGAGTGTTTCTCTGGCGACTTCTCAACCAAGATAAATGCTTTTGAAGCTAAAGGAGGGTCATACATTGTGTCAAATATGAGAACATACTGCAGGCCGGATCTTGTTAAAAACTTACCTGCCACTAAGTCCTACTTCTGCACCTGGAGCATCCAATGTACTCCCACCCTTGCTCCTAGATAGGAAGAAGAAAAGGATAAAACATGAACATACAACAGAATTCAATTGGTCTATGTCACGCATACACTGTCTTAAGAAAGAAGAATCGATGAATAAGATAAGTGGATTAAAAGGCTGGGAAATGTGGCTGCAGATCCCACTCTTCAACTCCGTGAGTGTCCACACCATCTTAAGATCTACTACTAGCATAAGCAATATCTTATCGTCACAACTTTCTCATTTCAGTCAACTGGCAATACAAATTTTGATCACATTACTCTAACCCCCTTGAACTAATGTTAAGATTCATCTCAAGTTCCATCAATTCACATGGAGTCATTAAACTTTGGTTAATATTGAAAATGCTGATGTCCATATCTACTCGTTCCCTACTTCTTTATTCTGTGTTAGTAGAGGTTGCCTACTCATTGAGGCTGATTTTGCATCAGGAATCATGCCAAATAACTCACTCTTTCCCAATTCAGAGATTGGATTTTCATTCTCTCCACTGTCTTCACCACGTCTCATCTGTTCATTACTGCTGCTACACGATAACCCACAGGCCATATTGTCCATTGCTTTAATGCTCACACTATCCAACCCACATTTGGACCAAGCAACATTACTTATATCTGCTGCTAAAGCAGCCAATGCATGGCTTGTGAAGGATGGAGATTCTGTGTAGTCAATAAAATCAGGCCCCAGCAATGAGCTCACCGGTGATAACCCATTTGAGGTTTCGCAGCAACCATGTCCACATAGGTGAGGGATCAATAGGTTACCATAGGCTCCTTCGAGCAATTTACTGATTTCTACATCTGGATTTGAGGCTTGGACCAAGGGCATTTGGAAGGAAGCCAAACCAGGAGGCAGACACATATTGTCTGCTCCATCCGCAGGATTATAAACGCTAAATGCACTAACACGAGCAACAGGACGAAATAGAGTAGGAGGGACTATTGATTTGTCACAGATTTGAAATTCTGACTGAGCCCTCTCTTCATGGTGGCTATCATCCATCACTTCCAACGAGCTGACATCTTTCCCTTCACTGGACTTGAAAGAGTTTGCATCCCCACATGATGGTGTTTCCTCAGAAGATGCTTTTGATTTTACAACACTTGTATCTTCCACCATATGGCTGGATTCCAACTTCAACTTACCAATCTCCAGGCTGCGGCGCCTCAAGGTGGAATTCCAGTGGTTCTTGATGGCGTTGTCAGTTCTTCCTGGCAACAGCCTTGCAATCGATGCCCATTTATTTCCATGGATCGCATGAGCCTGAAGTATGATGCAATCTTCATCATCTGCAAGGATTTGCATCACCAGTAAACCATTCAAAATGTAAGTATATTTCCATTACCAGAGCCCTAATAAATCAACAGGAAACTGGTGATTATAGAGCATGTCATAACAGTAAGACAAGTGTATTTCCAATTCATAAACTAATATTTGAAAGGGTAATGCTGCTGATGAATGCAAGCTAACACCTTCCCCCAAAAATGATAGCCATGAATATTCCCGAGACAAACGATACAGAAAAATTTGTGCATCTGTCCTTGGCTTACAAGAGATGACCACACAGCAGATGATGTAACCAACATAATTGAAGCAAAGTTCAACAAGCCGCAATCTTGCATAGCATTTTCTAATATTCCGAATTGGTATAATGTGAAAGCAACGGATGGAAAAAAATGTTCAGATTTGAATTGAAGGATTTCTAATTCTAATTCTCGGGCTTCAACGCATTAACCACCACACATGCCCAATTGCCAAACTATAGAAAGGGACAGCGAACTCCAAACATTTTGCTCCCCATCAGATCTTTCACCAACTCACCCAATCTTTTATCAAGGAAATGCTAATAAAGAAAGTATTAAGACTCCTCCAAGATCAAACACTAATTATACCAAGAAAACAAACAGAAATATAGCAAGTTGAACAAAACTATATGCACAATACAAACAACGGAAGGCGTTACATTACCAGTGAAGGGTTTGCGTTTAACGGCAGGATCTAGCTGATTACACCAACGGAGGCGGCAAGATTTTCCCGATCGGCCAGGAATTCCTCGGGCTATGATACTCCAATTTCTGGCTCCGAAGTCACTCACAAGTTGACTCAGCCTAGCATCCTCATCCGGCGACCACGGTCCTTTAACTCGGTCGAGTGATCTTTTGCTCACCCGACCGTCATTTCCGGGCATTGCGTCGCTGTCTTTCGCGCCGTCGGTTTGCCCTTCCACCGCCTCTTGAGTGTCGATCTCCATAAACGAATTGATTCAGTGTGTACAAATAATACCCGAACCCACATAGAAGGGAGTCAAAGAGGCAATTAATACTGTTTGACTGGATACTGCAATCCGAGGAAGAAGAAATGATTTACCTACGGTAACAGTTCTCTGCATTGCTGTTCAAAAACGTGTTCGGTGCAATGCGAGTTTTCGGGAGTTCATAACAAGATTGACAAAATTCGAAAATGGTGGGGCGAGTTGTACGATTTTGTTAGCAGGCCTAAAATTATTGGGCCAATGCCTACGTGAATTGGTTTTGGCGGACAAATAAATTTATTATTTTTGTAACCAAGAGAAAACGCCGAGTTGTAAATTTATGAACAAGAAGGGAAATGTGTGTCCTTTTGAAGCAAAACATAAAATATCATTGAAGTATAGTAACATTCAGACAGAAAATTTTTGAGTAAGAATGAGTCAAAATGTGTCCAGTAATACAAACATATTCTAAGTGCATAAATGAAATATTATTTTATTGAACTCAACTAATACACATGCGATGGATTAATTATTACGTATTTGCCCCAAGTAAATCAAATATACCCCATTAATACGACGTTATGCAGGTTAATTTATTAGGTAAAACTGGAGTGGGAACAGAATGGTGACATTATAATTTATCGACAACCCAATGCCTCTACTCTTATCAAAGTAGTGTTTATCCATAATTGAGTGTCTTTGAGCACATTTACTAGATGATTGAGTGATATACTTAGTTGAATAATGAGTCCATGTCTTTGGGATACGTGGAGAAGATTTGTAGGGACTGATGGTGGAAGCTTGATCTCGATCGATTCATTTTTCATATTCTCGTAATATTCCCGTCGTCTATTTCAAGAGGATATTGATAAATATATATAGGAAAGCTTTTTTTTTGTAAATTATGTTTTTGTATAGTTTCGGCACCAAATCTTATGTATATTATCACATAATTTTTTGTTATAGTAAATATTAATCCACCATACAATTTGAGTCCATTTTATTTCTTTCTACGACACTGAGCAACACCCTCAAATTTTTCCAACACAATTGAAGCATTCAAAATGATAGTTCAATTCTTCGTTTAATTCAGTATTGTTAGTAACTTGAGATGAAAGACATATGACCTGGATCCGGAGGAGTTGAATGGGTAACTGCTCTCTGTGGTTTGGTGCTGCGATTTATGCAAATGTCTTCTTATTATAAAAGGCAAGTCTCCGTCAAAATTTCCCAGCATCATAAACAATCAATGTATCATATTTATGGATGTCAAGGCAACTGTTTGGACCATAAGAAATTCAGAAGCTGTAAAAGCCTGACATTTGGCAGTGCACTTCCATGATTTCCCATTTTTCCACCGGAAGATTGGTCTGTTTTCTATCGAAGTATTTCGGTGGGTAACGTCTTCTTTCTTGTTAGTCCAAAAGAAAAACTAAGACTGGGTAGCTGTTGCTTCATGCATGCCCGAAAATGACCTGCTGGAAAACGAAATGAAGCAATTCGTGTATTCTTGAGACATCATTGATTATACTATTTAAAAATTCCTAACGTGTGAATTCGGTGTGGGAAGAGCCAGTGAGTAATGAAAGAAGAAAATATGTCACGAGGACCACGAAGCTTTTCTGATGTGTGCAAGGATGAGTTGAGCGTGTTCACAATTTGATCAATGGATTAATTTATATCTAATAATACTGAGAGAGTGTTTGACTAAATTTATTTTAAATAACTTATAATATCGTGTAGTTTATAGTTTATTTTTATAACTTATAAACTCATACATCTTATTTTTAAAATAAGTTAATGAAGTGTTTGGATAGAGACATTTTATAAAATTTTGTATAAATTCATAATTATAGTTAATTATAATTTTTTGGTACAACAATAATAAAAAAAAATTAAATATCATTAACATAATGTAATTTAAGAAATTTATGTATTTTTTGTACATATAAAGAAATAATTTATAAGATATTTAAAATTAACTTATTTTTTAAAACTTTATAAATACTGTACATATTATTTTAGAAGTTAATAAGTTCTTCTATTAAAAAAAATTACTGAACACTTTTAAAAAGTTTGTAAACGTATCCAAATACTCTTTGAATCAAACTACGGAATAGATGATAAATTTACACGTTTTTATATCCAAGTTAGAGGAAATTGAATTACATCTACATCTACATATGAGTCCTATTAATATATTTTTTGGGGATTACATGATTGGGTGTAGTAGTAGAAAATCTGGAATAGTGTGTGGTTGTGGATCGAGAAGTTCACAAATAGCAAGCAATTGACCAGAGGCATGCATCGTCCATCCAATCACAAAATCATTTTTCATTCAACGTTAACCAAACCTCTGACGAACATAACAACCCCCCAAAGTCCTCCCCGCCACCCCTTGACATGACTGTCTGATTATAACACACATATTTAATGGTCTCCGTTCTTGTCGTGTGATAGCAAATTCAATAATCAGCACTATCCACTTTGTACAAAGGTGGACTGACTCTATACACATTATATAATTAATAATAATTAATAGTTTTTTGGTCCATGATCAAGACTCAAATGCACTCTTTAGTTTAGCAAAGTAGCCCTGTATGGCTTTATCCAAACAACTAATAATAATAATAATAATCAAACATTTGAGTCCAAAGTTGAATATCATTCATAACCCTAAAGCTATGGATCTAATCATCAAGTCTGACAAGGCATTGGAACAAACCACCATATTTTTATACATATGATATTATCAACAAAACCATGCTTGAATTTCTAATGTGATCTATACAGCAGACCCATAAACCTGATTCAAGTATTTAAACCCACCACTTCACGTCTTCTATGCATGTATCTATAACTAACGGTATTTGGAATGAATGGAAGATTTGGTGATGAAATTTTCAAATATCAAAAGCATAGGAATTTGACGAGTATTCATCGCCAGAATGTGCAGATTGGTTTTTGATTGGATCTATTTAAGTGGTTGTCCCGATTAGGAATGAGGTTGGATCGGTTTGGTGTATGATTCATCTAGTTGCACCTGCATTCCAACTTCCCTCAAATATAACATCAAAAAAAACAAAAAAATCAACAATAATACCAACAAGACCTAATCTCCAATAAAAGTCTACTGGCATTTAGTTAGACTGGTAAACGTTAATAACTTCTGCAGTGAAAGGATGCAAAAAATTCATTATGTTTAGTTGGTCTTGGCCTCCTGTATTTTCCTAACATAAAGGCTGTAATACATCTCCATTTGTCGCAGCTGAGGTGTACAATTAAACACGGAAAGACTATGAAACTTCCGTGTAATTAAACTTCTAGAATAAGCTTGACAATAGTTCATGCTACTAATTACATATTCAAATATTTTTTTATAAGTTGAAACGCCAATTGTGGATGAAGATTATCTTGTAGATTTTTTTATGAAGATGTTATAGTTTTTGAATATTCCGAAAGCTCGATATCTAAAAAAAATTAACCCTCTAGACGGCCGTAAGGCCTAATTCAGTGGCAACATTGCATTCTGTCAAAATGTAACTTGTAATTAATTTATGCGCTAGCAATTGCTGCCTATTCATGAGAAAACTAATGATGCAGACGATTGTTTCAACGTAAAATATATATATATATATAATATATGCAATTCTGTTCTTGGACATTGAATTTGAGGATAGGGTTACTTAGCCTGTACTCCAGGAAACATGACAAATACAGAGAATAAACAGTCAAAACATAGTAATCAAAAAACTCAGCGTGTGATCACATAGCACCTTTGAAAAATGATTTTGTGAAATTTCGGAGTGTAGGATTTTTAGAGTAAACAGTAGTGAGTTGTATTTGATTGAATTAGTATTGTGAGAAATAAATGTAACAATGATGTTTTGTAGGAGTAATGATGACATGTATTTGATGTAATAGTTAATTTATTTTGTTGAATTATTTTGTATGTGAGTAAAAAAATATGTTATATAATATTGATGTGATAGATAGTTATATTTATTAGGGAATGATTTGATGTGTAAGTAAGGTAAAAAATTATTATTATCATTATTGGTGCCTTGTTATTATTATTATTATTATTATCTATACTTTATTATTATTTCAATGAAAGATTTATAATTGGACAAAATAAATTCATACAAATATTCTCAAATCAAATACTCGTATGTTTTCTATCACTTTCTTCAATCTTTTCTTACAAATATGGAATTTATATTTACATGTTGTCGCAAGTTTTTTTATTTTTTTAAATTCTTTTGATCTTTCGTCAACATTTATTTTAAATACTTTTTTCAAGTGTAAAATCACATATTTTTAATTTTTAATTTTTAAATTTTCTATTGACATTTTAATTTGTGCTGTCTAGTCAAAATTTCTCTTCTTTTTCCCAAATTTCCTCGATATTTTTTATTATATTATTCTAAATATTGTTCATACTTTTTAATATCAAATAATTTTATTTTTTCATCAATTAAAATACAATAGTTTTATAACAGGAAGGAGGGCAGCAGTCATGGGAAAGAAGGTTTAAGGTCAACAGGCAGGCAGAGCGAGCCACGTGGAAAGAGAGAGGGGGAGGAACACGGTTTTGAGAAAAATTTCTACAAAATCGCACCGGTTAAAGAGACAAAATAATTTACGGTAAAGATGGCATACCGAGTAATCGCAACCTCGAATTTTGGTTGAAAACAGCCACCCCACGACTTCTGCAAGAGCTTTACCAAACTATTAATTAATTTATTAAATAAAACCGCATTGATGACCGACTTAAAACAGTTACGTAACGAAGTTTCCGCGAACACCCAATTTTGAAGTGCCCTTCCGATCCAGATGTCGGAGTATTTCTTCCACGCAACCCTGGAAAGTTAATTAAGACTTTTTCTCTAAACCTTTCACGCAACCCTGGGAAGTTGATCAATACTTTTCCCTTATCCTTTCTTCTTTAATTTTTTTTTTCGACATTTTAATATAAAAATCAAGTTTGAATAAGACATTCAATTATATACGTTCAAAAAGAAGGAAAAATGAACACAGTTGCCGCCCTATTCAAAGTTCCAAGCCTTCTTCCATTTTGTTCTTATAAATAGGAGACTTCTCCGCTGCACATCTTCACGTATCCTCAAGTCCAAGAATTTTCCTTTCATGTTCGTATCTTAGCAATTAGCAATATGGCGCGTCCTTGGGCCTTTCTTGCATGCGCTTTGGCTCTTCTGGCTTGTTCGTCATTTGCCTCTGCTGCAGTCGTAGAGCACTCATTTCACGTAATTTTCTTTTCTGCTCCCTTTTATTCTTCTGTTTTTATGGAAAATATTTCTTCTGCTGCCCAATGACACCAACATGCAAGCACACAACGGAAAACATTCATTCAAGCACGATACAGCCGAATACATGTTTTTGTAGATGCATGTCTTACATTATTATATGTGCCTTTTAGTTAGTCAGAAAGGTTTAATCAGGTGCTTAATTGATTAACTGCAGGTGCAAAATCTTACCGTGAACCGGCTGTGCAGAAATCAAGTGATCACTGCAGTGAATGGCAGCCTTCCAGGGCCAACTCTTCGAGTTCACGAGGGCGACACCCTTGTTGTTCATGTCTACAACAAGTCCCCTTACAACCTAACCATCCACTGGTAAGTCATAAGCGAAACAAAATAAATTTCAAATCAAATTTCCTAGATAAATTAGGTTTAAAATTTAGAAAAAAAAAAAAAAAAAGCTAACATGACCCTGATTTTCAGTCGTGACGCAAATATTGCCATAGAAAATGTATAAAATCTCGATTGGTATGTGTACTTGAATTACGAAGTTATTAGTTTAAGACCACTTAATTAGGAAAGTGTTTGTATAATTTGCAAGATGATTGGCTTAGGAGTAGCGTGAGGCTATGATTATTTACTTGTTAATGAGGGTCAGCGCTATATTAATTACGTCAGGCTCGTCTTATCAACGACGGTGGTTTTTGAAATGTGTGGTTCCTAACGGCAATAATGACAAGGGACTTACGTTTATGAATCTAATGACCAGTTCAAATGGGACAACCATTATGCCAGGGTTCACGGTCGACTGTCAAAAAGTTAATTAATTAATAAACAATTTCTCGGAGCTACAAGAAACTATAAATCCAGTCAAATCTTAAGAAAGGATTTAGTCTATAATTACTGGCATTTGATAATTAATTATCTTATCATTATCCTACTGTTTTATTACACATATATCTTATATAAGACCAATCATCTACGTCATATATTATATTATTATTACTACATCACATTAAACTACACGAAAACAAAGTAAAACAAAAAAGCAACAACTTCAAAAGCAAAAAATCTTGCAACCTCAACTAACAATTAAAACATAATCTCATGACATCATCCCGACAACAAGTGGCTCCTATAATTACAATTAATAAACAAATTCTTTGACGTAATTGCAGGCATGGGGTTTTCCAACTACTAAACGGGTGGGCCGACGGGCCAGAATACATAACCCAATGCCCGATCCGACCCGGACACAGCTACACCTACAAGTTCACGATAACCAGGCAGGAGGGAACTCTCTGGTGGCACGCACACGTTCAGTGGATCCGGGCCACGGTTTACGGAGCCCTGATTATCCGCCCCAGATCCGGTCGGTCATATCCATTCCCAAAGCCTCATAGGGAAGTCCCAATTCTCCTTGGTGAGTAATAACACAGTATTATCATAACCCCGTCATGTGTGCGCTAAAATATGTATTCACTCGACATGTTGATTTATAATTGCAGGGGAATGGTGGAATGCTAATGTGGTCGACGTAGAGAACCAAGCACTGGCCACCGGAGCTGCACCCAACATATCTGATGCTTACACCATCAACGGTCGGCCTGGAGATCTCTACCCTTGCTCTTCAAAACGTGAGCATCCCTTTTTAGGTTGCCAGGCGCTTAATCCAGCTTGTTAATTAATGAATCAATTCCCCAACCTGTGGTTTTTCATTTTTGTAGACACGTATCAGTTGAAAGTGGAGCACGGAAAGACGTATCTCCTCCGTATAATCAACGCTGCACTCAATAATCAGTTTTTCTTTAAGATAGCAAACCACAAGATGACGGTTGTTGCGGTGGACGCCGCCTACACAAACCCATACGTCACCGACGTGGTCGTGGTGGCTCCTGGGCAGACCACAGATGTCCTCCTGACTGCCGACCAAGCGCCGGGACGATACTACATGGCGGCAAGCCCCTACTCCAGCGCAGCAGGGGTTAATTTTAGCAACACGACGACTACTGGGATCATAGTCTATCAGGAATCCACGGCGTCCAGGCCTGTAATGCCCGTCCTTCCGGCCTTCAACGACACGCCGACAGCCCACAGATTTTTCAGCAATCTGACCGGACTGGTTACAGGGCCGTTCTGGAATCCAGTCCCCTGCGAAATCAACGAACACATGTTCGTCACCGTGGGGTTAGGCCTCGCCGCCTGTGACGCTCCCGGAAACGCGACCTGTCAGGGCCCGTTGGGGCAGAAGTTCGCCGCCAGCATGAACAACGTATCCTTCCAGGCTCCCACGGAACTGTCGATCCTGGAGGCCTTCTTCAGGAACGTCGGTGGGATATACACAACCGATTTTCCAAACACTCCACCGGTGAAATTTGACTACACAAGCGCGAACAACAGCCTCAATCGGGCACTCCTGATGACGACGAAATCGACCAAGGTGAAGAAAGTGAAGTTCAACGCCACGGTTGAGATGGTGCTGCAGAACACCGCCCTAATTGGGATAGAAAATCACCCCATGCACTTGCACGGATACAATTTCCATGTCTTGGCACAGGGTTTTGGAAACTTTAACCGATCAACTGATAGTAAAAAGTTCAACTTAGTGAATCCACAAGAACGCAACACCATCGCTGTCCCCGTCGGAGGATGGGCGGTCATCAGATTCCGGGCAAACAACCCAGGTAACCAGCACCTGTTGATTTATACATTGATTCTGTGTAAATGATGGGTTATTTCCGAGTAATTAAAATGTACAACAATTTTCAGGAGCATGGATAATGCATTGCCACTTGGACGTGCACTTGCCGTGGGGTCTGGCCATGGTTTTCGTGGTAGAAAATGGGCCCACTCAGTCGACAATGCTGCCCCCACCGCCTCCAGACTTTCCCAAGTGCTGATTGAATTGCCCGTTGGGGGATGTCATTTATTTCGTTGAGACTATTGTTTCTAACCCGTTGGATTCCCTCTTGTTTATTATATGTATGACTTTGATTGTATTGTTTTTGACAATTTTTTTTATCAGTTTGATACATCTGTGTCCTAACGATGCTATCAGTCAACGTTGTATAAGTTCTCCTTCAGTTCCTTGCAGTCCCTTATGAGCAATAAGATATACTCTTTTATTCACAATATATATAATTTCATAATTTTTTTTGTTGATTTATATTAATTGAATATGATTAAGGTAAAAAATTTCATGGTGAATTTATTCTTGATTAGACTCTGGAACTTCCGAACGCATTCTTCTAAGGAGATCCAAGTGCTTGGAGCAAAAGCCATTGTAAGATTCTATTTTATATTAATATGAGACAAATAGTCAACAACTTGACCTTGTAAAAATATTAAGGATAAGAAACACTTTTGGGAGCCCATCCTGTATACATCTGTATGGCAGTAAAATTCAGCCAGAAAAGTCTAATACTTTTTTATTACAACATAATTATAAAAAATCCAAAAATCCGAATCAAAATCCAATCCAGAACAACTAAACCAGTTGTTCCCCATTTTCTACTGAATGGCAAGCCTAAGCATACCAATAAAATCTGAAGTGTAATCCAAACAATTAACAGTAAGCATGCATTTAAAATTCCATGTATAATATCTCTGATGCAGATTAGATATATGCAGGGGCTGGAGCAAGAGTAGGAGCAGCCACCGGACCGAGCGAAGCTTGGGGAGCGGCGGCGGCGCCGCTGCTCAAGAGGGTCAGCCCCGCGCTGTTGGGATTCCTCCTTAGCTTCTCACAGAATACCGGCAATGACACCCCTAAACAGTGCAAAAATTAACGGATGATTAGAGAAGAAAAGAGCCGTTAGGGCAGATTAAAGTTTGATTACCTTCTCCGGCGGCGAGATTGAGGTAAAGGTCGACAATGTTAGGGCAATTGTGGTAGCAAGCGGAGGAGCAGAGGCGAGCGGTGAATCCCGGCGAGAGAAGGGGGTCGGAGGATATTCCGACGGCTCCGCGTTCGACGCCGCATGCGTTGACGCACTCGTCGGTTTCGATGTATCCGGACAACCTCTCCACCGTGATCTCCGACGTCTTACAAGCGTAATCATGGCTGCCGCCTCCGTTGTTGTAATTCTCTAACACGCATCTCTTCCCCGACGATGAGACAGCGTAGGAACACTGGTGTTTGGGCAACTCCTCGCAGATCACCGCCGCTGTGTGCAGTAAAATTAAACCAAATTAAGAAAGACAGAGAATGGTGATCAACAGATCATAATTACGAAATTCCGAATAGGACGACCGTGTGTCGAAACATGCTCGCAATGCATACGTACCCTGTGTTCTTTGGACAAACAGACAGCAAGCGACCAAGAGAATCAACGACGATTTTGTCGAAGAAGAAATCATTGTTGTGTCAGATAAAGAAACCGATGTGGGATGTGAATGAGCAAATAGTATGACAAAAATGTCAAGTGGGGATTTCTTCTTATATAAAATCAAGATGACGAAAGAATGGAGAAAAGTTACGTAAAATTAGGAATTAAGCTGTGGTTGGCATAAGAGGTTCGTCAAGGTCCGCAAAATTTGAGACATTCTGCTAATTTAAGGGATCAGCGAGTAACGACTATAGTGGATGGTGCGAAGCTTGACAGCCCCACGCCGTACTTACGGGTTTAATTGTATTTTTATGTAATCTGATTACGTGCTGTGGTTATAATTTGGTATATAAAATTTGTGTAATGAACAATCTTTTATATACATATAGAGTTTAACCCGTACTATACTCGAATTAATCATATTTAATTTATATTGTTAATATGTAATTTTCTAAATAAATATTTTTTTACTTGTAATAAAAATTATTAATAGTTAAAGAATATTTCTACACAATGGTAATGATAAATTCATTTAAAAAAATAAACTTTCAAATATATGTAAAATAAAATACAATTTCCTCAATTTACAAAAATTTAATGAATATACGCCGTAAATGTAAACATAATTGAAATATTCTTTAATAAAAATTAAATATAAATACTAAAAGTTAACTAATTTCATGCTTAGATTTCAATAAATTCAAGATTTAACATCAAACCTATAAAATTGAAAAACGTCAAATAACTATCAAAATAAAAATTACACATCATCGTTATTTAAATAATATTAAAAAATATGGCGAATAATACTTTTTAATATAGTAGTGGAATAATTCTTTTAACAAAGTAAATTATATTTTTTTTGTATATTTAACAAAATAATATTCATATTTTTTGTAGGTGGATAATGTCATCGTCTAAAAGATGTAAATATTTAGCTACTTCATTAGCTAACCAATGGTTAAAATTAAATTATTTACAAAAATTAATTAGAAGATAATTTACTTTTTTTGCTCTGAACTTAATATTATACATAAAAATAAGACCTAATATATAGATTGTAATAAATAAATTTATGAATTAATGTTTAATGTTAAACACAATATAAGATAAATTATAATTCAACATAGCTATATATTTTTTAGGTTAATTGGTGTTGAGTAATAAAGATGTATTGTGATAAAGTGGTCGGATTTTTTATTTTTTAAGAAAACATATTATAATAATAAGACCTAGTATATTAATTGTAATAAATAAATTTACAAATTACACAAAAAAATATGATATATAAAATTATCCTTTGTTAAGACAATTTTGATGTAAATTAATTAAAATAATGAATCGTTAATCACAATGTGATCAATTAATCCTATAAAATAATTTTAATAAACTTTAATCTCAAAACTTTAAAGTATTCGTGAGCATGAGCAAAGGGGTATACTTTATGGAATGTCATCATCAAATTCTTTTCACGTACCCAATTCGTTTCACTTTCTTTCATTTTCAGTGATTTGAAAGTTATTTTTATTTTTATATAAGTGTTTGCGTGGATAGTGATAAATATGGACGTGGTATCTAAACTGTATTATTAAGAATTTAAAATTTAACTGTATATTGTAAATTTATAATATTATATAAATTTATGCTATTACCTTTAATTAAAGTAACTAAGCACACTCAAACGTAATTATTAACATATTTTCACTTTTTTATACTATATTTCTATTGTATTATTAATAAAATAAGAACTTTTCTACTACATAAAATTACACTATTACTCTTATTTCAAACTTCTTTATTTTTCTAGTTCTTTTTCCTGCCACCTTTCTTTTTAACTTATTATTTTTATTTGTGCTCCTTTGAAAATTTCATTCTTTTAAATTCTTTTTTCATCAGACTGTATTTTCTTACTTTAAATATTTTATACTTTTAATTTTAAATAAAAATATTTTTATTATTTAAAATATAATAAAATATTTGCCTCTGCTGCAGTCGTAGAGCACTCATTTCACGTAATTTTCTTTTCTGCTCCCTTTTATTCTTCTGTTTTTATGGAAAATATTTCTTCTGCTGCCCAATGACACCAACATGCAAGCACACAACGGAAAACATTCATTCAAGCACGATACAGCCGAATACATGTTTTTGTAGATGCATGTCTTACATTATTATATGTGCCTTTTAGTTAGTCAGAAAGGTTTAATCATGTGCTTAATTGATTAACTGCAGGTGCAAAATCTTACCGTGAACCGGCTGTGCAGAAATCAAGTGATCACTGCAGTGAATGGCAGCCTTCCAGGGCCAACTCTTCGAGTTCACGAGGGCGACACCCTTGTTGTTCATGTCTACAACAAGTCCCCTTACAACCTAACCATCCACTGGTAAGTCATAAGCGAAACAAAATAAATTTCAAATCAAATTTCCTAGATAAATTAGGTTTAAAATTTAGAAAAAAAAAAAAAAAGCTAACATGACCCTGATTTTCAGTCGTGACGCAAATATTGCCATAGAAAATGTATAAAATCTCGATTGGTATGTGTACTTGAATTACGAAGTTATTAGTTTAAGACCACTTAATTAGGAAAGTGTTTGTATAATTTGCAAGATGATTGGCTTAGGAGTAGCGTGAGGCTATGATTATTTACTTGTTAATGAGGGTCAGCGCTATATTAATTACGTCAGGCTCGTCTTATCAACGACGGTGGTTTTTGAAATGTGTGGTTTCTAACGGCAATAATGACAAGGGACTTACGTTTATGAATCTAATGACCAGTTCAAATGGGACAACCATTATGCCAGGGTTCACGGTCGACTGTCAAAAAGTTAATTAATTAATAAACAATTTCTCGGAGCTACAAGAAACTATAAATCCAGTCAAATCTTAAGAAAGGATTTAGTCTATAATTACTGGCATTTGATAATTAATTATCTTATCATTATCCTACTGTTTTATTACACATATATCTTATATAAGACCAATCATCTACGTCATATATTATATTATTATTACTACATCACATTAAACTACACGAAAACAAAGTAAAACAAAAAAGCAACAACTTCAAAAGCAAAAAATCTTGCAACCTCAACTAACAATTAAAACATAATCTCATGACATCATCCCGACAACAAGTGGCTCCTATAATTACAATTAATAAACAAATTCTTTGACGTAATTGCAGGCATGGGGTTTTCCAACTACTAAACGGGTGGGCCGACGGGCCAGAATACATAACCCAATGCCCGATCCGACCCGGACACAGCTACACCTACAAGTTCACGATAACCAGGCAGGAGGGAACTCTCTGGTGGCACGCACACGTTCAGTGGATCCGGGCCACGGTTTACGGAGCCCTGATTATCCGCCCCAGATCCGGTCGGTCATATCCATTCCCAAAGCCTCATAGGGAAGTCCCAATTCTCCTTGGTGAGTAATAACACAGTATTATCATAACCCCGTCATGTGTGCGCTAAAATATGTATTCACTCGACATGTTGATTTATAATTGCAGGGGAATGGTGGAATGCTAATGTGGTCGACGTAGAGAACCAAGCACTGGCCACCGGAGCTGCACCCAACATATCTGATGCTTACACCATCAACGGTCGGCCTGGAGATCTCTACCCTTGCTCTTCAAAACGTGAGCATCCCTTTTTAGGTTGCCAGGCGCTTAATCCAGCTTGTTAATTAATGAATCAATTCCCCAACCTGTGGTTTTTCATTTTTGTAGACACGTATCAGTTGAAAGTGGAGCACGGAAAGACGTATCTCCTCCGTATAATCAACGCTGCACTCAATAATCAGTTTTTCTTTAAGATAGCAAACCACAAGATGACGGTTGTTGCGGTGGACGCCGCCTACACAAACCCATACGTCACCGACGTGGTCGTGGTGGCTCCTGGGCAGACCACAGATGTCCTCCTGACTGCCGACCAAGCGCCGGGACGATACTACATGGCGGCAAGCCCCTACTCCAGCGCAGCAGGGGTTAATTTTAGCAACACGACGACTACTGGGATCATAGTCTATCAGGAATCCACGGCGTCCAGGCCTGTAATGCCCGTCCTTCCGGCCTTCAACGACACGCCGACAGCCCACAGATTTTTCAGCAATCTGACCGGACTGGTTACAGGGCCGTTCTGGAATCCAGTCCCCTGCGAAATCAACGAACACATGTTCGTCACCGTGGGGTTAGGCCTCGCCGCCTGTGACGCTCCCGGAAACGCGACCTGTCAGGGCCCGTTGGGGCAGAAGTTCGCCGCCAGCATGAACAACGTATCCTTCCAGGCTCCCACGGAACTGTCGATCCTGGAGGCCTTCTTCAGGAACGTCGGTGGGATATACACAACCGATTTTCCAAACACTCCACCGGTGAAATTTGACTACACAAGCGCGAACAACAGCCTCAATCGGGCACTCCTGATGACGACGAAATCGACCAAGGTGAAGAAAGTGAAGTTCAACGCCACGGTTGAGATGGTGCTGCAGAACACCGCCCTAATTGGGATAGAAAATCACCCCATGCACTTGCACGGATACAATTTCCATGTCTTGGCACAGGGTTTTGGAAACTTTAACCGATCAACTGATAGTAAAAAGTTCAACTTAGTGAATCCACAAGAACGCAACACCATCGCTGTCCCCGTCGGAGGATGGGCGGTCATCAGATTCCGGGCAAACAACCCAGGTAACCAGCACCTGTTGATTTATACATTGATTCTGTGTAAATGATGGGTTATTTCCGAGTAATTAAAATGTACAACAATTTTCAGGAGCATGGATAATGCATTGCCACTTGGACGTGCACTTGCCGTGGGGTCTGGCCATGGTTTTCGTGGTAGAAAATGGGCCCACTCAGTCGACAATGCTGCCCCCACCGCCTCCAGACTTTCCCAAGTGCTGATTGAATTGCCCGTTGGGGGATGTCATTTATTTCGTTGAGACTATTGTTTCTAACCCGTTGGATTCCCTCTTGTTTATTATATGTATGACTTTGATTGTATTGTTTTTGACAATTTTTTTTATCAGTTTGATACATCTGTGTCCTAACGATGCTATCAGTCAACGTTGTATAAGTTCTCCTTCAGTTCCTTGCAGTCCCTTATGAGCAATAAGATATACTCTTTTATTCACAATATATATAATTTCATAATTTTTTTGTTGATTTATATTAATTGAATATGATTAAGGTAAAAAATTTCATGGTGAATTTATTCTTGATTAGACTCTGGAACTTCCGAACGCATTCTTCTAAGGAGATCCAAGTGCTTGGAGCAAAAGCCATTGTAAGATTCTATTTTATATTAATATGAGACAAATAGTCAACAACTTGACCTTGTAAAAATATTAAGGATAAGAAACACTTTTGGGAGCCCATCCTGTATACATCTGTATGGCAGTAAAATTCAGCCAGAAAAGTCTAATACTTTTTTATTACAACATAATTATAAAAAATCCAAAAATCCGAATCAAAATCCAATCCAGAACAACTAAACCAGTTGTTCCCCATTTTCTACTGAATGGCAAGCCTAAGCATACCAATAAAATCTGAAGTGTAATCCAAACAATTAACAGTAAGCATGCATTTAAAATTCCATGTATAATATCTCTGATGCAGATTAGATATATGCAGGGGCTGGAGCAAGAGTAGGAGCAGCCACCGGACCGAGCGAAGCTTGGGGAGCGGCGGCGGCGCCGCTGCTCAAGAGGGTCAGCCCCGCGCTGTTGGGATTCCTCCTTAGCTTCTCACAGAATACCGGCAATGACACCCCTAAACAGTGCAAAAATTAACGGATGATTAGAGAAGAAAAGAGCCGTTAGGGCAGATTAAAGTTTGATTACCTTCTCCGGCGGCGAGATTGAGGTAAAGGTCGACAATGTTAGGGCAATTGTGGTAGCAAGCGGAGGAGCAGAGGCGAGCGGTGAATCCCGGCGAGAGAAGGGGGTCGGAGGATATTCCGACGGCTCCGCGTTCGACGCCGCATGCGTTGACGCACTCGTCGGTTTCGATGTATCCGGACAACCTCTCCACCGTGATCTCCGACGTCTTACAAGCGTAATCATGGCTGCCGCCTCCGTTGTTGTAATTCTCTAACACGCATCTCTTCCCCGACGATGAGACAGCGTAGGAACACTGGTGTTTGGGCAACTCCTCGCAGATCACCGCCGCTGTGTGCAGTAAAATTAAACCAAATTAAGAAAGACAGAGAATGGTGATCAACAGATCATAATTACGAAATTCCGAATAGGACGACCGTGTGTCGAAACATGCTCGCAATGCATACGTACCCTGTGTTCTTTGGACAAACAGACAGCAAGCGACCAAGAGAATCAACGACGATTTTGTCGAAGAAGAAATCATTGTTGTGTCAGATAAAGAAACCGATGTGGGATGTGAATGAGCAAATAGTATGACAAAAATGTCAAGTGGGGATTTCTTCTTATATAAAATCAAGATGACGAAAGAATGGAGAAAAGTTACGTAAAATTAGGAATTAAGCTGTGGTTGGCATAAGAGGTTCGTCAAGGTCCGCAAAATTTGAGACATTCTGCTAATTTAAGGGATCAGCGAGTAACGACTATAGTGGATGGTGCGAAGCTTGACAGCCCCACGCCGTACTTACGGGTTTAATTGTATTTTTATGTAATCTGATTACGTGCTGTGGTTATAATTTGGTATATAAAATTTGTGTAATGAACAATCTTTTATATACATATAGAGTTTAACCCGTACTATACTCGAATTAATCATATTTAATTTATATTGTTAATATGTAATTTTCTAAATAAATATTTTTTTACTTGTAATAAAAATTATTAATAGTTAAAGAATATTTCTACACAATGGTAATGATAAATTCATTTAAAAAAATAAACTTTCAAATATATGTAAAATAAAATACAATTTCCTCAATTTACAAAAATTTAATGAATATACGCCGTAAATGTAAACATAATTGAAATATTCTTTAATAAAAATTAAATATAAATACTAAAAGTTAACTAATTTCATGCTTAGATTTCAATAAATTCAAGATTTAACATCAAACCTATAAAATTGAAAAACGTCAAATAACTATCAAAATAAAAATTACACATCATCGTTATTTAAATAATATTAAAAAATATGGCGAATAATACTTTTTAATATAGTAGTGGAATAATTCTTTTAACAAAGTAAATTATATTTTTTTTGTATATTTAACAAAATAATATTCATATTTTTTGTAGGTGGATAATGTCATCGTCTAAAAGATGTAAATATTTAGCTACTTCATTAGCTAACCAATGGTTAAAATTAAATTATTTACAAAAATTAATTAGAAGATAATTTACTTTTTTTGCTCTGAACTTAATATTATACATAAAAATAAGACCTAATATATAGATTGTAATAAATAAATTTATGAATTAATGTTTAATGTTAAACACAATATAAGATAAATTATAATTCAACATAGCTATATATTTTTTAGGTTAATTGGTGTTGAGTAATAAAGATGTATTGTGATAAAGTGGTCGGATTTTTTATTTTTTAAGAAAACATATTATAATAATAAGACCTAGTATATTAATTGTAATAAATAAATTTACAAATTACACAAAAAAATATGATATATAAAATTATCCTTTGTTAAGACAATTTTGATGTAAATTAATTAAAATAATGAATCGTTAATCACAATGTGATCAATTAATCCTATAAAATAATTTTAATAAACTTTAATCTCAAAACTTTAAAGTATTCGTGAGCATGAGCAAAGGGGTATACTTTATGGAATGTCATCATCAAATTCTTTTCACGGACCCAATTCGTTTCACTTTCTTTCATTTTCAGTGATTTGAAAGTTATTTTTATTTTTATATAAGTGTTTGCGTGGATAGTGATAAATATGGACGTGGTATCTAAACTGTATTATTAAGAATTTAAAATTTAACTGTATATTATAAATTTATAATATTATATAAATTTATGCTATTACCTTTAATTAAAGTAATTAAGCATGCTCAAACGTAATTATTAACATATTTTCACTTTTTTATACTATATTTTTATTGTATTATTAATAAAATAAGAACTTTTCTACTACATAAAATTACACTATTACTCTTATTTCAAACTTCTTTATTTTTCTAGTTCTTTTTCCTGCCACCTTTCTTTTTAACTTATTATTTTTATATGTGCTCCTTTGAAAATTTCATTCTTTTAAATTCTTTTTTCATCAGACTGTATTTTCTTACTTTAAATATTTTATTCTTTTAATTTTAAATAAAAATATTTTTATTATTTAAAATATAATAACTTTGTAACTTTTAAATAAATTTGTGCATGCTAAAGTATGCTATTTTGCTAGTTGGAGTATTATTTTTATTGGATCGGATTGTTGTCTTAAACGGAGAACATATTATCCGTATGATATATTAAGGGTGAGTCTATGATAATAACTAACTTTTGCTCAATTAATGTAATTCCAAATGTGTCCTTAATAGTTGTTTCTATTCATTTCAAACTTTTCAAAAAATTTCTTTTTGGTATTAATTAATAAATATAAAGCAAGTCTAGGAAAACAATTTATTCCCATCAAATAATTTTTAAAATTTTTATACAATGATTTTTTTACCTTACTATTTCTTTCTTAAAATTTCTTTTTCTCACAGACTCACATGCATGTATGAATACACTGTGTATAAAAAAATATATCACGATAAAACTATTATAATTTTTGAATTTTATTTAAATATGAAATGTTATGATATACATTTGTTTTTTTAATTATTATTATTATTATTATTTAAGTAAAACAAAATAAATTTAAAATTGATGTGGTATCTACAAATAATTTTTCATAAAATTTTATTGTGCTAAAGAAAAATATTTAATCCGTGCGCACACTCGTGCATGCAGAATAACTAGTTTAATTTATTTTTTAATTGAGAAAGTAATATTTAGCCAATGGGTGAGTTTGAAGTAATCAAGAACTAGTGGAGCACATCAAGGATGTGATTGTTTCTTCGATCTAAATAGGAGTAATGTTATTCAAAATGTATTTAAAACAATTAGACTAATCCATGATAAAATTATTGGACCGAATAACGATTGTGGAATGATATGATTAGAAAGCACATAACCGTAACGGGCCAAAATATTTTATTGAAGCTGAGAATGTCACATCACACCCAAAATGGCGTGCGAAATTGTGACCAATCAACTCGGCCAAATTTGCACACACGGGCCCCATTTTTACGGACCGCCTCCGGATTACGTGGGACCTCGGAAAGAAGGAGCACACGAATCCCCACGCTCCTTTTCACCAGAAGCCCCTCCGGAAAGAATCTCGAGTCCCTGTTAAATAAATGACAGATCAAAGAAATGGCAGATGCTTGCAAAATAGTTCCAGAGGCCAACATCAGAGACTGGAAAAGGAACTCAACGTGTAATGCTTCAGAAATGTGTCCCTACAATCATACACTCGGTTTACACTCCGAGAATGAAACAGTTCACCGCAACCTTTGGATTCCAGAGTTGAATAAAATCAAATAAGACGTCTCATTAGCGTGAATGAATTTTGTTCTCCTATATACCCTTGTTAACTCTCTGTAGAGGGGAGAACTTCAGATCCGGCAATAACTCGATTGCATTTACATGATACAGTTAGAATACTTCAACCCTAGCAAATCTAATCCTCAGCATGCGTCAGCTTTAGCAGTAGTCTCGCATATTGTCAGTCAGTTTCTATCAGACCTATTCTCCTGATTTGAATTGCTTCTCTGATTTTTAACTGCAAATGAAGCGAAAAATCTGTATCAATGTGATGCATCTTAAGATAAATTGAGGAACCTGTTTGGGATGAGAAAATTACCGGGACTGACAATTTTAATGCACTTAGTGACAGACCGCATGGCTTCAACGGAATTTGTCCCTGCATGTAGAAGAAAAGCATGAAACCAACTTCCCAGTCTGAAGAAAAAAATATGCAAAACCTGCAAGTTCTCACCCGCTATATTCATATCCTTCTCCCCAAAAAATCCTGCCATTGTCGATGAAAACTGTGGTGTAACTTGTCCAGGGAACATTTCAGCATTCCATTTAGTTGGTGATGATCTGAAATGGACATGCGCACATGCTAAGGCGAAAACAATTGGTAACAAAGAAGATTCATTGAGAGGCCAATATAATTACCCTGAACAGGATTCCGGAGAAGAATCTAGTACTTGCTTTGAAGATGTGACAAGTCCTTTGCTTTCGATGTCAAAGTCAAACAGAAGCTCTGAGAGGTTGAAGTCCAAAGCATCCAAATTAGGAAAATCCAAGTCAAGAATATCCCCCTGTTCTGATTCAGATGTGGTGTTACAGTCAGGTGTTTGGTTCTCCGGGATCATTGGCATTTCAGAGGGTCCAAAATCTAGCTTGCTTTTGACGTGATCCTTCAAGTTAGATCTCTTTAAGTTTGTCTTAATGGGTGAGCAAGTGGAAATGTGGTTTTTCTCTATGGTATAATAAGCTATTTGCTTAGTGGGGCTAACTCGAATGGTCTCCGAAGAGATTATTGTGCAGTTAGCAGACACAATTTGGTGAGCAATGTCACTACTGGAAGTAGCAGTTGAACAAATATCTAATGGAGAGCTAGATTTTTCAGTTTGAGAAGAAGACGGTCGTGGAGGTGTTTTGGGGACAGAGGAATTAGCTGGTGGAGTGGGAGGTTCGGGTTCCTGATTGAACAGACACTTGACCACATTGGATCCTTGCACTGCTGACCCACTGGAAGCTTTATCGCAAGCAAATGACTGGACAGCAGAACCCATCTGAGATTTCTCTTGATTCTTTTCTGCATTGCGTGTTTTTGCATCTAGGTTAACATCTGCAAGAACAGAGGATAATGAATGAGCAAAAACAGCACAGGACATTAGTCGAGAGATGCTCTTTCTTGAAATACCTTTGGGCTGTGTGGACCTGCGAGGTCTTTTAGAAATCACTTGGCCATCCGTGGCATCTTTTGATCCTTTTCTTTTTGTGGCTGCATTATATATATTTGGAGTAGAAAAAACTGTGGGATCCTTCTGAGTATTCAACGGCTTCGATGTAGACATGATTGCTGGACTGGTGTGCATAGAATGGTAGCCTAATAACGTAATTATTGACGTCAAAAAATTAATTACAAGACCCACGTTAATTCAAATTTCTGAGGCATTTCTCTGACGGCAATGAACACAGCTGAATTATTTTTCTGCTAATAATCAATTTCTTCTCCAAAAATTGGTTGTTTATATAATCAAACTCTTCTCGGATACACACACTCAGAAACCTGGCAATTCCCTTCATTGAGAAACTTAGTACATCGAGGACATAATTAACTAATAATATCCACCTTAAGAGTCTAAAGCGATTCAGGTTCCCAAATAATCCAGATCAAGGTAACTAGAATCAAATCAGATTAAATATACAATTGAGCCAATGCGAGAAGCAAATATGAGCAACTAGAAATTCTGAACATCCATGAATTTGATGACGGATGATTCGCATACACAGAAAAATTCAAAACACGAAAGTACAAAGCTAAACCAGAATAAAATGGAGCACAACTTGTTACCAGCCGATGTAACAACCGCACGCTCAGCCTGAGAAGACACAGTCCCTGTTGCAATAGCAGGCGGAGGCAGGGGCGGTGGAGGGGTACCAACGTTGCTTCCGCTGGCATTGTAAGCATTCATGACGTCCTGCATACCAGTGAGCAAATTCTGAACCCGCTGCTTCTCCTGGTCCAAACGTCGTCGTTCTTGATCCACCCACACTTTCTGCTCCTTCAGTGTAATGTACTCGTTCAATATTGCCCCCAAACTCAACAAGCTCTTTGGAGCCTACAACATTAGATAACAAAAAGAAGTAAAGAACACCCATCGTAGAACTTCAACTGAAAACATAAAGCAAATCATGTACGTCCGCGAAAAGAAAAAAAGAAATTACCTCTTGGACGGGAGATTTGGAAATGAGATGAGATGCTTCGGAGCGGAAAGTGGACCTCGTTTGGTTGAAGCCGCTGTCAGAAAGGTAGCGGTCGACGATGAACGCAATCTGAACAGGGGTCACCTTCCCTTTACCTAAAACTTCTGGTTTTCTCGACTTGCTTTGCTTCCCCATTCTTCCGGTTTCCCTTTTCCTTAGCTCACCCCTCGGAAAAATCAGAGAAACAAGATCTGGAGGGGAAATGGTGGAGATAATTGAGTGTTAAAAGCGTGGGAGTGTAGGAGGGAATGGAAGACGGAGGGAGGAGAGAGGGCGGGAGCATTTCAAAATTTTGGAGGAAGCTGCGACCAATTCTCGTACATCTAATTCTAAACCAAAAATTAGCGGTCAAAATTTGGGGTTATTTTTTGCCTTCCCTCCAACTGCAACTGCTTAATTAACGAATCGAGGGATTTGATTTATGGTAGTACTGGAAAAACCTGCCAGCTATTAAATCTAGATGAAATTTCTATTAATAGATCTGAGAAATCTGGACGAATTAATTGTACAATAAGTTAGATGCAAAAATTGTGGGGAATTCATGGATTAATTGTTGACCGTAAGACATTTAGGCTATTTGGATCCCATGTCTCCATCTTACTGTCTCTTGTTCAACTTTATTTTTAAATATGCAATTCGATTAAAAAAATTTAAATTTAAATTCAAATTTTTTAAATTAATTAATTAATTTTTATTTTCCAATCATTACATCTAATTACAATCAAATTATATACACACACTTACATTTATATATATTTATATCTTAAAAATTAATAATTATTCTTATATATTATCACCAAATATATTATTCATTCCAATATAATTTTCACCAAACATTATCTCTCACCAAAATCCTCCTTCCATACGTAATCTTAAAGAGTTTATGATAGTCTTCCATTGTTCCATTAGTGCTAGTTTCTTTCTTAATTAGGGTTGTTTTGTGAATAATAAACAAATTATTCTTATTAAAAAGTTAGATTTCTAGGCTTTGCCTGGTTTGAAGTTCTATCGAGGGAAGAACGTGATGGAAAGTTTACCTAGGGGTGATAGTTGTGTTTGACTATTAAATTTTGACTAGACAAAAATTTTTATTCGTTTGAATTTTTGAAATTACTCGGATGAAATATAATAATTTAATTTTTAGAATGTATATGTGTAAGTGAATTCGTCTATGTATAAGTCAATTATAAATATCTACAATCATTCATTTTGAATATTTGTGTGTGTGTGTGTAACAGAGAATTCATTGCAATATATTTGATTTAAAATTTTTGCAACCAAAATATAAATTTAATAAATAGGAACTTCACTAATTTGTATACTTTTTATTTTAGAACATGTTTACGTGATATTTCTACCTTTTTCTTTCAAGTAAAAAGTTTTATAAATCATATTCATCAAAATAAATTTTATCTATTTCTATTTATTACATTTATACCCTTTAAAATTTTCATACCAACTTTCTTCCCTTGCATTCAAATGAAGCCGTAAAATTTCTGGAAACGTCCCTCCGTCTGATACTAAGAGGGTGTTTGGCTAATCTTATTTTTTAAAATTTATAATATCATATATATTATAAAATATTTTTAGAGTTCATGGGTTTATAAATTTTTTTAAAAAAATAAATTAATTATAATTTTTTAAAAAAAATAAATTAATAAAATATTTAGTAAGATATCTTACAAAATTTTGTTAAATTTATAATTTTAATTAATTATAATTTTTTTAGAACATAAATAATAAAAAATAAATTATATATTATATATTACAATATAATATAATTAATAATATTTATACTATTTTTAATATATACAATAAAATAAGTTATAAAATATTTAAAAATAAATTAAAAATTAACTTATTTTTAAAAAATTTGTAAATTCAAAGTAATTAGAATTTATAAACTCTTTCATATTAAAATCCATCAAAAAAATTTTTAAAATATATAAATTTCTAGACATCGTATAAAATATCTAAAAAGTGAAACACCCTCTGAATGCCTTCTCCGGAATATCAAGATATTTAAATATATTTACCATATTGAACTCAATTTTTTTATTATTTAATTATTTTAAAGAAAAAGAGGCTACTCTCATGAAGTCGTCGCCCTGCCCATCCCCAATAACCCCAATCTCCGGTTCTTGCCCAAAATTCCGAAACCCCAATTTCTCGACAGTCACGGGAACGCATTCACTAGATGAAGTCTCTCTGACGGCTGACGGGTGACGGGCCGAGAGAGCAATCGGTGGAGCTACGTCCTTGAGACTTGGTTCGCCTCTCCTGGTTGTATATGGGGCTCTTGCTGGATTTTTGAGCACGCTTCTGGCACATTCTCTTGCCCAAATCCTGTCTCTCCTCAATATCACGAAAAATGTGCATTGGTGGAGGGAGGATCCCTGCACTCCTCTCTCAAGTACGGAACACTTTGAGCATAAATCTCATCCCAAAACCTGACGATGGGATTGGCTGCATTCTCTTGCAAAGTGCTGGAAATTATGACTTACAACCTAAATTACGTTGACGTGCCTGCATTAAAGGTCATTGAATTTCCTTATTCGTTCATTTGTTTGTGGGTAGAAAAGTCGCTTAAATTAAATTTGTTGAAACATGAACAAAGAGCTATTCAGATGCATGTTTGGTTTGGATATCAACGCCCCTTCACTTTATCTTGCCTGTGTTCAATGATCCACGATTTCGGGATGTTCAGATTGTAAGCACAGTAAAATTCAATGTGTAATCAAATAATGTCACAATGTCACGTGAAAAATACGATTTTAAAAATATTAATTTTTATTTATTTAAAAATTTAAATAAATATTTTTTATCAACCAGTCAAATGACAACAATTAGTGGAGTTCTATTAGAAGTTTAAAGAATAAAAATTCTAAGCAGTGGAGTTCTATTAGAAATTTAAAGAATGAAGATTTTAAGTAGCGGAGTATCATTAGAAGTCTAAAGGATAAAGACTTTAAGTGGCCTACTAGAAGTCCAAAGTTCTGCTAAAAGTCCAAGCAATAAAGATTTTATTAAGTTGTTGGGTAGAGTAGACGGTCAATAAAATCACGTCACGTCTGATGCAGTTACTCTATCTCTCTTATAACTATAAAGAACGGTCAAACCCCATAGAAAAAGAAAGCGGAAAATCAAAAAAGTGAAGTAGCTGAAGAACTCTCCAAATTCTTTCTGGTATTTCCAAGAACATTCAAAGTGTTCTTTGTCCAAATTTAAAGGAGTTCGTCGTGTTCTTCATCAAATTTAAAGAAGTTTGCCGTATTCTTCCCCAAATTCAAAAAGTCGTCGTGTTCTTCACCAAATTCTAAGAAGTTCTTCGTGTTCTTCACCAAATTCAAAGAGTTTGTCATAAAATTCAAGGTGTTTTTTTTTATCAAAATCCTTAAATTCAGTATTTGATCCAAAATCGTGGTGCTAAACTCGAAAATCAATATTGCTGAGAAATAAGCAATCCTAAAGGAAAATTAAACACAAGTCATTCCCTTGAAAATTATTCAAAATTTAAGTCAAGTGTTCTTGAATGAAGAATCAAAAAACTAAAGTTAGAGAGTAGAACCCACAAAAATTCAAGTTGATTCAAATTATTCGATCTTACACCAAATTATCTTGTTATCCAAGAATTTTGTTCTACACAGATATCTTGGCTTTGAGCCTTTACTGTAGAGGACTGCCCCTTGTTATTCGATTCTTTGCGACTTCCATGATGTAATTGCTGATTCATCTCTTATTTTTCCCGATCAACTGGCTGGCCGATGTTTGGACTAAATTCACGAGTCCACGGGCTGTGAATTTCTGTTTTGCTGGATCTCTGTTATAGATGTTTCTCGGCAAGTGAGGTTCGTGTAGTTGGATAGTTATGCATTCACATACTCCCTCCAGGCTGGCCAAACTAACACCCGTTAGGAGAAATCAGATATTGGCCTGCATTGGTTGTCCTCAAATAAAAAGATCATTGTGAAGCAGACGGATCACAGCGTTTGGCCCTTGTACTTGACTGCTGTTGTTCACGAGCTTCATAGCCGGTCTTCCAAACTACACTGTGGACATGTGAAGCCCTTCTCAGAATCAATTTTGTCGCCAAACCATAAACACTGGAATGTTCCTTACATTTCTTAGTTATCATAGATGAATGGGTTTTTTTAAGTAGTGCACTTAATGTAAATGTATCAGATAAGATTGTGGCAAATCTTAATCTTAAATTAATATTTTATATTTTTTAATGTAAGATTGTGATAATTTGTCTTAATTTTGAGCACTTGGTATGACACGGGCAATACGATATTATCATGTTTGGTCAAAAAACTATCTACCAGGACGAACCCGGTCTGGTTTTCTGCATTACCATACACTATTTGGATTTTGGGGCTTCGTGAGAATATCAAACGATGACTTGATGGAATGCATTACCCATTTGAATACGCTGATGTGGGTTACTCTGTTTCTCTTTAAAGATGAAAGTTCGCAGGAAAAAGTGTTGGGTGATTGGAGTTATCAACACGGCCAACCCTGCACATTGTTTACTGTTTGGTGGGCCCCAAGAAGTGGATTAATCTAATGCACATTGGCCTCCCCCTCCAAGGAATCTTCTTATTTTTCTGGCAATCAGTTTTATTATTTTAGGGTTGAAGTGAAGTTTACATGAGGTGATGATATTAAAGATAAAGGTAAAACTCTTTATCTTTTATACGTAGTTCTTTTATGTGATTTATATAGAACATTGAAAGCAACACTCACAAGTATACAAGCACTAAAGAGCAAACTGTGCATGGGGAGAGGACCATCACTGCAAATTCAGAAAACAGGACATATTCCTAAAAGAATCTGATATTATATTCTGTCAGTCAGCTACCACAGAAAGAAACAAGTAAGCCGTATTATATTTTCACAACCCCCAAGCCCAGGCCTCCTCCACAGCAACCAACACCACCACCTTCCCATACCCATCCCCCCAAGCTTTCCGTGGTTTCTATCTCTGCTATCAAACCCAATAAAGATCCATAAGAAACTGTAATTATTTACATGGTTTCTTCCAAGAAACCCTAGAAAATCTAGAATAAAAGACAACAGAAGAGCCAACTCTTGCTCAAAACCCAGATAAAAAATGGCTGCCTTTTCATCTTCCAGGTATTTATTGCCCTTCTTTGTGCTGAATCTTTACTTGAAACTTATGGTTGCAGACCCAAACTTGACTTTTTCTTTCGAGAATTTTGGTAAAGATTCAAACTTTGAGTCACAGCTTGCTCTGTTTGGGGATGCCGTGGTTGCTAACGATAGTATGTCAGTTCAAATGACTGGTTCATGGGTTTCTAGCGCTGGCAGGGTCATCAGTAAACGACCCGTTAGCATTGTTGAGAGAAACTCCAGACAGATGGTGTCTTTCTCAAACTATTTCGTGTTTTCCATGTCAAAGGAAAACGAGGATGGTTTGGCTTTTGTCATGCTTCCTGTCGGATTTCCTTTAAATGTTTTCGATGGTGGCCCAATGGGGTTGCTGAAGGAGAGAAAATTCAAGTTTCTAGCAGTTGAATTTGATACTTTCATGGACGAGAAGTACGGTGATGCGAACAGCAACCATGTTGGGCTTGACGTGGAAAGTCCAGTCTCTGTTAAAGCAAGCAACGTTTCATCTGTCAATTTGGTACTGAACAGTGGGGAACGGTTGCAAGCCTGGATTGATTATGAAGCAAGTAGTAAAAGGTTTGAAGTAAGGTTGAGTAAGTTTGGCGAAAGTAGGCCACTTGATCCATTGCTTTCTTACCCCATTGATCTGTCAAAAATGTGGAAAGAGGAGGATGTCACTGTGGGATTGAGCTCATCGAGTGGTAACTCTTCACAGAAGATTAACTTGTATTCCTGGAGTTTTAAGTCAAGAACCACGCCACGTAGGACGCATTCCAAGCCTGTGGATCCAGACGATTTTGCACAGAAGGGAGAAGAGATAAAGGTCACAAGGAGAAGCGGTTGCCCTCTGAGAATACTTGCTGGTTTGATTTTGAGCATTGGATGCGGTGCACTGGTGGCCTTCTCTGTGTGGTATGTGTGGAGCGTCTTCAGAAACAGGCGTCCTGTTGTGCCAGAGGAATTTGCTGGCCAGCCGGAGGAGGTTGAATGCAAAACACTCAGCGTGTCTTCAGGTAGAACGATTGAAGGTGATAAGAAGTAGGGTGCTTGGCTTGCCAATCAGAAAATGGGTGTTTCTTGCTTGTAAATCCTCTCCATTTTCAGTGACTTGGGTGTCTGGTTTAACTAGGTGTTGTAATTTAATGGTCAATCATTCCAATGTTGAGATCATTGAAAAACCGCTTCATTCTCACAAGATGTAATGTTTCGTGACGGCAAGATCTTTGAACTAAATTCTTGTGATAATATCGGTACCATCTACCGGAGTTCTCGGCGCGGAGCTAGAGGTAGTCTTTGAATTGTTTGTAAGAGCTCAGGCTTGTCTTGCTTATTGCACACTGCACTGAAGTTCTTTCCTTTGCGTCTCCCCCAGCATTAGGAGCGTTTGTTGGGTAAAATTGAAATCAAAATTTCAGTACCCCAGATTTACATATACATACTGAATATCCAATCAGTCTTGTACCGAAATCAATTCAATCAAATTGATTCGATATTTTGATTATCGATATTGAAAACAGTAATAAAATCTCAAATTCATTTCAATTCCATCGGTAAATGAATTTTGGACACCTTAGTGCTATGGCGGTGTGTTTTCTCAGCACGTAAACGAAGTATCATTAAGATTGTGGCCACTTTTCTCTCGGGACGTTTTCTCAGGATAAGTGGATGGCTTATGGTCGGCTCTCTCTTTCTTTGAACTAATTATTCATTGGCTGAAGTTATCTACCACTGATGATCATTGCGTCGGAAGAAGAAAATAATTGGTCGCTTTATTAGGATTGTTTTTTTTAAGAATATATTATTGTAATCTGCCAATGCACTGATGCAAATGCGCTGAGACTGCGGGATCACTGGATTTGACATCACTAGAGTGACAATAGAATTGGCATTTTATCATTTTTTTCTTCTTTATTAATAATAATAATTATTAGGAGCTGCTATGGAATCTGCCCCCATTTACGTTCAAAGTTTTTCTTTATACACCCAATATACATAATATTTTTTATCATATCCGTCCTTAGTTACTTTCAAAGGCCATGTTGGAAGGGAGATTTTATGGAAGAAGATAGTTTCAAAGGAGTTATATTAAGATAAGTAATATGTTTAGAATAAAAGATTTAATGTTATGAATAGTATAATTTATTTGAATTTATATTTATATATGTGTAAAATATATAATAATTATTAGATGATATAATAGTATATAAAAATAATAGTTAATTTTGAAGATATATGAATTTGAAAGTATGTGTCCATGTGTGTAATCTAGTTGGTGCCCATCAAAACTTGCAAATGTTTGCAGACTAGGCCCATATAATGTCAATCACACGAGACTCTATCTTCCAAGAAGGCCCAACCCACTGGAGTGCTACCCTGGAAAAAACAGAAATTTCATATGAGCGACGGCATGTCGCCGGTAGGGTTATACCATTTGAGACTATCTGAAGATTTCTCGAGCATCTCTTGCACCTGTTTCTGTTCCGGATTTGTCTATACTTTTCTTTCTTATTTATTTATTTATTAGATGGACCGATGATGCGTCGATGAAAAAACTGATGTTTCCCATTTGGAATTGAAGATAGCATTTCCTTCCCGATATCCCTTTTCTTGTTGCTGCTTCTCTTTTTGGGTGAATGTTCAGACTTTCTTCAGACTGGAGACTGGAGAGGACATGCATCAACGATGAGGTAGAATTGTTGAATTGTTATCATTGCACTTTGATTGTTTGTGAAGAAAACTGATGATGCTATCTACCCCCCTTTTGTCACATTGGTCTATTTCTTTTTAACTGGAATGTACTGGATGGGTGATGTGAAAAGTACGCGCTGTCCGTCTGCAATTTCTTTCGAAGAATTTATGACAAGTAAATTATTCTGAGATCCATGATTCGCATATTCCATCATCTGTTTGCTGTTTATCGTGGATTTGTGTCCTTTTTCTGGGTTCTGATTTTTTAAACTTGTATGCCTTTTGGCGCATCTGCAATGCTTCTTCTACATGGATGACTGGTTGTTTCAGGCAATGCAGTTTAATGGAAATTGCCTCTGAGACGTGAGATTTGGCTTTTATGAACGAATATCACATCACTTCTTAGATTGGTATGTTGTGTATGCTTGAAGTGTCTTGCTACGAGACTCCAATGGTTTCAAGTCTCCTTCACTGTGAGTCTACTATGGTTCAAATTCTTGGGTGGGGTGGGGTGGTGTGCGAGATTGTGGATGTGCGGGTGGGTTTAAAAAATATATAGGCTATGTCAGTTTTTAAATTTTAGATTTTAAATATATATATTTAATTATTATTATTTTTTTTAATTTTATATAATTTTTAAAATAAAAATATTTAAAAATATACGTTGATTATGTTTGGAATTTAATTTTCAATCATAAAATATTTTAAATATGAAATGTTAAATATATAATTCAATAAAATTTTTATTTAAATTTAAATTTAAATTTTTTATATTATATATATAGCTAATTAATTATTTTTTAATTTTATTCATAATTAAATTAATATTTATATATATTATATATACTTATATTTATTTTTATTTATATTCTATAAAATAATTATTATTTCTATAACATATCGTATTATTTAATTATTACATTATTATTTATCTCGCTCAAATATATTTTTTTACACGCACTATTCATCTTAATAAACTCATTAAACATGGTATCAAACAAAAACATAGCCGTTAAAATTTGAAATCATACGTAACCATAGCAGTGTGTCATCGACGTGCAGTTAAATTCTATTTGAAGACAACAACGTAATCCTGAGAACCAATTGCCTTTTTACCAGTGAGCTGCTGTACCATACACTATTTGAATTTCGACCCCAACTAAGTTCGGATTTCTGAAATGCTTGAATTTTGGAAATCTGAGTGGCCCGACAGATTTTCATTCCGATTGCGTTGGTCAAATATCAATTTGGGTAAGGGCCATGGAATATTACTTTCGAGACCTTCAGTGTTATTAAAATTAGTTGGAGAGTGTGGAGCAGAGTGTGTGTGTGTTTTTTTCGACAACTTGTGAGGTTTGGAACATAAGATATTTTTAAAATTTATAAATTTATAAATTTTATTTTAAAAATAATTTAATAAAATTATTTTATAAGATTTTATTGAAATTTATGTTTATAATTGATTATATTTGTTTGTTGTAATAACCGTGAAAATAAATTAAATATTATTAATGAAATGTAATTTAAAGATGTTTACACTATTTTTAATATGTAAAATGAATCAATTTAAAAAATATTTAAAAATAAATTAGAAATAATAATCTCTTTTTTAGAGGGGGTTTATAAACTCATCAAAGCATGCAATTAACTACTGTGCTAAAATTTGAGGAGTAACTTAATTCTAGCTTTGTTTGTTTTCAGATTTAGTGTGTATTTTTATCTCGAAAATTATGTATAAATAAGAAAGAGAAAGAAATGAAATTTTAAAAATATAATACACGAATGTTTGATCTTGGGGTTTGTAATTTAAAAATAAACATAGCAATAATTATTTAAATTTTAGGTTTTGTAGATTTTAAGTTTGATTTGAACAATAAAAAAATTTGTTAGAATTCAAATTAAAAATTGATTACACCAAAAATTATTACTCAAGTTTAGTGATTTGATTTATTAACACTTGTATTTGAAATTGTGCAAAATGAACGAGTCAACAAAATTTTCAAGTCGCTTGAAATTATAAAATTTGATTGAAGTTTGATAAAAGTTCCATTGGAAATTTTTTGTTTAAGTAAAAATTATTTTTTATATAAAATTATATGAATACAAATGTTTTGCATGATTGGTAATTTTCGTTATATTAATTTACTATGAAGTTGCATCAAACTTTAAAAAGTTATATTAATAATTAATAAGATATGCACATAATAATAATAATAATAATATCTAAAATCAAATATATATACAAAAGGACTTACAGAGCAAACGTTAAAAAAAGAGAGAAAAAGAGGCAAAATATAGAGAAGATATTTCGAAAAATGTTATAAAAATATAGATAAAATGATTATTAAGAAAAATTTTAGAACCAAAAGTAGGTGTAATTCAGATCTTAGCATTAATATTATAGAAAAAGCACTAATGATGTGGAATAAATAAAAGAATAGATTGAACGAATGAGAATATTTTTGTAAATGCACTTTTAGTAGTCTAAAAGTCCATAGATAATGGATAATTAGTAATAGTAACGCTCTCATCGTATATAAAAAAATTTCAAACTTATAAAATTTTATCATTGTAATAAAAAAAATTCTTTTATAGTTAAAACTACATGTGGAGTAAATTGAAAGATTAAATAAATAGTAAAGAAAAAAATATGAAATTATATTAAATGTAATAGAAACAGAAGAAAAATTATAAAACACTAAAATAGTTGAATTATAATAATTTAACAACGTACCAGTACAACTAAAAACAGGCCTAGATTATAATTAGATAGATAGATAAATTAAAATACTGTTATTTGTGGACAAGGGTTATCATAATACTAGCGGCTAATTTCAAAAATTAAAGTCATACGTAGAGCATCATAAAAACGTATTTTATTGGGGGTGAAGTCGTGTAAATCGTAATTGCACCACAAAACGTGGTTGAATGACGAAAATCGTGGCATAACTGAATCCACATTTCTCCCTTCGTTTCCTCGCCGTGCGTTCACTGCAAAAGCAAATCAGCTCACTCAACCGCCTCCACAATTCCCACTGACTCCTTCCCCAAGCAAATAATTCCTCTACCCATAAGCTGTCTCCCATCGTCTCCTATATATACACATTCCATTATTCCAAGTGTCAATCAATATTAATCTTTAGATCAAGCAATCCATCCAACTCCAATTCGAAATGGGACTCGTGTTGGGGAAAATAACTGTCGAAACCCCAAAATACGAAGTAGCCGCATCCACGAACGACTACGAAATCCGAAAATATTCGCCCTCGGTCATCGCGGAAGTAACCTACAATCCGACACAATTCAACTCCAACAAGGACGGTGGCTTCACAATCCTCGCCGACTACATCGGCGCGTTGGGCCAACCCAAGAATGCGAAACCCGAGAAAATCGAGATGACGGCTCCGGTGGTAACGAAAGCGGCGTCCGAGAAGATAGCCATGACCTCGCCGGTGGTGACCAAGAGCGGCGGAGAGATGGTGACCATGGCCTTCATACTGCCGTCGAAGTACTGCAAAGCCGAGGATGCGCCGCGGCCGCTGGATGAAAGGGTGGTGATAAGGGAGGAAGGGGAAAGGAAGTACGGGGTGGTGAGGTTCAGCGGGGTTGCGCGCGATGAAGTGGTGGCGGAGAAGGTGAAGAAATTGAGGCAGTGTTTGGAGAGAGATGGGTACAAGGTGTCGGGGGATTCTGTGCTCGCGAGATATAACCCGCCGTGGACTCTGCCGCCGTTGCGAACAAACGAGGTCATGATTCCGGTCGAGTGAGTTTGATGCAAATAATCTATAATACTGTAATAAACATGCTTATGTTTTTTTGGAATTTGGATGTAGATTTTGAGAGAGTTTTGGAATACATAAAATGTGTAATATTGTAATAAGCTTGTTTACCTGTGGATGTAAATTTTGATGATTTAAAAATAATGTCGTTTTTGGTGTGGACGTTATTATTTTTGGCTTTGTTTTGTTGATTTTATTATTTTCGTAACATTATATAATTGACAAATGATACGTGACGATAATTTAAAAGACTAACATACTCCTGTCCCTTATATTTTCTTAATCATCATTTTTTGTTATTGCTTATAATTTATTTTTCTATAAGCGTTTTTTTTTCTTGTTTTATATTATTTTTATTGGACTTTAAAATTTTATAATTTATTTTTATTATTTTTAATCGAAATTTATTTTGTTATTAAAATATAATAATTTATTGTTTATTTTCATAATCGCATACCCGAAATATGCGATTTTTGGTAATTGATAAATCATTAAATAAAATACATGCATAATAAAATTGAATAAAACCGACATGAATTGCATTTTAAAATATTTATGCAATAAAGATATAATTTTATGTGTGTACGAAATGAATATATTTGCGTACAATTCATTGAATTAAATATATGTGGATTATTTTCCCATCAGCGTATCTGGTAAAAGTTACAATATCTAAATAGCCCTTGGGCAACATGGTCCCAGACCCGAAAGGAAAATATGAAGCAATAAATGGAACAAATCTCTTCATCGACGTCGGAAATGTCACATCCGTCCCCGCACAGTTTCGGCCCTGTGCTGTGTCGTCAGCAAATCTTTACCAACCAGTCTCAGCTGACAGCAGCTGGGATCTGGACCTGTAGCTTAAAATCACTAGAGAATAATTACAGAATCACATTTTTCCTACTGTTTTCTGGAAGGGTGAAAATCGGGTTTGTCATCACACCCCCGGTCCAGCTGCCGCCGGAAGCAATTTGGCATGGAATCGTGTATTGTGTACAGTATTAGCTTTCCAACTAGAACTTTTAGAACCCATTATTGTAAAGCAACTCTCAGACGATGACGCTTCATTTGCTCCCGAGTTTTGTTACAGACACAACCTGGATAAGGATTCGCATAGAAGTTCTCTTCTAGCCTTGGAAATTGTCCAGGTTGTCTGAGGTAAGGCGCACCGATTCTGTCGGAGTGTAGGCTCTTGACCTCAGCCGCGAACTCCTCCCAAGAAGTGGAGCCCTCATCCAAAGAATCGATTAGTCTAACAAAATTTAACCTGAAAATCACCAAAAACGCAATGCATTAAGTAGTGATTCTGCAGATGGATATCAAGGGAAATGCAGGCATGAAAGCTATCAAACACCTGTCGGGGTTTATTGTCCTTCTAAAACCCTCAAACTTCCTGTGCCCCTGCACTGTCTTTGCCATATTTCCATCATAAGTGTACACGAACACATCGCTTTCCAGGGCTATGATGTAATCCAAGGCGGCCAGGCGGTTCTGATACTGCCTGAAGGGCTCCAACTCCTCCGCCGTTGCCAGCTTCGAGTGAGTGAAAATGTTGGGATACTCAGCTCGAAGAGCATCCATGCTGTTGTTACCATAAATCTCTCCCGCCACGATATATATCCTTGTCCAAGTAGGGTAGCCCATGGCCTTGAGAAACAGTGCTGCTTCCCTCGGAGACATGGGACAGCCCCCCTGCAGTCGCCTTTCTCTGCTGTCGATCTCCTTCTCTTTCCAGTGCTTCACGTTGTACCTCATCGCGCGAAGCTCCTCCGCCTCGGACGACGTCAGATTATGGTTGCAGCCGGTGAATGCTAGCATGTCCTTCTCGTATCTGATCAAAAAGGAATCAACTAAGCTGTCTTCTGATGAAAATCATCAGTTCAGGGATAGACAGTTGTGTGATAACATTACTACCTCAAGTGGAGCGCAATATAAGGTTCTCCGCCTTCAATCATCCTCGCCACCAATTTATTCCCGAGCTTCTCTATCTCCGGCGTGTAGCGAAGAGCCACATAGTTTGCGCGGCACCTCAGTTTCTGAATGGAAGACGCCAGGCCGTTATTCGCAAGGCGCGAATCGGTGTGTGTAAACATGATCACCTTGTACTTCTTCAGCAAAGGAAGAATCTCATGTCTGTAGTAACTGGCCTGTCAAGAAAGCATCCGAAGTTAGTTCACATAGACAAGAACTCGAGCAGTAACGCCATAATTGCACTTCCTATTCATACCAGACCTTTGACCAAGAGATGGGCGCTTTGATCAGTTCACTCACTGATGCATATTCTGGTGGCAGCGTCTCGACTATCTCAATATCGTCCTTCAACACTTCAATGAAATGCCTCCAATCGAATATGTCCTTGAAGTCACTGTGGGAGGAAAGTAACGAGCGTAAGCTCCGAAGGGATCAATACAGAGACAAGGGAAAATATTTAGTACAAGATAACTACACTGAGGAAACCATACGTTCCCGTACCTGGGATCCGTCCAAAAGCTCTCGTGATCAAGGGAAGGAAGTACGAGAGTGGCGTTCATAATCTTTGCCACCGCAACCATGTCACATATCTGGGATCAAAATTTTCAAACGCACGTCATGAGAAATAGGACACAGAGTTCGAGCGTAATAAAAACGTAAGAATAGAGTTCTTCTTACTCCTGTTCTCATTTGATTCAGTCCTCCGTTGGCATGAACTAGAACATAGCCATTTGTAGCAGATCCAGTCCCTGAACGAATTTGAAAAACATTTAAGTCATAGGAAAAATGGTTTGCAGCAAGGACTCAATCACAATACAGAAGTGAAATTTTTCATACTAATACGATTCTTCGGCCGAGCAATGCATTGATGCAAGCCATCACTGTTGGGTTTCACCCATATTTCTGGGACCTATCAAAAAAATTATCCGAGCATTAAATCCTATTCAGACATGTATATAGCTGGGAAAAATGGCCTCAGTTTTATTGCGTGCATGTCTGTATATTTATCCTTCAGTTTTGAAAGCCAAACATTAATTTTCAAGACAATGCAGGCAATCATCTTCAATATATTAAAAGCATTAGGGGAAGAGATGGGCTCACAGGTGACATGGTCACCCCAGACTTAAGAAACACCCTTTCTGAAAGGAATCCAGAAATTAATTAACAAATTGGGAGTGAAGAAGGGGAAAAAAAGAAGTTACAATGTAAAACAAAACAAGGTTTCCATTTCCTATTTTGCTGTTAAGTGAATGGAAAAGAACACGGTCTGTGGAAAAAGCAACACAACAGTCAAATACTTGTGACAATTCCACATGGAATGGTAACAGTGACATCATCAATGGCAGCTAAGGAAACTTCAACCATCAACTTGTTCCCCTGGGTCAATTAAAAAACTGACGTATCAACCACCCCATTAACAGAGCAAACAAAATATCCCATAAAAATTTCACACGAAAACCTAGAAATAATAGAAAGAATTTGGAAGAAATAACTTGAATGGAACGAAAATTGGATGCAAACATAGCCCAGAAATTGCTGGTTATCCCAGGAAGCCATAAAAGAATGAATCCATCATTCATTGGGCCATTAATCAAACAAAAAAATATTATCAAATTATGGTTTTAGCTCACCGGAATTTCTTTCATCTGCCGCTTCTGTAGAGCAGCTCCAGAAGACGACACCGAGTCAAAAACCGCCTTATGAGCATCAGACGACAAATCCTTCTTGAACTTCTGAATGAACAAAATGTCCTTCTCCGCCCCGGCAATGTTTCCTCCGCCCTCCGCAGCCGCGCCGCCGCCGCCACCCATCAAGAAAGAAAACTTCAAAAAAGCCGAGACCACCATCATCACCAGAAGGAACACAAAAATCGAACGGACCGCGTTCTTCCTTGACTTCAAAGAATTCACAGCTCCCCGCGCACCCAACACACATTCTTCGACGAACAAAACCCAATTTTCAGGCACCCTTTTCAGGGACAAAAAATACCTCACGAACGGATCGCGGCGGTGCAAACTATTTTGTTGATGCAAGCCAGCATTACTATTACTGTTGCCGTTAAACAACGCTTCTTTCTCATCGTTGGAATCGTCCAACCCGATTTGCACATAATCGGCGGGCTTTTCTTTCTCCTGGTCTTTCGCTGAATCGGCGACGCGGCGACGGTGGTGCGTGATGGTGGCGCCGCCGGGGACGTGGGTGGTGGAGTTGGCCGAATTGGTGGTGGTCCCGCCGCTTGACATTGCTTGCAAAATACACATGGGAATAGAACTCAGTCCCGAAGAGAGAACGGGATTATGGCAGTAGAGAGAGAAAGGGCGAGGTGGGGGTGATGGCCATGAATGGAGAACCGTCGCTTTGTTTTAATGCGCTATATATTGTACGGTGGACGGAAGACAATCATTGCATACAGTCTCTTTCCAATCCCCACTCCTTTTCTCTTAGTTTCTGTAAAAAAGCTGTCTTTTTTGGTTTTTCTCATACATTGGAAGAGAGCCCATAATCTAAGGGCAAACTGGCCAAGGGAGACTATTCAAGGAAGAGTTTTTGTGCGATTGGGCACTTCGCCGCTGATTCGCTTTTTCATACACAAGGTAGATGACTCAGCCCCCCTCCGTTTCGGTATTTATAGTATGGTCAACGAATCCTCAAGATTTTTTGACCATGTAATCTTGGTAAATCCACAATGGGTTGTGGGATTGCGTTACTTTATTTCGTTTTACTTGTGCAGTAAAGTGTCGACTCCTAAATTGATTTTTTGGTTGGGACAAAGTAGACTTACAAAGCTGAGCTTTTTAACTATACAATGTTACAAAAAAATAAGGATTAATTAATAAAATGACATTCAAAATCATTTATTTTAAAAATAAAATTAGTAAAACTGATTGTGAAGTGGACGAAATTCTTGGATTTAATACTGTGGAGGGAGAGAAAATTTTGAGACGAAAATAAAACATTATGTTAAACTGCCATAAATAAGACTATTAATTTTGGAGAAATTGGAGCAAGAAAATTGTCAATATGCGCTAAGAAAAAAGGCCAAGTTGAAAAAAAAGAACTATTTTACCAAATCAAAACTGAGATAATCAATCATGGATAAAATTTGCTTATAATTTTTCTTAAAACATAAAAATTAACTTATTATTCTCCTTATTTTATAATTTTCCTTAAAAAACAAAAAAACATTACGATGAATGATATAGTTCTTCATTAGTTATACGTTGATCAATATTGAATTTTATTTTTACTTAAATTATTTTTATTATTGCATTTTGTTAGTTTGATTGTTATTTTATTTTATTTTTTTTACACACACCTCAGTATGCATTTGGTAATGTGGCCTACCGCGTTGGAAAAAAGTAGTCGCAGAGACGGAAATGCCCTCACAACCGGGAAAGAAGAGACAAAACTTGTGTAATTGCAGAAGCAATTAATAAGAGGAGGAATGAAAGTCGCAGGTGAGGGAATTGTTCCTTTTTCGGGGCTTTCGGGTGCCGGTTTGGGGCTTGGGATTGTCACATCATTATTGCATTTAAGTGTCCACACATGGAATGGCCGTCAAGAAAACTACCTTGACTGTTCTATTCACTCTACTCTGATATGAGTTGAATTCTCATTATGAATTTACTTGTTCGTTTTTGGAAATTTAATTTCATTCTCGCCTTTTTCATTTATTGATCATTTTGATAAAATCTCAACTTTGCATTAGTTTTATCTCATTCACATATCTATATTATATGTTTAACGGATAAAAGAATTCGGTTGCGGAGTATACAATCATTTAAATAGTTTTTTTCCTTTTTTCACCTTTATTATTTTTTGGCTCACTTTCATTTATCTCGTTCACTTTCTAATTTTAGTTTATTGTCTTTTAATTTTTTTAATTTTCTTGTCTGTTTCATGTCCTATATTGTCTATATTGTCATTTGTTATGTTTTGCGTACGCAGTGGTTATGTCTGGAATTCACCTTTCAGCTTTAAAATATTATTTTAAATTTTATATTATCAAATATATTATTTAACAATATTTTTATTTAAATTTAAATTTAAATTTTTTTTTCGTTTATATAACTAACTAATAATTTTTTTATTATTACACTTATTTACAATCAAATCAATATCTATACATATTACAAATATATTTATATTTATTTTTATTTTTATATTAAAATAATTATTATTCTTATAAATAATCACATCATATAATCATTATTATATTATATATATATATATTTATTTATTTAAATAAATTACACTAATTATCCCATTAAAATCTTTTTTTATACACATTCCTTGTTAAACATTGTGTCTAATACAAAAAAGAAAGGCCATATATATGCAAAGAATCGCTCCATGGGAGATGTCTTAGACATAGCATGGCAGGGAATGTCAAAAACCGTGTGGGGCACTTAACAATATTTTAATACAATTGGGTAGTCCGTTAAATTCCAATAATTAACCTCCAGTTACGTAATCGAAACGACTGTACAATTTTTTCAGAAAGATGATGAATCTAATTAATTGTAGTTATGTTCTTTGGAGGAGCCATGCAATAAAAATGATGAGATAGGGCTATGTACATCTACACATCTCTAACAAACTTTCCTTCAAAATTTAATTAATTTGGGATAAACGCTTCCCTTTAAATGAGAAATTTCATGATAATAATATAGGCTTAACGTGCAATCAACGGAGAGGAGTAATTAATTTGACTAACTTTTTCAAATAAAAGTAATTATATATTTCGCATCTGTCCCTCTCTCTCTCTCTAAACATATATATATATATATATATATATATGTATGAGTAGTTGTTTTATTTTTTTATAATTTATATGTTGGTTATTATTTATTATTTTTAAAAAAACATGTAGTTATCGTTTTTATAAAAAAACTAGAAATACCAAAAAATATGGAATTTATAAGTGCACTTAAAAGGGCATAAATTGGTCATAAAAATTTTAGAATAGAAAAAAAACAAGACTTATTTATGAATGGTTATCCACATCTGAAGTTGAGATTTACTATGACCTTCGTAAAAAGCCTCGATGATATCTGCTATGCAAGGAGATAATTTTTCCCCCTAATCATGGAGATAGACTTAAAATAGTATATTTTTATCCTTGTTGATGACGTATTTATTACAGACGGATAGAAAATGCCTGACATTAATTGATGGCATAACCAACATCCAACAATAGTACGTACACATCTAGTAACTGCTGACGATGTAAGAATAATTTAGTAAATAAACTTCCCACCGGTTTCAAATACTTCCATGTTTTATTTTTCCCTATTACGTGTGAATTTATGGAATGCCTATTCTCTCAGAAGCTCTCTGTTTAGGGCTATTTATTGATTCGTGGAGGTTCACGAAATTATATGTCTCGTTTTTAGCGTATATTAGATAAACGAGAGAATTGAAAAAATTATGCCGAATTCAATGCAGATAAACTTAGATTGTGTCATACATCTCAATCTAGTTAAGCTGTACAAATGTACAGAACTGGCTTACGGAATCCAGAGACATAATCTGCGAATATAATGCGGATATGATATAATCTGAAATTAATTCAGACTTCAAAAAAGTCATTTGATGTGTAACCTTGAATATTGTGTTTTGTTAGTACCAAGCCCAATTAGGTACTAATATAGGTAGTGAAACTAGTGATAATGGTAGTCATAACTTGTGGGAAAAGACTAATGGCACGGGGTTAAGGTTATATGAAAGATGACCTCATGATTGAGTTATGACAATATGCGAATATTTACGACGGAGAGCATCAATTTATCTTGACAAACTCCAAGAGGTTATATCCCTTTTTTTTTTTACACCGTTTACTTATTGGTTTAGTGGACTAAAACGCGCATAAAAATAATGGTTAAAGATTAGTTTGAGTTTGAATGAGACTCCGACCAAATTGTTTCAAAACATTCAATGGTAATAAACAATGGCAACCGCCGCACACAAATTATATATTCTGAGTCAAAATTTAGGGCTTACTAATTGAAACATTACCGTATCTCTCACGAATGTTGTTTAATTTTGTTACTTGTATTTGCTGTTGGGATGTCCCAAAGTAAACTGGGCTGTTGGTTTAGCCCCGCATCTTCCAGGCATGGACTGAAGCCCCAACTCCACACACGCTTTCACCTTTGATGGTCAACGTTTTTTGATTGGACGCGTCACGCCAACAAACGCGACTCCAATTTTTAATCAGCCCACGCGACTTTGGGTGCTGCAGGTGAAGGGTCAGCCAGCGATTGGGGGTTGTTACCCTGTCTGTCCTTACTTCCTCCCACTCTCTGTTTAGTCTTCTTACTTATTTCTAGTGTGATTTTTCTTTATTTTTTTTTTTTAACATCTTAGTAATTTATTCGATTTTGGTTCGTCTTATTTTTCGAAATAAACTTTTCTCCTTTGGTATAATCAATGAATGTGTTGTGAATACCTCTGCAGCTATTATTTGAAATATGGGACAGTGATAGTCCGATTACACGTACCATCAAATATTTAGTTATTACACTTAGGACAACTAGCATCGATGGGCTCCGACGTTCCATCCAGCACTAAATTAATTATTCAAATAAGATTAAATGCCACGCGCGATGATAAAACAATTAAGGAAGTGAGCTGGCAAAAGAAAGAATTTTGATTCGAACGAACTTGAGGGTTTACACGTTTGTGTTTGGTTTTTTACCAAGATACTTACTTAGGTTGTAATGAGCAGGTTAGAATATTAATTCAGCTACACTCAATCTTGTATAATTCAAACTCAAATTTTAAGTTAAAGCTCTAGGTTGAATCTAATAGTTATATTGAATTTGAATTGAGCAATTTGATTTTTCAACGCTTTTAATACTCAATTTCTACTTACCAACAAACTCATAATTGACATATATATCAATTAAAGAGGGTGTTAGAGTGGGAGTTCTTCAAGATATTTTATAAAATGTTATGTTTGAGGCCTCATGAGCTATCAAAAAGTGTTCACTAGAGACAAGGCTAAAAGTAAAATGTTTAAAATTAGATAAATATTCATAAGTACATTAATATTAACGATATTTAATATTTGTTCAAAATCCAACTTTACTGTTCACGTTCTATGTTGTTGCGTTCTGGTATAGAGAAATAAAATCACTACTTTGTTTTCCACCCCCTCTTTAACATAATGTGAACGACGCAATCATCAACCTTTCCCTAGTTTTGTCGGAAAATTTCCCAAATTGAAGAAGAAATGTTCTTTTAAGCACATAAAAAATATCAAAGCTCCAAGGCCATCCTCCAACACCACAAAACAAGCTAATGACTTTGCGTGTTGGGTGTTGGCTTCATGGGGCATACAATCACCAAGAAAACCAAGCGAGGGCCACCTTTGGGCCGCCCGGGGTTGGCATGGGTATATCCAAATCCACCCCAATTTGAGTACCCCATCCTGATATAGAGATAGATGTTGAAAAGGCCTCCCAAGTGTTTGCGTCCAAACAAAAATATAAGCCCAAATAAGACATTCATCTCCCCGATTAAAAAGCGAGGATTAGGGTTTCTGCCAATCTTCTTGGTTTTCCCCATCTCAGCGCTGAAGCTTCCGTACGGCAAGCCATGGTGAAGGGGCGACAAGGCGAACGCGTCAGACTCTACGTTCGTGGAACTATTCTTGGATACAAAAGGTTGGTTGCTACTCCGTGTTTCGTTGGTATGGTAGAAATGGATAGATTGAATTCATGGTGCAAATTATGATGATAGGTCGAAGTCGAATCAGTATCCGAACACATCGTTGATACAGATTGAGGGAGTGAACACAAAAGAGGAAGTGGCGTGGTACCAGGGGAAGCGGATGGCTTACATTTACAAGGCCAAGGTTAAGAAGAACGGCTCTCACTATCGTTGCATCTGGGGAAAAGTCACTCGACCCCACGGCAACAGCGGTGTGGTTCGCGCCAAGTTCAAGTCTAATCTACCTCCAAAATCCATGGTATTTTTTTTTCTCTGGCTGAATCTAATTTATTTAAGCTATTACATTCTCCCAATTTTGTATAGATCTAGAATGTCAAAGCATTTAGTGATATCTCGTGTTCATTCCCCCGGTGGTTTAAATGTAAATCTTTCATTAGTTAAGATTTATATATCTAATCCTTTTTTCTGGGTATGGTTTGCTATGAAGCTGTAAATTGTGGATGGCTTGTTTCGAATATTGCTGGGTCAGTTCCCTCAAGTTGTTTCTGAACTGACTTTATACGCAAATTGGCTGGCGAATTAAATTTTTGCACTATGCGTTTTCTTTGCATAAGTCGGCTATTCGAATATTCCCCTAAAATGCCACAGAAAACGGATAAAAAGAAAGAAGGTAATCAACTTTTAGCAGCAAAATCTGTGAAAGATGCAGTTTGATGTAGATCTTTTACTGTATGCAGAAGACTTCCTTTTCTGGTGAAATTTTTCCCCTAAATTTGAAGATATTTCAGATAGCTAGAAAAGCAATAATTAGATTAAAATCCTCACTGCACTAGAATGTGAAAGGTGTTGCTTTTTAAGGTTAGCTGAATTGTTTGTTTGTGTACAGGGAGATAGAGTGAGGGTTTTCATGTACCCGAGCAACATTTGAGCTGATCAAACTCTGTCAACATTTGAGGTGATAACTCAAAACTTCTGCCTAAGCATATTTACAGAAGTCAATTTCTCTTTTTATGAATTGCATAAATTTGAGATACGGTGGGTGAGAGCAAATGCTTTTTCCATCCAAAACCATTCTTGTTATTTAGTCACATTCAGTTGTATTAACTTGGTATGGATTTGTCTTGTTTCCCCTTTTCAATGTGGGCACCTTATTGCAACTAAAGTGTACACACAAATACTCCATCCTGCCTCCGCAGAACAACATAAAAACACATTCACTTGTTGACTAAAGCGAAAAATGGCATCTATAATTGGCGATTGCTGTAGAATGAGGATTGGATGTCAGTGGAAATTGACAACACATATCTCAATTAATTGGTGCTGAGTTGGCATGATGCATAGAATTTGGCTAGCCCTTAGGGTTTTGCGTGTCAAAATTTTGTCCAGCCGCATACAAAAGCACATGTTTAATGTTCGCCTCACTGGGTCAATCGTGTATTCATAGCTCAGTTGCATGCTCTTCATGTGCTTTTTTAATTACTCTCATGCATTCTGCAGCTAATTCTTTTCTTTGAATCTATTTTTGCAGTGGATTGGGAGCACATGGTGAAGCCGAGTTATTAAGACATAAACTTTTATTAAGTTTAGAAAGCTTTGGCATTGTTAAATGAAATCAGCTATTTCTTTTTATTTGACAATGAAGTTGTGGAAACACGAGGAGTACGAGTGACAAGTTTTTGAGCTTTTATTTTGTTCTAATTCTCTAATCTATTTTCGTTGACCATATATTTAATGCTGCATTCATATCTTTGCTGGACAGGCTTATTGGCCGCCTACAAATTTTTAGCTAGACCTTGCTATGTGTCATCTTTGTGAAGAATTGAACAACTTGATTTCCCGTAGTATTCTGTGCTAACTCTGCTTTTCTGACAAAAGGACTTGAAACTCCAACAATGTTGAGCAGAACAAAAACTCTAAAAGTTGGAAAATTCGAACCCCATGTCATGGGTTTTGGATTATGGGAATGACTTGCTATGAATGCAATCTCTCGTGGCTCATTAGTTGTTTAACTGGCATCGTAGGCATTTTCCTGCAACTATTCTTTAGCTGATGATGGCCGTGGAGGCTTCTCTTCCATTCAAAAGTAAAGGTACAGCATGAGTAGCCACTGCTCCAAGTTCATAAGCTGCATATTGACCCAAGTAAAAAGGTTAATGAGCTAGTGTTAGTGGTCATTTCGTGTGCTGCTATTTCAGTCAGATGGTTCGCCACACCCTCCCAATAGAAAAATTAAACCATTGACTTCTTATTTTGGAGGTTGAAGTTCCAACCATTCCTTCACAAACAGGTCCTATTTGAGTTGACTACTAGTTTAAATTATTCTCGTCTTATTGTTGAACTTGAGGTCAATCCTGTTTGGTGTATGTCACACCCAGTCTGTGGCCAGGAATGAGGCTTAACACGAACGTATGCTAGGGCCAAGAATGAGGCTTAATTCAAGTTTGGCTCCCCCGTAATTTGTTGGCTATGCTCCATCTGCATCTGACTGGGCACAACAGTTCTTTAACGCTTCGTATAAGATGGCAAGACCAGATTCCACACCAGAGGCTGGATCAGGACGGGTCCGGTTTTAGGATTCCTGCCTGGTCCCGCTCGACCTATGAATTTTGCACAAAATTATCCTCAACCATTGAACATGGGACCAGGCCCTGTGCCTTTACAACCTCCTTTGGTATCTCAAAGGACTTCAAATGAATTTATGAACATTGATCAACAGGGAAGAGGATCCTTTCGAAGTGATATTGACATAATGTGGGAATTTTGCCTTCAAGGTCTTCCACCACCAGTGGAACAAAGGTAGGGTGGTAGTTCTATGGACCCAAGGGACGGAAAAGGAATCCTGGCATCTAAAGTCACAACCCTTACCTGTTCCTCCACCACCTCCTTTACCCCTTATTCACTCGACACACCTCCTTGGGCAAACCATGACGTAGCACCATCAGGATTTGGTTGGCTGTCCAAGGGACATGATAGCCTTGAAGGTGACTAGGGCTAGGCTCATGTCCGAGTTGCTTGCGGAGATTTCCGTTACTGGTGCTGCCGTTTGACAATTTAAGTTCGTAGTCAGCTGCAATGGAGAAATGTTTTCTTTCTTAACCCCATAGATGATGATTGATGTGCTAACCATTTGCAGAGATGATTGAATGATCGAAGTGTATATATTACCCAATCTCTCAACCGTTCCTTTCTCTCAATTCTATGATGAGGATGAATGTTGTGAGAAATGCAACCGGATTAAGACGTCAGTGCATCAATTACATATATATATAGCAATTAATAATGTCGTTTTTTGTCTTTAATTTTAAAATTTAAAATTTAAAATTTATTTATTAAATCTAATCATTACTGACAATTAAAATAATAATAATAATTTTTAAAATTCGATCCAGACGTTTGTCCCAGTTAATTGAAGTCTATTTCGTTTATTGTTTTTTCTCTACAAAAATAAAATTATTGGCGATGAGAAACGAGTATTTGAAGTTTGTTTGCTTGTTTGGGGATTTGGCCAGGGTTTTAACGACCGAACCGCAAAACGCTGCTATTAAACACACTGTTAGTTGTTATTTTATTTTCCTTTTCCTTTTCAGCATAGAAATCATCGAAAATCATAATCCATGAATTCCTGCTTCTATTTGAGTGTGAATCAGCACAAACCATACCTCCTCTATCTGACGATCTTTCCTATGTTCCTTCTACCGTATTAACCTATCTTCCACTCGCTCTCCGCCTCTTCAATTGCTCCGATCGGTCTCTTCCTCATATCCGTTTCCATTCGGTTGTTTCCGATCTCGGCTCATTAGGTTTGCTTTATTAAAAAATTAATAATGATTGCCTCTTGATCTGTGAATGGAATTGCTGCAATGCGTGTGTTATGCTGTTCTGTCGATGTGAATCTTAATTTGTGAAGTTCTATTTGTCGTTTCAGGAGTTTTGAGTAGCCGTGGTGATTTGAGTATAAGTGACTAGTTCTGTGATTTTGGTTAATTCGGCTGAATAGCGAACTCTCTCGCTCGCTCTCTCTCCGTTCGAAGAGTATTTGTATTGGAAATGTGATGTCGATCCAAAAGGGCTTGGAAATGAAACTATTGCATCTTTATTAATTATTATGTATTTATTTTCTGATTCCTGTTTCCTTGGAGCTTAGTGTACAGTTAATTTCTTGATTTACTTTGGTATACAGTATTCGTGGTGTCACTTTGCTTTTTTTTTTTAAGACAGTTTGTGCAAAATTCACGAACTTTGGAGTACCTGCTTACTGATAAGAATTTAACACACTTCATACGCGTCAGATTTCCTAGTTAATCATCAGTTTAGTGATCTTTCTCTGTCTGCGTAATCGTTTGTATGAACGCTGGTGCTTAGCTATTGGATATATGTGCTCATTCAGTGTCTGTCCTGTTTCCGACATTTTATCTTTCATGCTTCGGCACAATTTCTTATGGATTCCATTTCACGTGTTGCAGTCACAAGGTTAAAGTATTTTGATGACTTATGCTTATTCAGAACTTGTTTCCATTGGTTTTACCATTATGTTGATTTTTGACATGGTCCCATCTTTTTCTTCTCCCTCAAAACAATTCAAAATCGAGATTATTCTGGTTGCACAGGTGGAAAAATGGCCTCCATGACCCAGTCTCCGGTGCCTTTCACTGTAAATTTGGCTTCCAAGCCTAGTGCTTCAGATCTTCTTGGGAGCTCAAGTAATGGTGTTTCTGGCGTACCCCTAAGAGCCCTTGGAAGAGCTCGACTGGGGCCAAAAAGGAGAGGCTTCAGTATATCTGCAAAGGTTAGGAAAGTCAAAAAGCATGAATATCCATGGCCAGAAGATCCTGACCAGAATGTGAAAGGTGGAGTCCTTAGCCACCTCTCATCTTTCAAGCCTTTGAAAGAGAAGCCAAAGCCTGTTACATTGGATTTTGAGAAACCCCTTATGGATCTGCAGAAAAAGATTGTTGATGTATGACTCTTATAAATCTCTCTGACATATTTGTCTATGTGAATTACTCATATAAAAATTTGATCAATTGTTTCAATCCTTTCTACCTACTTGATACAGGTGCAAAAGATGGCAAATGAAACTGGTCTGGATTTCAGTGATCAAATTATTTCACTGGAGAATAAATATCAACAGGTTTAGTCACTAATATGTGCTTCTTTCCTCTCATTTCCACTTACTACTCCATCACAACCACAATTTTGATGCCTCTGATATTTTATCATGGCCTTAAGAAGCAAAGTTTATCATATCGAGTAGTAACTTGTAGTTTCATGTTATTATGATGTTTGCTGCCAATTTCAGTCTATCTTACCCCATTGGTTGCAGGCTCTGAAGGATCTCTACACACATCTAACTCCCATACAACGTGTGAACATTGCACGACATCCCAACAGGCCAACATTTCTTGATCATGTCTTCAATATTACTGAGAAGGTCGGCAAGGTTTCCTGTTCCAATTTGTAATTTGTAGATACTTTTTAAAAGAATGCTTTTCAATGGATGTAATCACTTATGAAGTGATGCCACTGGGTGAAGGCATTGGAAAGAAAAGGAGCACTAGTATTAATTTTTTCATTCACTTATATCCAGTTTGTAGAGCTACATGGTGATCGAGCTGGATATGATGACCCTGCTGTTGTGACTGGACTTGGTACAATAAATGGCAGAAGCTACATGTTCATGGGCCATCAGAAGGGAAGGAATACGAAAGAGAACATTCAGCGCAACTTTGGGATGCCTACTCCTCATGGGTAGGCATATAGATTATGGATTATTATATTTATTATTTTCCATGAAAGTGGACAAGAACAATCCCTCATGTTGCGGTTGCTTATTAATAATAATGAGAAGATTCTGCTTTCCAACAATGTGTTTGGATGAATAAGGGAATTTTTTTTTAACTGGTGCTAATATTAACACACTGGTCTCAACAGTTATAGGAAAGCACTACGCATGATGCACTATGCTGATCACCATGGATTTCCAATTATCACCTTCATTGACACTCCTGGGGCATATGCTGACCTTAAGTCTGAGGAACTGGGCCAAGTACTTTTCAATGATTCAACAATGCACAATCCTTGTTAATTGCTGAACTATGCAAGCTAATAGTTTTTTCTTTCATTTGCAGGGGGAGGCAATAGCTCAGAATTTGAGGACTATGTTTGGTCTGAAAGTACCAATTGTTTCAATTGTTATGGGTGAAGGTGGCTCTGGTGGAGCTCTGGCTATTGGTTGTGCTAACAAGTTGTTAATGCTTGAAAATGCAGTCTTCTATGTCGCCAGGTGTTTCTCATCAACATTTTTAATGCTACTAAGTGTTGCGAAGTAACTAACATTATTTCCTCTGTCCATGGTGTGGATGCCTAATACAGTATTGGAACAAATTCTTTTTCTTTCAATCGTGATTATGCTGCCATCTTTAGACAGTGAAAAATTCCTTTGAACATTAGAGCTGGGTTCTTATTGTACTATTAGGCTCCCGCACTTGCTGTCTCTTGGTTCCTTAGGCGATGGTTTTGGTCTCTCTTCGTGATTTATAATCTATTGACAAATCAGCACTGCATTCCTACACGGTGCCAGCATATATTTTTATGCGTTTTACTATTGCAGGGATTAGCGTTAAGCAACATTTTTCAAAATAGCAGCAAGCAGTGTTTAAATCTTGCTCTCCTAGTAAACATCAATCGGACCAAACAACATTCAATTCGACTTCACGCATCCTGAAATGAATATAAATAGAGTGAAAAGATTTTCTGCAAGGTGGAAATTTTGTTATCATGTGTAGCATTTACTGACAATTATGAAACAATTGAACATATGGATCAGAAACCTTTCTTCTCTCTTTCTTGGCAATGAACCTCTTTCAAATAACTGATATATTAGTGTTATGGAGATGGCCTGTGGTACATTTGGCTAGGTCTCCTTCTGCATTTCTTTTTCCTTCTCAGAAAATTTCTTCACGCCAAAACTATATGCTTTAATTTGTTCATTTCCATTTCCATGTGACAGCCCTGAAGCATGTGCTGCAATCTTGTGGAAGAGTGCAAAAGCTTCCCCAAAGGTGGTTTAAAGATGCGAGGTCTTTTATGCATGTCAAGAACAGATGTTATACACGTAACTTAATGTACTTTTGCTTTCCAGGCAGCTGAGAAGCTAAAGATAACAGCAGCAGAGCTGACCAAGCTACAAATTGCTGATGGCATAATCCCTGTAACATTCATTCACCTTTTCCATGCTCTATGTGCATGCTATATTCTGTGTTCTTCTCCAGTCTCTTTAATCCAGTTTTGTTGTCCTTACAACTGCAGCATGTTCTAGAACAAGATAGTGGTAAATTGCTCTTTGTGCATGGAATCTTTAAAAGTTAATTTTGGGAGGAAATAATGCTAAGTTTCATGCCTTATAAAATACTCTGGAATAGGGACCCCTAATAATTCGAGGATAGACCTTTGCCTCTCGTGACCTCTCTCATTTTATTTCTTCAGGTTTAATAAATCAATATCCATATGATTTATACTAACAAACATTTTTAATTTGAAATTTAAAATGTGTGGTTTATTGCAGGAACCTCTTGGTGGTGCACATGCAGATCCTTATTGGACCTCTCAACAGATAAAAACTGCAATTGTTGAGTCAATGGATGTGAGTAGCATGATCTTCAATTTCAACTGGAATGTGTTTTTGCATTCATCATAAACCTAAGAAACATAAAGACATATCTGGAATATGCAGGGACTTGTAAAGATGGACACGGAAACACTACTAAAGCACAGAGCTCAAAAGTTCCGGAAACTTGGTGGTTTCCAGGAGGGAGTTTCAGTTGATCCGAAAAAGAAGGTCAACATGAGAAAGAAAGAAGAGCCCTTAGTTCCCACAAGCAAAACTTCAGAGGAGGTGTTGAGGGTTGAGGTTGAGAAACTGAAACAGAAAATTTTAGATGCCACTAAATCGTCAGCGGGGAGCCCAGAGACAGAACTAAAGGAGATGATTGAGAAATTAAAAAGAGAGCTCGACTATGAGTATAGTGAAGCTGCAAAAGCTCTAGGTGTGGAGGAAAAAATTTTGATGGTGCGTGAAGAAATAGCAAAAGCAAGGAACGTGAATGACCAGTTTGCACATCCTGCTTTACAGGAGAAGATTGACCAGCTGAAGGATGAATTTGCCCAAAACCTCCCTAGTGCTCCTAATTACTCCAGCCTGAAACCTAAGCTTAATATGCTAAGAGATTTAGTAAAAGCTTGGAATCACCAAAAGGGGAGCACCAGGAAAGATGAATTGAAAAATGAAATCAATAAGAGGCTCAATGAATCTGTGGATTGGCCTGAGTTAAAACAAAAGATGGAGGCACTGAAAGCTAAAATAGCAAATTCGGGGGTGTCAGATATTGATTCAGATCCGGAGCTAAAGGAGAAAGTCATGAAATTGCGCAGAGAATTTGATACAGTGTATAAGGGAATTTTTGAATCGATGGGTTTGCAAATGGTCGCTGTAGAACCATCAACCAAGGCAAAACTAGATGCTTTGGATGATGAAATTAAGATGATAATAGATGATGTTGTCAATTCTTCAGATTTGAAAGACAAGATTGAGCTGCTGAAGTCAGAGGCAGCAAAAGCTGGAAATATGCCAGATGAAGACTCAAAGAGTAAGATTCGTGGTTTGGTGTCCGAGATCAAGCAAGCCATTGCAGAGTTTATAAACTTACCTGAATTAAAAGAAAAGCATGGGAAACTATTGTCTGAGATATCAGAGGCTGCCAAATCTTCAGTAGAACGCACTGAAGATGAGCAGACTAAGATCGATGTCTCTCAAGTAAATGAGAATCCAGATGACTCTCAAGTAAATGTCAACCCAGAAGTTAACCGCACCTTTGTCTGACGTAAGTGCACATTTTTTTTCGTCAAAATCTATTTCTCAGGCTTTTTAATGGTTACGTGATGAACCCTATGTTGGGACTGATGGATGGATCGGTTGAAAACTGTGGAGAATTTCAACTTAGCTTACTAAGCTCATTATTGGCTTCTCCACGAAACCCTGGGATTTTGATATGCAAACGCATGTCGGTGGAAGAGGATTTCCTTATTCAGCCTTTTCTTTTCTTGCTTCGTAATTCATGTGGTTTTAAGTTTCTAAATTATTACTTGAGTTGACAGAGAGAAGATTGTATAAATTATTTCATTTCCAGGAAAAGCCGAACATATATCACGCAGTGGAGAATATTTGAAATGTGCTGTATTCCCCTTAAGTTGAAAAAGGATATTGCGATTTCTTTGGAAAACATTAATTCATAATTTGTATGGATGGTATATAGGTGGCAACGGATAGGTTGGCAAATGGGTTGAAACTTGTGACATGTTGTTAATGAAAATTTTCAAATTTTACCATTTAATATGTAATTGGCTTTTTTATATTTATAAATATTTATTAAATTGTTTAAAATATATTTACGAATTTGTAAGTTAACTAATCAAGTAATTTAAAATTAACTCATTTATTTTTTTGAATTCATGAATTTGATTTGATTTCAATTTGAACTAGATTCAAACTTACTAATTTTGAGTCATGTCAAAAATTATCACTCTTAAATTGTTGAGATCACCCATACGGTATTGTTCATTCCCTTGTTTTGCCTTTCTTGAACATTTATGCCACTGTACGTATAAATTCATGCAACACGCCATCACCAGGCTAAGGAAAACCCCATCTTATGTTATTCCATATCTAACAGTGCATATCCATTCAAAAAATTGAAAACAGCAAGGAAATCAGTTCAAAATTCTGTAACTTAACACAAAATGCAACATAAGAACGATAGAAAGCCCACAATCTCAATATACAAATGGGATAACAGCTTTCCTGTTCTTAGGATAATCCTCTCCAAACTTCTCCAAGTACCATTTGTGATTTGCCCCGGCCCTTGGCACCAAATTAGCACATGTATACACAAAGAATCCAAATCCAGCCCAACACCAAGTCATCAAAGCCCAGCCCAACCACTCCAAAATCTCACCAAAATAATTCGGACAGGTAATCCACTCAAACAGCCCTCCCCTGGGAATCTTATATCCACCGTCACCTCCTTTCAGGCCCATTAACACATTGTCCGACCACACATTCACAGCCGCACCCCATCCGAAAACCATCGCGCCAGCCGCCAATCGCCACCAGAACCACCCATCGCCGCCAAGATCAGCATACTCAGACACCCATCTCGCTTGCAAGTAAGCATTCAACATATTAAATCCGAAAGCCATCATCGCCACGCTCACCGGGAAACTGGATTTCTTGATATACCCGACGGGGGTTCTGAGGAAGAGCCTTAAGGGATAGACGAGCGTGCGGTGGAGGTAGTGGAGGAGGAAGGGGGAGATGAGGATAAGCGCACGCGGATCGCGGCTGTTTCTCCCGTGAGGAAAGAGGAGGAGAGTGAGCCACACAGTGGGGCTCTCCATGAGACACCAGGCCAGTGGTGGTGGGATGGTGGGGCCCCAGCCCGGGCGGTGGTGCTTGCCGTAAGGCGCTGTGAAGAAGAGGAGGGATACGATGGTGGGCGGCGTGATCAAGAAGAGGCAGAGTAGGCTGTACTGGAACATACTTTCGTCGGAGAACATTGTGGGTAGGCCTTGTCTCCCTCGGGTTTTCCCCCAATTGGGGCGAACGCTGTTCAATCCACCTTTTCTTTATATACGTTGGAGTTTATCCAAATGAATAATAAAAATGATTTGTAAAAATTAAATAGTGCTAACGACAAACCATGTTTTAAAAATCGTACCAGTGGATTCAATCCATTTGATTGAGAATTGATTAATTTTTTGATTCAATTAAAATATAAAAAATAAAAATATATAAAATTAGTGTGAATCTATTAAAAATAGATCAAAATAGATATGAATTAATTAAAATAAATAAAAAATTAATTGAAAGACCGGTCAAATAGATATTATCTATCTTTTTTTCTAAGAAAAATTTTAGTTTTTTTTTTTGAAAAAATTACAAAATAAATTTTTACACTTTTTTCAAAATGTCTTAAATTTATAACTCCTCAATATTAGTTAAATATATAATTTTTATTTGTACTTTTATTTTTAATAATTTATATCTTTTTATTTTTCTAATCAATATTTTGAAATTTTAATTATTGTATCTTAAAATTAAAATTGGTTATATTAATTAAGCTATTTATTTTTCAAAATTATTTTTTCAATTTTATACTTTTAATCATCTTAAATTTAATATTTTTTTAATTTGTGTAATTAATTTTTATTTTAGTTGAATTATTTAATTTTTAACATTATATTTAAAACTCATTTTATAATCTATTATTATATTGGATTACATTTATTTTATAAATTATTTTTATAATAATATATATAATATTATATAATTAAAATAATTAATTTTTTCAACAGTTCAACTGGTCGGACCAGTAACCCAGTGATCCAATAAGTTTTCTAGTTTGAACACCAATCCGATTTTAAAAACATTGCAATAATCTACAACATCCTTTGTAGGTTAGTATAATTAAAAATTATGGCTATATTTGTTTCCTAATTAGTATGGGATTGACATTTTGAGTGATTTGAGTACGGATGAAAATTATATTTAATTTGTAAAGTTTTAGTAGATAGAAAAATTATTTTTATATATGTTTAATATATAATAATGATTTAATAATGTAAAGTTTATATAATAATAAAAAAATGAAGTAAAAAAATTATAGAGATTTGTGTTGATTTGATCGTAAATAAGTATAATAATTAAAAAATTATAAATTAATTATAGAATATAAGAGGGTGAAAACAGTATAAAATAGCATATTTGGTTAAAAACAAATATTAATAATTATATTTGATTAGTTTAAAATATTAGTTTATTATAAATGAAATATCTTTAAATTTGGAATGTTATTAATGACATCGTTATCATGAAAGGTGCAAAGGTCAATATAAATTTAAAATAATAAATTTTTATTACATTATCGACTTTTATCTAGATTCTAATAGAAAAATAAAAAAATGTATCGAACAGAGAGGTAAAGATTTTGTAATATCAGATAAAATTAGCCCTATTAAATATGAAGAAATACGCACATGTTTACGTACAAATATAAAAGTACACGTATCATGCGTCCCTGTGTATTTTATACGCAGTGTATGATTAGTTCACTTCGTGGCGTACGGCACCCGTCCCACTCTATAATTTTGATTTCTATACATTTTGATCCTATCGTTGACCAACTAAAATTACGTTAGCTAGTTATATTTAAAAGTCATCTTATCACAATTTCCAAACGGACTACCAAATGAAGTAATTTTCTAATTTTATTTTGTTTTTCTCTTACATATTTTAAAAATAATTTTATTCCAACAAATACATGTATCCAAACGTGCTGCAAAGCTGATTTCTTTCTTAAAATTGTTATATATTTACAGTTCCTTTAATTTACATATAACTTGCATATTTTAATTTGCTGTCTATAACTTTCACAAGTGATTTCACCATTCTATTTTAAAGATTATCAAACAAATTAAGGCATTTTATATAATCTAATCTTGGTTCGGTGTGAAATTTTAGAATTGAAAGAGAATATGGGCTATGGTTGGAAGAGGGTTTTGTTGGAAGACGATATTTTGTGAAAATTATATAGAGATACGTGGTATATGTGGAAAAAAAAATTGAAGTGATGAATATTAAATTTATTTGAATTTGTATTTATATAGATATAAAGTATATAACAATAGTTGAATAGTATAATAGTATGTATGAATAATAATTACTTTTTAAGATGCGAGTGTATATAAATGTGATAGTAAGTGTGTGTATACATATATATATTAATTTGATTATTGATAGATTTAGTAATTAAAAAATAATTAATTAGTTATATATAAAAAAATAAAAAACTTGATTTTGATTTTGAAATAAAATTTTGTGTTATAAGATGTTGAAAATTGGTAAGATGGACAAAAATGAAAAGATGACAACAAACATAGCGATGGTATTTAGCTAGTGTCCATAATTTAATCTAATTATACAAAAAATGCCATCTATTTAATTATCATGCACTTTTCAAAATAAGCCTCCGTTGAATCTCTTTCTTAATACAAGTTTGATAAAATAATATAAGATAGTCTATACAATAATAAAATTAATAAATTCTCAAACTTTCCCAATGTAACATTATTTAAATCAATGTAAAAAGTTTCACAAAAAAAAAACTATTCAATTAATTTTTATAATCTAACCAAATTGCACTATACTTAATACTATCTACGTGCATATCTCCGTAAATATTTCTAACTTTATTTCATGCTTTAGCAGCTATTAACTTATGGTGTTCAACTTTTTTTTTTTTTTTTTTCACTCTTTGGTTATTTTTAATTATTATTATTATTCTTTTAACAAATTTTGTATGGTAAACCCCCTTTTTCCACTCTTCCTTGTTCGTTTTTTCATTCTTGACAATAGTAAAATATGAAAATTTTTAAACTTGTATCAGGACAAATCCTTCAATCTATACCTCTTTTCTATTTTTATTTATTTTCTTCATCAACCACTTATTTAAAAATATTTTAAATAAACTTAAACTATATATGTATATTTTAAAACTGTGTCATCTTAATCTGAATATAAAAAAAATACAAATACTACAATGCCAACATGGCATGCCATACGTATATGAACGACTCTGTAAAAGTGGTGCCGGCTTATTAATACCGTATTTTTAGGTCAGGTTTTCACCTTTTCATTCCATCAATATTTGCACCTTCAATTATACTATTTACTAAAGAATTTTTTAATCTGTTTTTCTATTTTACTTTCAAATTAATCTTCTTAAATTTTCCTACTTATTTTTATTCCAAAAACATTTGGATTTAAAGAAAGCCTTAATCAATTTGTGACGGCTCACGTCTTCTTTTCCAATCATTTTGTTCAATGTCCATTTCTTTAACAATCTTTGTTAATTGTCTCATTGTATTCTTAGATAATTTACATGAATAAGACAAACACCTACATCCACCACTCTTTAGGTCGGATTCATAGGCGGTTGAATTGTTCAGACAATTGATTGATTAAAAAAAAAAAAAAAGTACGAGTATGACATGAAAATCGAGAATATTGTAAAATCAAATAAAAGCAAGTAAAGTTGTGATTAAATCGCTAAGATTAAGTGAATTAATCACAAATTATAAAAGTTTAAATTTATAAATCATAAATTTTCCTATTTTTAATTTAATTTTTATGTTTTTTTATTATAGTTTATCTTCGATTCGTTTATTATATAGAAAAATTTATAAATTGAACAAATCTAGGACATATATTGAATATATAGAACTTTATTAAAAATTTACTATATTTTGATAAGATATAATTTCATTAGATATCCAATTTTTTTATTGAATTAGTGCTTATTAATTTTATTTTTATAATATTCTTATTATATCTGTTCAATTTTTAAAACACTGACTTCCTCAGCAAATATTTGAAGTAGGATCTCATGGTAAAAAAAGAAGTCTTAAAAAATCAACATCAATATTCTCTGTTTAAAAAGTTCATTGTCCAAAAACATTAAATAAATTAGAAAAAGATTTTGTTGGTCATGAAGGACGATTTGAATTTTTTTGCTAATTTTCTTTTTTTTTTTTTGGCTTACATGTAAAAACACATTACAAAGCACTAGAATTTAAAAGAAAAGATTTCAACAATGTTAATTACGAGATGCTTTATCACATATGTTATATGATTTACTTAAAATAAAAATTTGTAGACCATGTTTGTTTGCATATTTTTCACTTAAAAATAAACGCTACAGTCGTCAACATAACCATAAATTATAGAAGTCATGGCCGGTCTAAGAGGATAGGAAAAACAGATGAAATAAAGCGAACGCCTGTTCTGTCACTTCGACTCTCCTTCAGCGTCTCTCTCAGATCTCCAAAACCCTTTGCTAGGGCTTTGAAGAGGTACAATTCTTGCCCTCTTTTGCTAAGCTTTTTTTTCCAAGTTATACTCAAGCAAAATATTGGAGTTCTTGGGTACAATTAATGAGAACTTGGAGTTTTCTGTATCTTGGTTTTCTCGTTCTCGCGTTGTCGTGTTTGGGTTTTGGCTATGGCGTTTCGCAATCCGAGGAGGCGAAGAAGAACAAATTTCGAGCGCGTGAGGCCACTGATGATGTCCTCGGTCACCCCAATTTGTGAGTTTTTTTTTTTTTTGGATTAGTTTGGGCTATTAGCATGTTGCACGTCGGATGCCGATTGGATAATTAAGGCGTTGATTTTTACACGGCTTCGTCTTAATTGGGTTGTAAACGATAGAACCTGAATTTGTTTGTTGAATCTTAGCATCAACCAGATGCTCTTAATGCAATCTGTTTTTCTGGATTTTATGATGTTAGAGCATAGGTGTGCTGTTATGTGAATATCCAATTATTTAAAAAGCTAATACACGCAACATTTTTAATAATTAACTGATGTTTGTACTTGATGGTTTTTCTCTGTAATTAGTGACGAGGATGAGCTGTTGAATGCACAATGCCCTCAGCATTTGGAACTGAGACGGCAGACTGAAGTGAGTTCTAGCATATATGCATCACCTTTGATTGCAGACGTTAACAGGTGATGAAAACTGGCTGTTTTGCTTTCTGTTAACTTTTATCCAATTTCTTAATTCATTTGCATTTCATTTCACATTCTTTTACTATATTTCTCTATTATTGTATGGAAAACACTAGTTGATGCGTAAAGCAGAATGAATGTTAATTTAGTCATAGGTGGACAAAGTGATCATTGTTGTAATCAGATATATATCTTCTATTTGAGCTATGGCCTAGTTCTATTATAATCTTACTCTTTCAACTGTTTACATGTTTGCTTATCATTTTGGGATTTGTCTGTGTTTTATTTGAATGGATTGTGGAATGTTGAAATTTGTTATTTGTACCTCAGTGATGGAAAGCTGGAAGTTGTAGTACCTTCCTCTGTGCATTACTTGGAAGTTCTAGAAGGTTCTGATGGAGATAAGTTGCCGAGTACAATGATAGGTTTATAAATATACTTATGGGACTGGCTTTTATATGTGTCAGTGTTACCATGGAAGGTGAAAATTTTCTACTTCTATTTATAACGATCTCTTATATGTCTGGAATAACAGGGATAATAATCTAAACAACTAAACATTAGAAATTGTCTTGTGGTTAGCATTCACACATGATGAAAAATGTTTTTTACTGTGATTGGATAATTTATGAGGATAGCCAGCTTTTCATCAGTCAACCGTTCACTCTAGTCCTCTTCTGCATGATATTGACAAGGATGGCGTTAGAGAAATAGCTTTAGCCACCTACAATGGTGAAGTGCTCTTTTTCAGGTGATACTTTACTTTTCATACTAAATGCTTCATTTTGCCTTATTATATCTAGTTGTCCTCATTTTCACCACAAAATAGGATTTCAGGCTACATGATGTCGGAAAAATTGGAGATTTCAAGGTTGAGAGTTAAAAAGGATTGGCATAAGGGTTTGCATCCAGGTCCTGCTAACCGTTCTCATCCTGATGGTCATGATGACCAACTGATCCGACGGGCTCTCATGGACTCATGGCGCGGCGCAACGCAAACTCCATATACAGCCATGGCGCATCGCATATTGAAGTACGGCGCATAATAAATGAAATTAATTAAAAGTAGTTTTGTCTCCAATATATGCCTTTGAAATATAGATGAATCATAAAAATCTATCAACTTTTAATTAAAAATAAATAAATAGTATTGATAAAGGCACAAATAGAAATAATTTGTTCAAGTGTCAACCACAATATCAACTTAATAAAATTCAATAATCAAATTCATAATGCATTTGAAGTTCAAAACACAATCAAAATAAACTATGTAAACAAAAATATAAATGCTAATCATCAATATCAAAATAATCACAATTACTCTTTACATCATTTTTATCTTCATTCTCATCATCAGATTTAAACTTGGGTTTATTCTTCTCATAAGTGTCTTTTTTATCATCTTCATTCATTAATTGATATGATCTAAATTTAGGAGTAACGCCTCTTGAATTTGATATTACTCTTGTTCTCAGAAATTGAAAATTTTATGCCCTTCTTCAACTTTAGAAGCTCAAGCAATATCAAAAGTAACGTCGTGCGAAAGTGGGGTTGTGAGGGAAATGTGCTTTAGCCATGGATCGAAACAAAAAGCATATGTGTCAATAGCGAAAGCCATCATCTAAAAAGTATTGTCTCATGTCATGGATAAGCGATCTAAGCACCTTTTAAAAATAACCAAACTAGTGACTGAGCTGATGGAGACTATAAGGTTTTACATGAAAATGATCACCTCATTTCAAGGTTAGGTAGCTTGAACAAATAGTCACGAAATGATCTCACTCGAGCTCTCTGGCATCGTCATTATTTATGTAAATAATATTGTTGTCTTTGGTGACTATGTCGCAAGTCCAATAGGTCTGTTCACCCTTATAAATCTGCTTTTGGGCCTTGTTGGGGTCATAAGATTTGGCGTATCTTTCTCCAGAACACACTACTATCTTAGGGTTTGGAACGCCCTTGAAGATCTGAAAGTGAATTCTGAAGTAATGTGAGATCCACCTGTAAACATAATGCATCGAGAATGCTGCAGGCTCACGGCATAGGTGGCGAGAGTTGGCAATTCTGTTTAGGCCACTATAAATGGATGTTAGAACTGAAATTGCAAGACTCACATATTAACCAGTAGTCATGATCCCAGATTTTTAAATGTACTCAGCCGTGTAAACCCAATATCTTCATTAGAGAGAATAAAAACATAAAGTCAGCATGATAAAAATGCTGTCATATACGTCTTTTCCCTGGCTCCTCCACTGATGCTAAAACTCGCGAACAGGGTCTCTTCTAGTGCAGATTAAGGTGCATGGGGATCACTATCTCCATATGAATTGTATATAGATCGGGGGCGAACTGTCTTCTTCTCCTTATGTGTAGGAGGCATGGAGTATTTCATAGTTTTCTTACGCCAAAACTTCAGTCACTAAATAATCAGCACTTTTTGAGGTTGGCCTGCAGGACCCTGTCAAAAGTCTATGGAAAACATGGAACAGGTATTTGCACAAACGGGGAAACAACTTTGCACCTGTTTCATCAATTTCAACAAGCTCTTTAGCACTTAGGATGACTTCTCATAAAGTTTTCTCCTCGTAGGGAGTCCGGTCATCGAGCGCAAGTCATAAAGGGATATTGATATCTCTTTGAGTGAAGTCAACAAGGTATTGGTGAGAGGACACTAGGCCTCGAAAAATGCTGTCATAATCCAAGGTCAAGGGTCAAGCTTAAGTCCAAGTCCCAAGGTTCAGTCTAAGCCTATGGATCAAATTCAAATTTAAGGGTTCAACCTAAGTCCAAGTTCGAGGGACCAACCCAAGTCCATTGATCAAATCCAAGTCTAAGGGTTTAGCTCAAATCCAGGAGTTAAATATAAGTCCAATGGTCCAGTTCAAGTCCGCGGATCAAATCCAAGTCTAAAGGTTTAGCCCAAGTGCATGGATTAAGTCAAATCCAAATCCAGGTCCAAGAGATTAGCCTAAGCCATGGATCAAATTCAAGCCCAAGAGTTCAGTCCAAGTCTATGGATTAAATTCAAACCCAAGAGTTCAGTCCAAGTCTATAGGTCAAATCCAAGTTTAAGGGACCAGTCTAAGCCATGGATTAAATCTAAGTTTAAGGGTTCAGTTCAAATTCATGGGCCAAGTCTAAGTCCAAGTGATCAGTCTAAGTCTATGGATCAAGTCCAAATCTAATGAACCTGCGCAAGCCAATGGAACAAATCTAAGTCCAAGGGATTAGTTTAGGCTCATGGATCAAATCTAAGTTTAAAAGTCCAGGCGCAAGATAACAAGGCCTAAAATTTTTCCAAGATCGAAGGAAACTCTAGGCCTAAAATAACAAGGCCCAAAATTCTTTTGAGGTCGAAGGAAATTCCAGGCTCAAAATTCTTTTGAGGCCAAAGGAAATTCTAGGCCTAAAATAATAAGGCCCAAAATTCTCTCAGGGCCGAAGGAAATTCTAGGTCCAAATTAACATGGCACCAAAATTTCCAAGGCCTAAGAAAATTCAAGGCCCAAAATTCTCCCAAGGCCCAAAAAATTCTAAGCCTAGAATTACAAGGGCCAAAAGAGTGTTCTATTTTGAAAAAGTCAAAAAAGAAAAAATTCTACATCGGAAGTCAAACACAAACTTGTTTCTCTATTCTAAGCAACATTCAAACATGGTCCTTCTTGGTCAATTTTTTTTTTACCAATTAGAGTTCTAGAACTAAACACACCTTTGTTTTGTTTTGTTTTGTTTCGTTTCTTCCTTATTACAGGGAAGAAAGAGAAAAAAAGAGAAAAAAAAATCTCCATCACCCAACCAAACATGGCCTTAGTTTCTTTAAGGGGAAAGCGCCAAACATAGCCTTAAATCATCATCAACCCCACACTCTCTCTCTCGATCGTCGTTGTCTTTCGAACAAACTAGTCTCTCACACGACTGTCTTCTTCCCTCCTCTCCAACTGTCTACGCTGACGACATGTGTTAAAAGATCGGCCTATCCCTAACATTGGCGTGCCACGCCACCGCTAAAACTCCTTAGCCACGCTCGGAACAACGGCGTTGCCGCCGGACGCCTCTCCCCACTATGTGGCGCTTCGCGCCACTGTTCTTCCAGCATACACTCGATCACGAAGATGACGGCGTAGGGACAATGGCGAGTTGGGAGATGTCAGGCTGTGACTCGTCGTCGGCAACGACACTGAGAAGGGGTAAAAAAAATGCAATCAGAATGTTGGTGCTTGAAATTGGTCATTTCCTTTCATTTAGCATGTTGGGAGTCCACTTTGATGGAAATAAATCAAACCAACGATTTTCCAATTGTTGATGGTAATACAAGGCAACTTTCCTTAACAGGCCAAGAACTCTCGATGCACACCAAGTTTTGCTAGGTTACACTGGTGTGATAGGTTTTGTTGGGCCTGACTGGTGATTGGTAAAATGGAGATTGTGCATTATATGGGTTGATTTGCAATTCTGAAATAAAATATTAATAATAATATTAAAAGCTGAGTTTCATCTTCTGCCATGCTTGATCCCATGGGCTGTTTGTTCAAGTCTTCCTTTTATATATATATATATATATATGTATATATATATATATATATAAATGGGGGAAACAGAAAAAACCTTTCCAAATTTATGCATTCCAAAATTAAGTTCTCCGTGAACAAGTCTCGATGGGGAATTTGTAAACAAATAAAAAAAAGAAAAAAATAAATTAACCTAATTAAATATCGCCATGTGGTATTTTCTTATAATTAGATATTAAATATTAATTATTTATATTTTAACAATTAAATTTAATATAATTTTTGAAATTAAATAATAAAATAAATTAGTGTTATACTACAAAATTGGCTGACAAATTAAATTACGACATGTGTTAAAACTGGTCAATCAAATCATGTCACGTGTTAAATTTTATAAATTTTAAAGAAAAATATTGTTGATTTGACAATTAAGCCGTAATCACTTGAGTAAAGGAAATGATAATAAATCAAATATACTCAACCAATTAGACACTGTCACGTCACCAGATATTTATGGTAGTATGACTTTCCCCACTCTTATAAATGGATGTGGCTTTTACACATCAAAACACATGAAAATATCAAGCAAAAAACACCAAGAAGATGAAGGAGAAGAACAGAAGCTCCATTAAGCAACAGGCGATTTAGAAAGCTCAACGAATTCTTTCCCCAAGCTCAAGGCTATTCTTCCAACTTTCGAGGCATTCTTCGCAGAAGTCTATCAAATTACGGCGTTTGATTTACATCCAAAGTGCTAAGTCAGGGGATTAACGTTATTGAATGTTTCGGTCAACATTAAGGAGAATTAAAACGCAAAAGCTTTTTTAGTTCCAGTCAGATTCTTTGATCAACATTTAAAGCACCTCCGCAACCTTTGAAATAGTCTTCAACAAAGTTCACCAAATCAAGGCGATCGATCCGAAATCTTGCTGCAAAATCAAGAAATTAATGTTTCCTAGAAGTCTGACGAGCTTTAAAGAAGATTAAACCTTTAAATGCTTCAACAAGTTTACAAGAATGTTCAAATCATCCAAGTTGGAAGAAGAATCAGAGAATCAAGTTAGAAAATATGATTCATAAAATTTCATTCGATTCAAATTGTAATTAATTTGTATAAATTTCTTATTAAGAGAAATCCAATTGTAAGAATTTTGTCCTACAATCACACTTGCTATCAACTTACTTTTTGTTTCTTTTGAATATTTGCATGTAGCCCACTGCTTTGATGTAAACATATTTCTCAAATTTGCTTTATGCATTTAAAAGCGTTTTAAAGTTTAGAAAGTGGTGGCAAATTTGATCTTCTTTGCTCAAACCATCTCCATTTGTTTAGTGAACTCTCTCATCAAATTCAGAAGATTGAACTTATTTTATATATATATATATATATATCTATTTACCATCATTGTTTGCTCATACGTCTTCTTTAAATATCTATACAATGAGTGGAGCAGGGAGTCCAAAATAAATGTTTATATTTGGCCTTCAAAAGTCTTCCGATTAATTTAAAAGAACATAAAAAAATATTATAAAGGATTACATATGCTATTAAAAAAAATAATAGAATTAGATGTATTGAAATTTTCTTACTCACGACAACATTTGCGCTTGGACTATCAACAATGACTTGCATCACATTTTTCTTACTAATCTTTTCGATGTATTTTAATAACAAGCATTTTTTCATTGGTGTGAGAATACTTTAAAGTATCGACTGATTTAGTAAATTTGCTTCTCTTCGGGCAATTCTCCAAAAAATTAATCAATGCTTTATTTTTTTTATCGGTCTAACCATTTGCTATCAACGAACAATTATATTTTACTATTATCTCATCATGGGTCTTCAAAAAATTACTTGTGTGTTCCAACTCAATTTTTAAATAAGTCACCCTCAATTCATGATAAGTTGGAGGCTTTGTATCAGGATCACACTGAAAACAAGCTTCTAACATATGTCCAAAAGTATCCGAATTGACAATATTAAAAGGTAATATGTTCTTATATACCTACCGTGCAAACCATTGCATTATATGCTCTCTTTTTATTTTGCTGCTTCATCAAACTTTTGGGCTTTTTCCTTATTACTGCTACATTTCAATACTTTATCAGCATCCCGTATGAAAAGCATATTAATGAGGCCAATCTGCTTCGTTTTTTCAGTTGATGCACTTGATAAACTAGTAGACGGGCGTTTGCCAAATTTGAGGGTTCATTATATTCATCTATTTTCTCAAAATTTTCAGTCACCAAATCAAAGTGATGAATTGCATCAATTTGATTTTTTTAACTCTTTTTTCTTTTCCATTAAATTTCTAATATTTTCCTTCACATGCTTGGAACATTTTAAACACGCTTTAGTATTTTGAAAGCCTCTAATAAGGTGTTTGTGTTGTGTGATTTCCCTTCGAAACTTTATTACAAAAAAAACATTAGATGTCTTTTGTGTTTTTGAATTGACTAACATCACATAATTTCAAGCAAAATTCTTTCGACTTGAATTCGATTCGACGCATTAAAAGTCGATATTTTGTTACCTTAATCGGTATTCAATAATTCAAAAATTGAACTTTAAAACTTAAAGTGATAAATTATAACAATACACATAATACTGTAGTAATACACATAATCACATAATGCAGCTGTACATAGCTGTAGTGCTATGCATAAATACATAATGGATCATACTCATAATCACATAATCATAATGCTACCTAATGCAGATACAATTATACTTACATAGTGTACAGTACACACCGTGTGTAAAATAAACAGAATTACACAGCACATTACACAGTACACAGACAATTCAGAATTACACAACACACACTACACACAGCAGTACAGCACACCCTACACCCACAAACTCAATTTCAGTTCAATTTCAATCCAATTTCAGAGGAAAAACCCATAAGCATTCAACTGCACACACGAAGCAATTGGAGCACACATAGTCACACACAAAGCCAGAAGCATACACAGTGCACACAGCTGCAGCCCGCCCTGCTGCAAGTAAGAAAGTTAAGAAATTAACTTACCGAATTCGTGGCTCGCGGGTGAATAGAAAGTGAAGAAAACTAAAGCCCACCTTCTTCTTCGCCGGCGCTAGGCGTGTTCGTGTTCGCGTCGCTTGCTAGGGCCGGAACTCACGGCTCGCGGGTGAATAGAAAGTGAAGAAAACCAAAGCCCACCTTCGTCTTCGCCGGTGCTGGGTGTGTCGTGTTCGTGTTCGCGTCGCTCGCTAGGGCTGGTGGTGGGAAATGGCTAGTTGGTATTCTTTTTCCTTGTTCTGGCACATGTCATGAACTGTAGAAATAAAGACATTTTAAAAAACAATTATATTTCACTGAACATGATGTTCAACTTTTTAAATTTGATATTTCTTTGTTTCTGGTTTTAGTTATGATGTCCATGGATAAGTTTCTGACCACCTTGTTACACTGCCCATTCTTGTATTCATTGTCTCTAATTTGTGGATTCAGGAAAAACGAGAGAAAAATTTCCCCTTGAATTGGCTGAAATTCAAGGAGAAGTAGTTGCAGCTGATGTCAATGATGATGAAAAAATTGAGTTAGTGACTACTGATTCCCATGGAAATGTTGCTGCTTGGACCACACAAGGAAAAGAAATTTGGGAAACACATGTTAAGAGCCTTGTTCCACGGTAAATCTACAAAATCTTGACACCTAAATAAGGGTTGAATTCAGATTATATGCCTATACTATGTGAGCGATCACCTGATTTCCCCGGGGTCCTAGCATTGGAGATGTGGATGGGGATGGCCACACTGACGTCGTTGTCACAACTCTGTTTGGAAATATATATGTTCTTAGTGGTTATGATGGATCAATTGTTCGACCCCATCCTTACAGAACACATGGTAGAGTAATGAATCAAGTTCTTCTAGTTGACTTGAGTAAACGGGGGGAGAAGAAGAAGGGACTCACGATTGTTAGCACTTCATTTGATGGGTATTTATACCTTGTAGATGGACCTACATCATGTGCTATCAGTTGTGGATATTGGAGAAACATCGTAAGATGATTTAAATTGCTTTTAATAATAATAATCCATTCTGTGAACTGCTGCCACTTCTCGGTTTACCAAAAAGTTCTCATTCAATGGCAGATATAGCATGGTTTTGGCTGACAATGTCGATGGTGGGGATGACCTTGATCTGATAGTGACCACCATGAATGGCAATGTCTTTTGTTTCTCAAGTCTCTCGCCATATCATCCTCTCAAGGAAGGATATTACTTAACAATTTCATCTGTTTCTGTTTGTTGGTTACTGTCACTTTCTCTTACAAATTTTATTACTCCAGGCATGGAGATCATCAAGTCAAGGGAAAAATAATGCAGCACATCGTTATAATCGCAAAGGAATATATGTTACTCAATCATCACGTGCTTTCCGAGATGAAGAAGGGAAGAACTTCTGGGTTGAAGTGGAAATTGTAGACAGATACAGGTTTCCATCTGGCTCACAAGCACCTTAAAATGTCACGGTATGGGGACCTTCTGATATTCAATTTTGCGTAATTTAATTTAATTTTATCTTTCTGGTATATCCTAAACTTGGGCTTCTCTTTTTAACCCCAGGCAAATTTATTGGTGCCTGGAAATTACCTAGGAGAGAGAACGACTAAGCAGAATCAAATCTTCGATCGTGCTGGCAAGCATAGGATCAAACTTCCAACAATAGGAGTAAGGACTGCTGGAACTGTGTTGGTGGAGATGTTTGACAGGAATGGAATCTATTTCTCAGATGACTTCGACCTTACCTTCCACCTGTATTACTATAGACTGTTGAAATGGCTTATTGTCCTTCCAATGCTTGGGACGTTTGGTGTTCTTGTCATCCTCCGTCCCCAAGAAGGCATGCCACTGCCATCTTTTTCACGAAACACTGACTTGTGATATAGAGACGACGCTTGAATCGCTTACCTACGTATTTGGCATCAATCATGAGTGACTCTTAACTGTGGCCTGCGGATCTCTTCCCACGCGAGAAAACGATTTACCTGCAGAAAATTTGTAGTGGTGTCTAAGATAAAGCTTAAATTATCTTTTTGCCTGGGATTGAATTATAAAAGTGGACGGCATGGCCTGTGACCCAACGCCTTCACTATTCCCTCTTTCCTTGATTGGGATCAATTCAATTCTGTTATCGGGCATCTAAGAGGAAATCGATTTTCTATATTCTGGTTTATTCTGTGGAGACTAGTCTTTTTATTAGCTCTTTAACTGGCTTCATTGGGGGTTTATTGTTAATATTTTAGTTATTTGTCTCCTGGATCCAATGACATTTTTGAAGATAATTTTGAAATGATTCCAAAAAGCAAGAAAGCAACCAATCCAGACGTAAGGAAGGCAAACTTCAAATCAAGCACTGTTATTAGAACGGGAGTTATATCCACTTTCTTATTAAAGATAACATTAATTTAACTAGAGAATATTGAAAGGATGTGTGGATGTGATAAATAATTTAATTTATTTAAATATATATATATATAATAATTGAATAGTGTGATAATATTTAGAGATAATAATTATTTTTTAGATTATAAATATATATAAATGTGAAATTATGTATATATATATATATATATTAATTTAATTATAAATAAATATAATAATTAAAACATAAATAGTTAGTTACACAAGTATTTTTTTAAAAAATTTGTTAAATAAAGTGTTTAATCGTACGAAGTTGATAAACGGTAAAATGTGAAAGGTAGCTAACAACATAGCCTTTGTAATGCCCGCCACAGATTAACAACAAAAACACAGATTTCCAGAGCAGAGAAGGAAAGAATTGAAACACACAAAAACTATAGGAAATCCAAAGGTCAGGTTTTATTACAAATGTGTATCGAGAAGAAGTACAAATATTATGAGAAAAACACAAAAGAAAATATTATTAGTATGCTTGCAACACTGGCCTCTTACCTAGCCTCTTGATTTCTCTATCCATTTGCCCAGTAAGCATCAATCCAAACATTTTAATATCACACAGGAGCGACCAAAAGGGGTGCCCAAAAGTTGCAGGAACGTTCCCTTCAACAAAGAAGTGGCTGTACCAAGCCAAGCCATACCCAAACAAGGGCACAAATATCACAAACCACCAATTGAAGAGCACTGAATAGCCCAAGCACAAAATACTGCAAAGGGTCGCTGCAAAATGCCAACGCCTTGTTGCCGGTTTCGAGTGCTGGTTCACGTAAAACGGCCAGAACTCTTCCATGCTCCTAAAATTCATACCTTTAAAGCAATCTGAATCCACCCCACGGCGGAATTATGATAAAATTAGACTCTAGATGGGGAAATAGGCCAGAAAATCTAATCTGAATCGACCCCCCCCCCTGTTTTCAGCTCGACTAAATTCTTGGAGGATACAGATCCGATACTGAATCCCTAGGTGATTTCAGGTCCAGCCCAGTCCACCGATTGAGAAATTCTGCCAATTCAAAGCCTGGAGGAAAGAGAACCACAAAGAATCTCTTCAATTTGACGGGGAATTCACAGAATAAGGAACGAGCGTGGATATTAAGAGGGACGCTGAGACGATATATGAAAGAAAACTAACAACTGAATAGGTTGGGTGCTGAAGGGTAAAGTGTAGCTGTCTGAATCTTCAATCTCAGTTGATGAACAGAAGAAGATGGTTTGAGGGACAGAAGAAAGTCGATCCCTGTCGATCATTCACTTTAGGGAACAGTGACGGAAGGTGCTCGTGGAAAATCCATCATCGCCCTTTCGCTTTTGCTTCCTTCACAAATCAAATGTTGTGTTATTTGTGCCTCTGTTGCTAAGATTTTCGTTCCGTTCTTTTTAGCGACTGGTCAACGATCGGCCGCTAATGGACATTTATTTTCATTTTCAGTATTTATTTTCTAGTGTATTATTTTTTAAATTATATAAAAACAAAGTGGAGAGAATTTTTTTTTTTTTTTAAATCATTGAGGTATTCATGCTTTTGTTTTGCATAAATGAAAACAAAGAAAGTCAGTGTTTGAGATATTTTCTTTCTTTCTTTCTTCCTTATTTACATAAATTTGACTTGGAATTTTCTGCGACTCATTTAATTTATCTTCTTGTCCATTAATAATTCATAAAATCCATCCCACGACATTCAAGATCTTTTTAAAAAATTTTCTCAACATATTAAAATACACACTTCAAATATATTACTTACCAAAATTCTCTCTCTCTCTCTAATGCCATCTTCAAATTTCAGGCCCCCGCTTTGATTCCCGACAAAATTTATATCCAAACAAAACCTACCTGTATTCCATTGAATTATTGCCTACAAATAGTTGGTACACATTCCTTTCTTACACACCCAACTTGACCTAATGATCCGTTTCAAATGCCAAATACAGAAATGCAAAACATGTTCCCTATGTTTGGGAGAGTGGTTTTGGTGGGAGTTTAATGAAATTTGAGTTGAGATGATTACTAAAGTATGAATATTATTATTATTTGAAATTATTTATTTATATATATGTATAAAATATATAATAACGATTAGATAACGTAAAAGTATATAAAAATAATAATTAATTTATAAGATATATATATATATATATAAATGTTAGATGTTTGTGTATATATATATAAATATTAATTTAATTGTAAATAAATTTTATAATTAAAAAATAATTAGTTCATTATATATATAAGAGAGAAAAAAATTTGAGCAATGTTTGTTTTTGGTTTTTGAATATGTGTTTTTAAATATATTTTTCTTGAGAATTGTGTAAAAATAAGAAAGAAATTTTAAAAAAGTATAATGATTGTAACGTATATTTTTTGAGTATAAAAAATGAAAACAAACTTTGATTTCGTGTAAAAATTTTATTGAATAATATATTTAATAAGAGAAAGTTTGAAATGCTGGGCAAAATATGAAAAAAGTGTTCCAAACATTGTGGTGGGGTGATGAGAAATTTCATCTAATTTTCCAAAGAATGTGCCACCTTAAGAGCAGTAGGTTACAAGCAAAGGATGAATGAAGAATCAAACCTCGTACAGATATAATCAACGATGGTCACAACCCATCTGACACGTGAGGCCTTCCACAATGAGGAATTCTGTCTGAAATCTACTCTTTAGATTTGAGCAGACGCACATCTAACACATGATATGCTCTTCACATTTTATTTAGACGTAAAACTTGTAGAATTTGTACAAGAAACTTCTCATGCTGGAAATGTAATCATCTGTGGAAGAAGAAAACATTCGCCGAAGATTTTCAAGCATTTCTTTTCTTGCTTTGTCAACTGTGTGGCCTGTGCATTGTCATTTCTCAACAAAATGATCCACGAAAGGCGTAATTATTCTGCCTAAAAGACTCTTTCTCCGGTGGCGTACAGATTCCAAAATATGGTTGTAGCGAAATAAAGACATGCTGTGAGAGTTAAGAATGCCTGGAAGGATCCCAGCCACTGCACAAAAAAACCTGTTCCGATTGTGCTTATAATCGCTGCCAGTGTTCCGACGGAGTTTGAAATGCCTGCCCCAAAAGACAAAAGCAAAACACAGTAGTGATAAAGTGTTATTGTGTAGTTGTGTGAGCAACCGATGAGAAATCACAAAGGGATGAACGGAATAGGAAGGATCTGTGGAGTGGCATCAAGAGCTTACCATGTAGAATTCCTGCATATTGTGGTGCAATATCCTGATCCCCAAAAAAAAAGGGAGCAAAATTAATTTGATCCTGAATCAAGCTTCTTGCTAGTAGTTTTAATAAATTTTTTAAGCACTACAATGCAGAAACTTACTTGCATGTTGAGTAAAAAGCCAGCTTGACTGAAAGAGCTCAGACTCAGGGCTATTGTTAAAAATATGGCTGCAACCGGTGGCGTCTTGACATAGTTCAAGCAGAGCAATGCAACTCCAGGCCCAATGAAACCAATTGACTGTCAGGACAAAGACATTAACATGTGTTATTAGACTTCCGTCTGGTTCACAGTGAAAAAATAAAAAAATAAATTATATCAAGTGGACCAGAGCACATGCATCGACGAATGCTTCTATTTAGGCAAAATTTTACCAATGCACCAGGTCAGGGGAGTCAAGAAATGGAGAAGATGGCAGCCAAAAAGGATTTAGTTGAGAAACCAAAAGTTTCGACATATTTTGTTTTCTGTCTTCTATATGAAAGTGCCAGTTTTGCTAGGGACATTACCTGCATCATTTTCCTTGCTGAAGTTATAGAATAACCTAATTTGATTAAGTAATCTGATGCTGCCCCGGCAATGTAGCCTGATATTGCCATTGTTCCCCAAGGAACTGCACTAAACCAAGCTGCTTGCTTCAAGTTCACATCAAACACCTAAAACATCAGCATTTATATGTTTAGCAGCATTAAGACCATGCTTCGGTAGTCTGCCAACAGGAAGATGATCTATCCCAGTCTTTCGATATGCAAATAAAAAAATACCCCCGAAATAAAAATTTATCAAGTTTTTTTTTTCCACTTTTGATATACAGGGAATGAGGAAACCTCCGATGATGGTACTTACAGTTTTAAAATAAACAGGCATCCATGATAGGAGAACAAAGTACCCCTGCATTGAAAAGCACACTACAGGTTTACTATACTACTCGAAAGAATATCAGCACCATGAGAACTTTCGAATGTGAAGGAAATAAGAGAAAAACAGAAAGATGAAAGAAATCTGACCCAGTTATTAGTGAAATTAGCTAATATTATTGCCCAGGTTGGCAATTTTGATAAGAGGAGGCATAGAGGTGAAATCTTGCTCTTGATCACATAGGAGTCAGATTTGCCCACTTGGACTAACCGCAATTCAGATTCACTCATGGAACTGCACTCTTTGGGGTCATCAGAGACTCTAGAAGTCCAGGTAATTAACCAGAGAAGTCCAAGCGAAGTAAAGAGGATGAAAGGGCCATAAATTCCCATTGATGTCATCACCAGGGGAGTTAACAGCAGTCCCACCACATTTCCAAGCTGGAATCCTCCCATAGATATTCCAACTGCTGTGGCTCTTTCATGGTTTGGAAACCATCTAATAATATGCAGATTCCACACACACAGAAGAACGTTAACACATTTTTTTATATTCATCTTGGATAAATATTGATCTAATTACGTACTTAGCAGGAGTTGTAAAAGCATGTCGACTCAAAGCATGGAGATGTTACCTTGATAAAAGGTTATTCATTGAAGGTAGAGCTACCCCTTCAGCTAGTCCAAAGAAAGCCCGAACAGCCAAGAGGCTAGTTGTGGAGTGATTTGCAGCCCATGGAGTGAGGAGAGTTGCCAGAGACCACAGGGCTGCACCCCATGCAATAATTTTCTTCCCTCCATATCTATCCACCAAGGCTCCTCCAATTACTGAGGAACACATATATCCCCATAGAAAGGATGACTGCATGAAGCAACACGAGCAGGTAATCAGCCAAGTACTTATTTATTTAGTCCCAAACAAGTAAATATCGAGTATATGTTTTATATGCTCCAATATTTTGTTATTTCCATGCGTACAGACCAATGTTGCTGAAGCATTTGTAAATAAAATTTTGATTGTGGAATTTTATGTACTGAAGTATTTTGAATTTTGTCTGCAACAATTGCTTGTTGAATTTTGTTAAGACTGGCTGCCTGGTAGAGTGATTCCTGGATCATGACAAGAATCTCTCCTAATTTATGGCAGATTTTTTGCCGTGATGAACTCTCATGATGAAAAATGGAGAAAATAATTTGAATGGTCGACTGCCATTTCTTTTGCAAATAACAGACTGCAATACTAGACTGCTAAGCCAGAGAAGAAATGATCAGTAAGCTTGTATTTTCGGCTCTCTCCATCACTATCCCTCTTGGTTTAATTATTATAATCCTTTTACAGACGATCCCAACTAAAACATTAACAATAATGCTTCTTTGTTCATTTTAAATCATTTATTTGCCGAGCTTTAAGTTAACAACAAGAAAATACAAGCTGGCACAAATAAGATGGCTGAGGAAGAAAAGAAAAAATCTTGTCATGTAAACTTTCCCCTTGCATAATTGGGTAATCCCTTAAAAAGCAGTGGTCTCATGGACAGCTGTGAGATCTCTTATGTGCTTCTGGCATGATTTGAAACACTGAAGTCCATACAATTGACATGAAGGGCTAGACAAGGGGGGTTGGCAAATGCCAGCCTCCCAGCTAATATTAGGTTGAAATTAAAGATGTACTTTCCCATTTACTAGCAAATACCTATGTGAATCAGGGATTCCAAAGAGAGCAGGTCAGAAACCTGCCCCAACTCAAAGTATTGTGCACATTTATTCACTTAGGGAAAAGCCCCAGTTAGGCAATTCACCAATTGACTCATACGGTATATTGTATTTTAGGAATTAGCACACTCTCGTCTAATGCGTCACAGATATTAAAACAAAGGTGAAAGGTGAATGGTCATTTTCTTCTCTCAGCAAAACCTACTCGTGGTGTTCCTACATAATTCATAATCTCCCCTGTGGCTGATTGTTACCAAGTATGCATACATATTTCCAGCTATAATTCGCATGTGCGTCACGAGCTCACCAGTTCCGTCTGGACCATTTAAAGGAAGTTCCCGTACAAAACTTGTAGTCCCCCTATCAACTCAAATCGAGCAAGCTTACCATTTCCTCACCACACGAAAATTGACACAAGAGGACAAACATGAAGGGTTAGGAAAGACACGTGTCACTCACTAGCTCGGAACCCCTGTCCCTAACTTTTTTGTCCTCTTTGAACTCCAACTTAGGATCTGGTGCATGTCATTAGGGGATATCACTATCTCAACCACTACTCTTTGGGAAAAATTGAGTTGAGGCTGGGTTTAAAAAATATGTTTGTTTTTAAATATTTTTATATCGAAAATTATATAATAATATTAAAAAATAAAATAAAATTTAAAAATATATAATAATTAAATGTATTTTTAAAGTAAAAAATTAAAAAACGTACGTAGCAGGATTTGGTGCATTGTGCAATTATTCACAGGCGGCGGCTGAACGCTACACCCCCCACGCCAACCATCGCCAGCCGTCAGAAGTTTTCAACAACCCCCAAAATCCTTCACACCTGAAACCAAACCACCCACCAACCCCCATTTTCCGTGACGAAAATCGAACGGAAATCCCACTTTTCGGATTTAAGAGGAAAATTAAAAATAATTTAAGTTCTCATCCCAATTAGGATGAAAAATTATTACCTGTACGATGCCCAAAAAAGAACTGCTCCATCCATGTTTGGCAGCAAGAGGAACTACGGCGACAGACATCACGACCCTGTCTGCATTGCACAAGCACATGACGGCCGCCACCAGCGCCACCACCTTGAACCTCTCTGCTGCCACGAATGCACCTTCTCCCCTCCCCACAAACAGCCCCCTCTCTATCCCCTCCGCCGCGCACCTCACCACGCTACAACCCCTCTCCTTCCTCTTCTGCCCATTCTCCACGAACCGAATCTCTCTCCTCCTTGCATGCAGATTTGTGAATCTTTCTCCTCCTCCAGTTGAAAAACTAAGCCATTTATTTTGAAGTTTTGACTCCGAAATGGAACGAGATTCACCAAAACTGACAACGCCCAAACGAAAAGTGCGCTGTCGAGAAGGTTTCGCGGCATTGAAGGAATTGAGCTGCAGCTTAAAAGGCGAAACACGTGCCATGTGGAAGACCACTAACGGCAACCTGAGTGTTTAATTTGGTGGGAATATTACATACAGCGTTGGCATGATGGTAATGAAGCCATCTTTCTTTAATTAAACATCAACTTGTTGCCTAATCGCTGCAAAAGGAGTTTGGTGTGGAGGATAGATAACGAAGAGGAATGCGAATTTAAGATTTTCCTCGAAATATAGGGAGAAAAACAAGGACGGAGTTGAAAAGAAGAAAGCGGTGGCAGAGTGGTTGGTGAGCACCCATCAGAGTGGAAACTTTCAACTTTTGATCGAAGACTGGTGCAGCTGCAGCATTGATTAATTTAACATAAAAAGATTATGTTTGTTTTAGTTTGTTAGCAGGTGTTTTTAATGTAATTTTATTAGAAATAGTGTACAAATAAAAAAAATTAAAATAAAAATGAAAAAATATCATATTTGTTGTGTGTGTGACATGGCTTTGGCGTTGCTTACTTATGCCTTGTTTGCCTTCCTATTTTTAGGTGGGTAATGTAAAATGTATTGGGTGTAGTAATTGTTTAAGATACACCGTCCGTACGCAATATGTCAGCTGATTATTATTTTATCTACGTTCTTTAAAAAAGCAAAAGCAATTATTTGTTGAGATATAATTATACTAATCCAATTTTGTGTGTTTGTTATTATTATTTTTTTAGTTTCTTATCAAAATTAAATAAAGTAATTACTAAATAATGGGCTGAAAATGATATTTAACCCATGGATTGGATTTGGATTCAGAAGTTTAAAATTGAATCATTCAATTCAATATATTTGATTAATTTAATGAGTGTAATGTTTATTGTTATAATTAATGTTTCATTTGTTGGCTCTTTTAAAACAGGACATGAAAATTTTTCAATTTTAATATTTACTATTTAATAAGTTATTTATAAAATTTATATTTTTATTGATTATAATAGATTGTAAAATTATAATATTGTAAATAATAAAAATAAATATTTTCAAATTTAATATAAATATAAATATAAATATTTACTTGAAAGGAAAAAATATCAAATAAAAATAAACATAAATTAATAGTACAAGGAGAAAAATAAGAAAAAAATGTGATTAGTCTAAAACACTTGAGCATAATAAAATAGTATAAGTTGTTTGGAAGAAAATGAAGGTAGAGGAAAATTTGAAAGAATACACAATATAATACATTAAAAGAAGGAGAAAAAACAAAAATAAAGGATATGGCTGATTTGATAATTCAAAATTTGGGTGAGTAAAGAGCAAGCCTCGTCTTTAATTATGTAGTATGCGTATTACACACTGATTAAATTAATGAGACTTACATATTTTAATTAAGTAATGGGAGTCAAGAATTTGTTTAAAACCTCCAACCTTATTTGACATGTTGTGAATTCTAACTTTTTGGATATAATTTTTAATTTTAATTTATTTATGGGATTCATTTTCATTCTCAATTCAAAAATCCTTTTACTAAAGACTACCTTATTTTTGTTTTATTAATACCAAATGAAGTCCGTCACGGTCCAATTCATATTGGCAAGAGCCCCAGTATCAACAATATCAATAGCAGGTTAATTTTTATTTATATATTTAATTTTTCAAAGATAACTGCCACAGAGTTACATAAGAATAGAAAGAAAAATCGAAAATTCAACAAAAGAAACAAATAATGTAAAGTAATTTGAGAGGGTGTACTAAAGAGAAAATATATAAAAATAAAAAAAATTATTAATTGCTCGTAGTGCAACCAAAATTCTTTTGTCCTTAACATGCAATTATATATACGTTGTATTTCGACCATTAGTTTAATATATGTGTGTATTAAGAAATAAAATATAAGTAGTATATTTAAAAGAAAAATATGTTTTTACTTACTATTGTCTCTTTAAAATTCGAGGACCAAAATTTTGTCGTAGCGATATTACAGACATTACATGCCGTGACTCTGCAGGCATTTCTGAAAGTCTATGGAATAAATTGAACTAGAAATAATATTCACATGAATTTTATATTCTAATTTAATATTTTATCTAGTATTTCGAACGGTTAAAGCATAACAAACATACAAATTATTTTCACAAATATTTCAAAATGAACAATTATATATTTATCAGCAGTGGTCATTTTGAACACCCTAATTAACTAGCTGAAAGATCAAAATTGAGGGGATAAAAAGGACAAATGAAATTATTAGTTACACATTCCATTTTTCATAAATTCAACGAAATTAACAATTAGCGCCAATAAATTTCATTTAGACAGAAATTTGGTACGAGAATTTATGAACAATGTAAAAATATAAGAGAAAAAGAGATTGAAAAAAGTGTTCTTTTGATATATGATATGTTTGGAAGAAGTAATTTTATTGAATACAAATTTGCATCCAAACATAGCCTCAAGCAAGTGCAATAATACTGATCTCTTACATAAAAATGATTTTTAATTTTATAAACGGGGAATTCTAGATTAAAACGAAACAAATCTTTTAAATCTTTTTATAATACTTTCCTCAATAACAAATTTTCTAGTATTCATAAAAATTATAAATGATAAATTTAAGACAGATAAACAGCATTGTTAATTAATACGTACTGTTAATTAAGAACCCAACAAAATTAATTATATTTATTTCAATAAGTTAAAATACTTTAATCTCTTATTTGGTCTTATCTCATTTCTCATACACAATTCTTCCTTTTATTTCTTTAGTTCTTTTTTTCGAAGCTACGTTTGTGGACAGATTTTAGTATAATAATAAGAAATGTGTATAAGATTAATTTAAAACAAATCAAAACAAATTTTTGGGTTCAATTATCTAATTCAACTCGTCTAATTCTTCATTTAGCTTAGAAATTTTGGCGACTTCGACAATTTATTTATTTACTTGATCTTTTTTAAAATTGATTTGCCTATTAAAAAATATTAATTTGTAAAATTTGATGCTGTGCATATAGATCAAATGCCAAATCTAAAGAAATACTTCGATTAATGTCTTGAATTTGTCAATAACAATGTGGACCTTCTTTTTAGGAGAAGATTCTGGATTTATAACAACTTTGAGAATCATTTGGACTTTAATTTTTTTTAAAATTTGTTAGCTCTTCACTTTAAGTTTATTCACTAGTTTAGTACAACTTTTGTGAATCAAACGTTAAATTTGAAATATCTTCGTGAAGAACGTATTGAATTTTAAGACAAAACGGGTTTGATCTTCCTTAATTTGTAGAAGAACTTGCAATGATAATTTGAACTCATTCTCTTGAATGCTTTCTTGTTTTTAGGTTTTAGCTATGTATCTTCAACTTCGTCAAGACCACCTATATTTCTGTTAGCAAAAAAGTAAGTTTTGCCATATTCATCAAACGACATGTCATAATTTGATTAATTAAAAATATTTAATTTGATATTTTTTTATTTTATTGTTGGATTTAATTTCATACGGTCTTATTTCCAACATGTCAATATTTGTTTTCTATAATTTGTAAGATTTGATTTGACTACAGACTAATAAGATTTGACACTTAACATGATTTGATTGAATAATATTATTTCTATTAAAATATCATTTATTTATTGTAAGAATTTTATTTATTTGAATTTTAAATTTATTTAATTAATATTTAATATAAATATATCAACATGTCATGATTTATTGAACATGAGATTTTATTGTGTTTATGATATTATATTATAATATTTTTATTAATTTTATTTTTATATATCACATGTAAACCAAAAAAATAATAAGTTATTTTTGTATTTCGTAAATTTACACACACATGGTTAGAAAGTTTTGGGTGAGATCATAAGCTCTTAAGAACATCTTACAAAACGTTTAAGAGTGTTAGATAATTTTTTTGATAAAAGAGTTTATAACCTCAAAAAATAAAATGTTTAGAATTTATAAACTCTTTAAAAATAAATTGACCTCTTTTATCTTACTCAAACATCTTATAAATTATTTCATTTTATATATTAAAAATAATATAAAAATTCTTAAATTACATTGTATTAATATTATTTAACTTATTATTATTATTATATCAAAAAAAAAATATAATCAATTATAATTATAAATTTCAATAAAATCTTATAAAATCTTATTATCAAAAACCTTTTTCTTTATTTTTAAAGTAAGATTTATAAGCTAATAAATTTTAAATATATTTTATAAATTATATAATTTTATAAACTTTTGAAAATAAGTTTAACCAAACACCTACTGGTCATTTACCATCACAGCTTCTGTACGCGTACGTGGACGTTAAAGAAGACACGGGCTTAGTTTTTGTTTCAATGCTACACACTATTCATTACCACTTGCAAATTAAACATGTGGTTATATAAATTTTATTTAAATTAAATTTAAAATTTCCGTTCTTTCATAATTTATAACAACTAATAATTTTTATTAATTATATATATTTACAATTAAATTAATAATTATTTTTATAATTTTCTTACTCATATTTATATTTTTTATACCCTAAGACATATATACTATTAAAATATTTTATCATTATTAAATATTAAATATATATAAAAATAATTTTTCTATCAATTAAAATCTCATAAAACAAATATAAATTTTCAATGACTTCAAATCACTAAAATTTTTTTACTTACCCTAATAAAAAACCGAACACACCCGTCCTTTCTACAGAACTTGGCTAAATTTCCGAATATGTCCAAGAAAGACGATTTTAGCTTGCACTGGACAAATTGCAGGAAGAGTCACCAAAGAGAGCCAAGATGAAATTTCAAAAGAGGAGTTAACGGAAAGTTTTGCGTTCTTTAATTCTCACTGATTTGCCGCTTCGTCCATCTCAACGTATAGAGACAAATGCGCTGCTAGCTAGGGATTTTGGTTTGAATCAGAAAAAACCATGAAACGAAGCCGAAATCAGAATAAACCTCCTGCGGCTTACAACGTCTGCACAGTCGAATAGCCCTACTTCTTCCTTGTGTGTGTGTGTGTGTTTTTTTTTTTTCCTTCAGATTATTGCTCAAAAATTTTGAATAGTTGATATTTTTATTTCTTGACGTTTTTGCAGCTGGTTTTAGAGGAAGTAGTTGGGTTAACTACAAAAAATGGGAATGGACTGGCATCAAGCATCTCGAGTTCGAAATTCGCTTATATTGCGGGCTGTGTGGTGGTGCTACACGACGTTCATTCAGGCATTCAATCGCATCTCGTGGCGCCGAAACGAGTTCCAAAACCATTGAGCTGCGTCGCTTTATCGTGTGATGCAAGCATTGCCGCAGCCGGAGAGGTGTAATTGCTATGCACATACCCACACACACGCACTCCTATAGTAACGTTGAGGCATGATTTAATTATTTGATTTAAAGCTCATGTTAAAGCTTACTCAAGCATGTTCGTCTATACTTATTTACTCATTTTTCTGGCATGGTGATGAGTTGTGATGCTGTAAATTTGACTTGTTTAAGATTTGTTTCACTTTTTATTTCATTATATGGATTTTGATGCTTAGAAATAAAGGCTTAAGAACTTATATTTGTATTTAAAAATTAACTTTGACACGGTGTTCCAGTCAGGACATCAACCTGGAGTATTAGTATGGGATAGTGCCAACTTGGCCCTTGTATGTGAGCTAAAGGGTCATCAATATGGCGTGTCATGCATCGCTCTGTCGCCAGATGGTCAGATAAGTTCCTCAGTTTTGAAGATAATAAAAAATAAATTGTATCCTCTCCCTTTGACAAACTTATCATTCTTGTGTTTCTAACCTATTTACCAAATCCTTGATGGGCAAACATCTAACCTATTTACCAAATGCTTAATAGGAAAACATCTGGTGTCTGTTGGATTTCGTCGAGATGGATGTATCTGCTTCTGGGATTGGCGAAATAAGATTCTAGCTGCGAAAGTTAAAGCATCTGGTTTTTCTTGTCCTATTGCTTCTATTGAGTTCTCATTGGATAATAAATTTGTTGTTATTGCTGAGAAAAATCAATTGAAGTTCTGGAAAGTTAGATGGTCCCTGGGTTCTCGTGCAAGTAGTAGATCCACATCAGTGACTCTGCAGAGAAAATTTGATCTTGGTTTTCACAAGGATTCATCATTTATAGCTGTTACATCTCTGAGCCAGATGGACAGTTCCCTTGTGAATCACGTTCAGGCTGGTGAACAGATACCTTTCTATGCAGTAACTGAAAAAGGCAAATAAAACTTACAGTCAGTCCATAGATTATATAGTCAATAAATATAGCATTTTTTCTATTGATTTATAGTCTTCACCTTTGTTTGCATTATTCACAGGAATGTTATGCTTGGTATATCCAGATTCATCAGTCATTATCAACTCAGTGAAGTTAGAGGTAGATGTTTCTGTTTCTTGTGTATACAATTCTTAAAGTTTAGATAAGTCCCTAGTAGTTTTGTTCAAATGCTTGGTATATAGAATTTGAAAGTAGTGGATATGGGGGCTGTCCATCTTATGTTGGTCATGCAAACCTTTTTGTCAAAATGATTAAAAAGTACCCTTTTATTAACACCACTGAGACCCAATAATGACATGAAAGATTTGACATGGAGAATCTCTCTCATGTGGTAAATTTGGTAAATTTTTATTTTAGTGAATGTTGTAGGCTGTCTTTTAAAACTCAAACCCCTTTATGTTCACCTAGGCACATGTTCAATTACTTGAAACTCACTTTCTTGCAAAAGGATTTGTAAATGAAAATTGTAATTTTTGCTTTTTTTTTTTTCCTTTTTTTTGAAAGGATAAACTAACTCTACAACAATTATTCTTGTCAAGTGGCCTCATATTTTACTGCAAAGCCAACATAAATATACAAGGCTGCTCAATGGAAACATTAATTTTTCTATCCATTTCATCGGAAGATATCATTTTCCAGAGCAAAGTACATCAGAAATATATAAAAAATTATCAATTAAATTAATTTGGTCATTCCAAGTATTATTGCTCACTTTCATTCATAATTAACCTTTTTTGTGCTCCAATCTCAGGTTGCGAGATGCTTTGCACTCTCAGCATCCACAAGTTTGGTTGCTTGTGCATGCAATAATGGACTTGTAAAAGTATTTGATGCCAAATCTCTTGAGTATGCTGGGCAACTACTCTATGTTGAAGCCAAAAGATTCAAAGAATCAACTGTTGTGGATTACAAAATGGACATTAACCAAGTTGAACATCAAAGTAGCCCTACATTTCCAGATGCAATTGCTTGTGAATTTTCAACTCCTGAAAAGCTTGGCAAGTCTCAAACTATTCCCGATTGTGGGATTTTAATTCAGTCTTCTAATGGATGTTTTTTTCTGCAGTGGTGGTTTATGATGATCATAGCCTATACATATGGAATGTTCAAAAAGTACATGAGGTATTATTGTGATATTATCTGTTCTTCACTCTTAATTTCAACATTATTAATTTATCTTATTCTGATTATTGAACTCAGTATCTTGGACTTATGCTAGTGATTATTATCTATTGCAGTAACAGAATCGTGTCTTATCCAGGCTACCAGGTGTTGCATGCTTATCTCACATGGTGGGTGCATATGGGACATTAAAAATATTCCCTGCGAATATATGCACAATCCATCCCTCTCTTGTGTTGCTAAAGGTTGCGATGGTGGATTATCTTTTGCAACATGTTCTGCTGATGGAAGTGTTAGGTTGTGGGATCTTGCACTTAAATTTGAATTGTCGGAGAACAGTTATTCTCATCCTCGGGTTGACAGCTCCAACGCAGATAGGTGCTTGGGTAATTTCTGTATCCTTGACATTTTCAAATGGAATGAGTCTTAGCTCTTGCTCCCTATAAGATTTCCTAAAATCTGCTCTATTTCTCCCACTCACCGCAGTGAGTGCTGGAATCTTTGAACGTGATTCTGTTGCACAAGGTATTTCCTCTCCAGGGTTTCGTTCAATGGCAGTTAGTGCAGATGGAAAGCATGTTGCAGCTGGTGATTGCCAGGGAAATATCCATATCTTTAATTTGCACACCTCTGATTATTTTTGTATTAAGGTAAAATAGTTGATTCAAATTGTGTTAATCTATTGATCTTCAAGATGGAATGACAAGAGTTAACAATAATATTTTCCACTACTATCCTTTTTTTTCCTCAAAGATGTATATTCTTTCTGTGCCATTACCTTGCTTCATGCATTGGCATGCCTGTAGGATGCTTATGGTGCTGAAATCCTTTCTTTAAGTTTTAATATGGCTGATAACGATGATGTTTCACCTACCGAAGCTATAGAAAGTCGTCTATTATTAGCCTCAGGTGGACGGGATGGAAGAATCTATCTCTTTGATGTTGCGAGGTTTGATTATGAAAGGCTCTTACATGCTAAATTCTTTCTATTGATATTCTCAGTATGATCTCATTTTTCTACTTTAACATCAGGAATTTTCATCTCCTTGGAAGTATCAAGTACCACTCATCTGCTGTTTCTGTTGTAAAGGTTGCACGAAGGGGGCATCAGATTCTCAGTTGTGGTGCTGATCGGTAAGTTATCTTGGTGCATTTTTTTTAATGAATTTGTGGGAACAAATAGAAATTACTAGGAATAAAAATTACTATCCTTTTGATGGAGGTTAAAATAATTGTTTCCACAGGCACTGAACTTAAAAACGTTTTTTTTTTCAACTGCATAAGGCTGCCATATATGTATATATTTGTCAGTTGTCAATGGAATATGCCTCCAGTTTTTTGTGGCATGCAGTGATTGATCTTTCACTGAATACTTCTGCCTCCAGATCACTCAATGACGGTTTGTTTCCTGCTGTAGGTTCCTGGTTCTTCATAGTCTAGATGTGAGTCCTACGGAATGTAAATTTTCTTGCCTCCAGAGTATTGGAACTGGTGGAACTATTATTGACATGGCTGTAGATCATTCAATGGATGTTGCATTTACTGTGGGCCAGGTAAGGATGATGAAGAAAGGTCTCTACACCTTCACATGGTCAGTTAAATGGTGAAGCATGCCTTCTTAACTGGCTTCTTTAAGCAGTTATTTAGTATTTGCCTACGGTTTGCATTTATTTATCTTTATCATTAATTGTGATGAGAGTATTAATCATCACCATAATGGCATTCTTACAGGATAAGAAGATAAGTGCATTTGATATTCAATCTGGAAAACTAATTAAATGGTTTAAACATGATGGAGATGCAGATGCTGGGGACCCTGTAAAGGTATGCCTGTACTCACTGAAAGAGTAGGAAAGATCCATGATTCATCTACAGGTCTTACACTGTGACTGCAGGTAGCTATTGATGGAAGCTGCAGTTACGTGGCTTGCTCTTACTCGAATAGATGTGTGTGCATTTATGACTACATAACTGGGAAGGTTGTTGCACGAGCAGCAGGACACAGCAAGGTTATAACGGGGATCATCTTTTTATCCGACTGCAAGCATCTTGTTTCTGTAAGTCATTAATTTTTTATTTTTTCTTTGTCATTAGTGCCTGTTATATAGTCTGCCCAGTTGCTAACGCAGCTAAATGCAAAACCGGGTAGATTATTATCAAAAGTGCAGCCTTATTTTCCACAACCATGTCAATTTTCCAAATTCTTTATTCATTAGTTTGGATTTAATTTGTAGGATTTGTTTCTTACACTTGAGCAATCACCTGTGTTTATTTCCTTTCTCTGCTAGTTCTATTTCATTCTTTTGCACTATTTCCTGGCTGCTGGAAAATGCTTGATTTTACTAATTGTAATCATATTGGGTCATTGGTAATATGGTTAATGTTTTTCTGTGTTTTTAATTCTCTATTGGTTTAAAGTTTGCATCCAAAGGAAGTAACGTGCTAGTAGTTATGGTTAATCTAGCAAAATAGAATTGATGCTGCAATATCTTATTATTTGTGATATTATATTAGTGTGGAAACATGAGGATGGTAGTATCTGATAAACAACAAAGATTGCATGCAATTTTCCACTTTTCTTGTTTTTATTTACTCAAGCTATTCTCACAGTTGGTGTATTTCTTGGAATCTTCTGGACTGATAAGCTGACAACTTCAGGTTGGCGCTGATGGCTGTATCTTTGTTTGGAGACTTCCTACTTCTATGTCTTCAAGGATGTTGCACAGAACTAAGAAACTTTCTCTTCATTGTCTGCCAGAGAGTGAAAGTCAGCCAAATATTTGCAATCTGATCAAACCCTATTTTGTAGCTGACCAGCAATGGAGAAACAATAGCAAAGAAGCCTCCGTAAATGAAAATCTGAACCAAATTCATGAAGGCATGTTTCTCCAAGAAGGAAACAGTCCAGCAAAAGCAGGATTTAAGTTCAGTATATCTCGACTTCCAAAATGGGCGAGATGTAAAGCCATTAACGATTCCCTACATGCAGATATAGATTCCGGATCATCCCAAGTATGGCAGAAAATAAAAGTGGCGAAAACCCACACTTCAGCATTATGTTTGATTCCCTATTTTCCTCCCAACAAAATGCACTTTCCAAACATAGCAACCTTCAAAAATAACTTCTCTTCCTTTTTGTTGAGAATCAAATATTGATTCTTTATCACACTTGAATGATCACCACTATTTACTAATTTGTTTAGATGCATCGTATCTCAATATGGATTAAATATGAGTTGAGTACATTGATTTGATATGATTTTATATAATGTTATTTCTTATGTATTACATATAATCGCCCACATAAATTGGTGGTCTTTATACTATCAACTTAAGAGAAATAAATGTGTGATTTAGCCCTTCGGGCCTTTGTTTGTGGATGTAGATCTAATGGTCAAATCATGTGTCTTCTTGTGCTTGACTGTTTATCTCTTTTGTCTTTTTAAATTCAACACTTTTACATTATTTCTAGATTTTTTCACCAAAAATACACTTTATTCTGATCTCTTCAAGACCCCAAAAAGAATAGGGAGCTAAACATAGCCTGGAATTTTCCTGAAACATTGATTTGTTATATTTTGGAAATTGTATAAAATTCACTGTTATATTTAAGTTCATTTGTGTTTTCCCTGACTTGTGCCATTAGGTTGGTTCCTATCAAAATTATGAATGTCTTGAATCAAAAAGTCCATCTAAAGATACCATAGAAGAAGGTGTCCAACAATTTTCTGGGACCAGACAGCTACCCCACACAGAGAGCAGCCGAGTATCTCCGAATTCTTCGGAAACTTACAGGTGAGTGGCAGCCAGTTTTGCTACAAATGGTTGTTTCTGATTTTTTGGCCCTCTTAAAATGTTGTGGTAGTGCAGCTGGGGGATAGACAATCGCTGGTTAACCATTCATACAGTTTGTATGGATTTGCTTGATTCTCCCCAAACGTGTGAAATGAAGGGTTTGAATGTTCAGAGATCTGAAAAAGACGGCAGACGTAAGCCAAGCTACTTCTACTATTACATTGCCCTTGGAAATTACCTGATTATAATCATTTAGAAGTGATTCCAAAAATATAGAGTAATTAATGATCAGATAAAATCATTTGATGCAATTGAAAATTTTTGAGAATTCGTCAGCTGATGCATTGGGGGAACATCTTCTTCAGGCAATCCATAACTTGAAAATGCTATTCATAAACTTGCTTGGCACATGTTTTGGCTATTAATCAAGCTCAAGTTTATTTATCAATTTTATTTGCATGGTCGCAATGATAAAAACAAGACTATTTTTCTTAATGATTCCTGTTCCATAATATTTGTTATAGATTGGCATCTGGGCCCGTTTTAAGATTGTCAAATATTAGTGGTTCAGATGGCAAAACATGATACTAGCCCATTTACTTGGCCCCTACAGAATTTTACTTCTGCTATCTTGTGCAGCACGAGGTCAACCTATGGAGACAACCCATTGTAACAAGCGCATCAAACTCACGTCTTTGGATCCCTGCACTAGGGATCTTCCGGCAGAGCCCAACTCTGGGAAACATAGTGAGCACATTAATTTGTAGGGTCTTTCTTTTTCTGAATATAAGTGCTTGTATAACTCAGGTTCTTTAATGATGCAGATCACTTATGGCTTAGCAATTCAAGTTTTTCCCAAGGTACAGAGAAAGAGGATACATCCAGAAAAGATTCTCAAGAACATAAAAATTACAAAAAAAAATCTGACAACTTGTCAGCACAACTGAAGGTTTGGAAATTAAGTAGTTTTTGCCCTTTCCTTCTGTTTGTCTGCAAATCTCGATTTTTGCAAGGTATGCTCTCCTTTGCTCCCATTGGGTTAGTGGCAAATAATGAAGCACATCAAATTTTCCCACTGTCTGCAGAAAGGTGACAAGACAGGGAGCCCATCTCGATTTCTTGTTGAAAGGGAACTTTTGGAAGGTAGAAAGAATTCTTTATCCATTCATGCTGAAGATTCTATAGGGGCATCCCTGAGAGAGACCAAAAAGAGTGAGTACAATATTTTGCCAATGGAATCATCCACATCGGTGCTCGAGGAAAGATACTCGAGAGAGGTACATATAAATGTTTAAAAATGGAAATACATTATGTAATTTTATTTTATTTTCTCTGGAACATCTTAATTAGGGTATTGTTTTTTGGTAACTATCCCATTCGCAATGAGATGATGCTACTAGCAAATTGCAAGATTATCTGTTATTTACCACTTCATGGAGAGCCTTGCTAATTCACTGATGTCACTAATCTTCTCTTTGCTGGCATGCTCTGTCTTCTCAATGATGTCATTGTGCATATATGGACACTGGGTGGAAAAACTCATAATGCTGAAAATGGTTATATGGTCCACAGGATGCTGGAAATGAAACCCCAAGCCCATGTCGGCAACTTGATCCTGATAGAGTTGAGGTGGAAGCTGTGAGGTCATGCGAAGAAGCACTGCACAATCTGGAAGCTGCAGCAGAGAATGCGCTGCAGTCATTTTCCAATTTAGCGGCCATAAACGCCGGAGAAGATGAATCAAGTGGCGTTGCTAAGGCAGCAACAAGATTTCAATCAATAGAAAAGAAGATTCAGGCAATTGGCGAATTACTTCAGCCAGCCAGCAATTTGCAGCGTGAAAGGTGAATGCTTTAGCCAGTTGTAGTTGAGCTGGACCTTTTTAGTCAAGGTTTATCTCAAGAAGTTGATGAGGAGACTGAAATTACTTGAGGAAACAAGAGTGATATTAAGCTTCATTGCACGAAAGAGGCTCTATTCTTTGATGTAAGATGTGCTGAGAAAACGTTACTAGACAACCAGAACGCTGATAAATTTTGCTCGTGGTTGACAGAAAAATGGGCACAATAAAACAATTAATCTGACTCGGTTTAATTTTGTGAATTTCAAATCCAAATTCGAATTTAGATGAAATGGTGAGATCGAGTTTGAAAAATGTTTTATGGCAAAAAACCCATTACCATTAAAAAAATTGACAGGAATTTTAAAAATTTGGATTCTACTTCAATTAAGTTTAAAATATTTTTGAGTTGATTCAATTTGAGTGAGTAATTTAATTTATGAACAACTCTATTTTTTTTATTTCTATACATGAAGGTTGATAGTCAACAAATTTATTGGAACTTGAAATATCACTGTGCATTTCTTTATGGATAAATGTAGTCTATGTTACATTTGTATAACTATACATTAACAAGTATTATACATAAGCGTAATGGTTTTTCTTTTTTAAAGTTATGATTTATATTTCATAGTAGCCGTTTGAACATAGCAGGCTGATATTATACTTAAAAATCACAAACTATTAAAATCATCAGTACAAAATTAATGGTTTGGATTTTTTCCATTTAAAAATGGCGCCGTAACTTTTATTGGATTAAATAATATTTTATTGGATTTTTATACGAATTTTTATTTTTAAATTGTTTTAATAGATTGTCAGAACTGTTATTAGAGATTAATTAATTTTCTATTGCATTTAATGTCATGTCCATAGTTGAAGCCTTGAAATGAAAGAATTTCGAATTGCTTTAAATAAAAGAAATTTCAAATTCCATCTGTTAAAATGAGAATTTAAAATTTTAAAAATAGATTATAAAATAAAACTTTCGAGGTAGTGTCGTGGTGACTGGTGAGACGCTAGTTTAACATCCTCCCTCAAAGACGCACCGTGCGCTGGTGGACAGAGAGGAGGAAGCTTTCCAGAAATGGAGGTTTTTGATCGTGAAGAGGTACTTCCTATAATTTTCTGATGAATGCCGCCTTTATGGTCTCGTATCAAATGAACAAAGCCGAGATTTTCTTCATGCATTTTCGGACAATGGTTATATCTCTGAATATAGAAACTTTTAATGTTTTGATCAAAACTGCGTGTAAAAATAGATATTTCGATAAGGCGAGAGAGTTGGTGGACAATATGTGGTGAGGGATAGCACTTTGACTAACGGGTTCGTGACAAATGGGGATTTGCGGAAGTGCATGAAGATGTTTGATGAAATGCTTGACAGAGGCCAGACGACTGATGTTACGCTTTATATCATTTGGATTGATGGGTTTTCGACGAGGTGATTGTAAGGCGGTAAATTGGATCTCAGATGGTTGACGAAGGAATTATGGTTTATCCAATCGGTGTTACACACAATGTTTTGATAGATGGCTTGTGCAGGTGTGTGAGGTTTAGTGAGAGCCTTGAATTGTGGAACATGATAAAAACGAACGAGCAGAAAGTAGATTTATTTACATATAGTGTTTGGTGAGTCGAAGGGATATTAATGGGGCTGATATGGTTTGTAAGGAGAAGTTTGAGAGCAAGTAGTCATCTGATGCCGTTGTAGACAATGCATAGCTGAATGAGTTCAGGATGGAAGCCAGATGTGACCACACATAGCTTGTTGATAGAAGGTCTCTATCTATGCCATAAAGTGTAAATAATTCTTAATTTATGGAACCTGTAGTCTAGCAAAGGCTCTGAAACTGATGTACAGATGCCTAGTATTTGATTTAGGTTCTCTGTTCTGTTGGAGACACTCAACTTTGTTGCTGTTTTTGTACATGAATAATCGGAACCATGCTCCAAATCTTATTACCCTCAATACTATTACTATTGTGGAGTGACAATATAAAGGTGGGGACTCGAAAAGGTTCTTCTGTAACATGGGATCACATATTTGGAAATGCGCTACAGCCAGATGCCATTTCCTATGAAGGACTTTGTTCTTTCAATGGAATATCAGGTGCCAGTTTGTTCTTACATGATGCCTTGACAAAGAATGTTGTTACTGTAGTTACATGGAACATACTTGCGTGAGCTGTTATTGATTATGGGTTCCCAAATGAACCTGTTTCCTGGGGCATTGAGAAATTAAATTAGTGTTTCCTACTTATTCATAATTGATATCAGGACCTGGATTTTCATTTGTATTGAATATTTTTTGTTGATGAAGAACTGATTTTCCTTCGAAACCAATTGTTGAAAATTTACTCATTGCCAATGTAGTTTGGTGTATCTGATGACATTGTGAATTAGTATTTGAAGAAGTGTTTATGTTAGGTTAGGTGTGACATGTTGCAGTGAGTTAACAATATTTTTTCTGATTTGCACCATGGATGATGTAGCCTGACCATCAAGTTTGATGATGTACTTTGGCTGGTATAATATACATTCATCAACTTAACTCGCTGCATTTGAGGGCTTCCTTTGTGCGTTTTACCAGTTGGCAGTCTGACGCTGGCAGTTGCTAGCAATGGCACAAACTTTATATTTATTCAGTGGCAAAAACTTTTTTCTGAGTTTTGTTATGTTTCTGGATTAAAATTTTGTGTCACAGCATCAAAATTATCATGGCTTTGGTGATCATAGTGTATTGCCAAACGTTTTATATGATGCAACAGCAAGGTTGGCCTGACGTATTAGCCCCAAATAGTAATATTTTATTTGGAGTTATAACTCATGCTACATTTGGGTTTGAACTGAGAAGTACTTTGGTTGACATAAAATCAGTCTATAGGATTAGAAGTTTCACCTTTCTGTTCCATGGGATTACGTGTTCAATTTCTTTCAACCTCCTTTTTGCAAGGTGACACACCTTAACCTCCTATTTCTTTTTGCAGGGTGATGGGTTATATATGCCAGAAACTGAATATTCAGCACACTCATGGAAAAAAATTGTTTTCATAAACAATCACCACTATGGGCTTTGGTGGTCGCACCAGCATTAGCAAGGAGGTGGCTGGTGCAAAAGTGACAAAGCTTGCTGCTTTGCCACAAATGCAATATCTAGTTTGAGGTTTAAATTCTTCCTGTATTATCTGTAGAAAATTATGCAAAGAAACACTTCACCTTCTATCTATTTTTTGCTATTATCTTGTTCTTTTTTGGCAGTTTCTGACAACATTTTCTGTTCCTATATGAGTTGAGAAAGCAAAACTACCAGAATAAACCCTAGACCTGCAACCTTCACCGAGTTTGATATCAAAGAGATTGAGGCGTCAGCAGTTCCAGTAACTACCAAGACAACCAGTGCAATGTAAATATTTGCCCTGATTAGTGAACTGGCACTTTTCTTATTCAGCTCCCCGATATTTTTTGCCTCTTCCCGAGCTCTTGCCTTGTCAACTGGCATGTTGTGCCTCTGGGTTCACGAAGAAAAGCCCTTCGTTCCTGTCTTTCTCAGTATGGCCTTCAAAATCAGCCAATTTTTTTTTTCTCATTCTCTTCAATCTACAATTTGTTCAACTCCTCCGGTTCCTCGAAGGCTTGCATCTGACTATATTTTCTATTATCTGCTTAAGAAAATGAACACCTGGTCATTTACAGGGCGGAATTTCCTAATTATAAAGCCACCTTTTTTTACCCTGGTACCAGCTTCATCCAACTCTCCAAGGGCTTTTTCTGCAATCTGGTTGATTTCAGCACTGGCTTCCTCGACAAACTGGATTAGATAAGCTGTTCTTTGGTCCAAGTAATCAGTGAGCTTTTTGGGTTTGAAGCATTGCAATCTTGGTAAGCAGGTCCTGCTAGCAACAATCTCTGCTGGAGAGGCCTGATATGAATTGTCTGAAATGTTTAACTTGCAGAGTCTCTTTTGGGAAAGGGACCATGGCTGGGAGTGAGGGAGGTCTGGATAGCTTTGAGACAGATCATAGTGCTTGCTGGAGTAGGAAAGGGTAGTGAGGGTGAGTCAGCCTGAAAATACCCCCGAAGTAGAGTCATTTTGGACCTCACATCGTATTTGTATCACCTCGTTCAAATACGGCTTTCGTTTGAAAGTGTTGAGAAATTTTCAGTTCCTTGGGGGTACTAAATATCAACCAGTTGATCTTATCCTGTCCTGCCTTACCAGTCCAAGTTCAAGAAGTCCCACCCAAATCAGGCTGATCTCCAGGATTGTAACTGGGCATCAGGGCTTTCCACCATGCAATGCTCGTGAGAGTGGAAAAAGCAACAGGAGAACACTATTGTGAACTTCTCTGACCCACGAAAAGAATGCAAGGGAAAAAATAGTAAGCAAGCCAACCATTATTTTGCATTTTGAATAATGATTGATGATTGCACCCCCTTCATATCTATTATGAAAACAACATTTGATTCTTGATGCATCTGCAGGTGTCTTTACATTGAATTTGACACCCAGGAAGACCGACATGATTTGCCTGATAAATGCTGCACTTAGTGCAAAGCAGATTCTATCCTCATTGCCCCGGGCAAACCACCAGTGAGGTTTTGGCAGTTGATACGGGCATTGGCAAGCACCTTGTGGCTGCCTCCACCCTGATGGACACTCAGGTGGGGTTGGTGGACAACAGGACTATCACTGCAATGTTGAATTACTCAGGCATACTGGCCAATTCTCCTACAACTTTCACTAGTCCACTGGCCAAAAATGCTACCCTGGTTGCCAAAAATTTCATAAACCCCCCACAGGAGCTTAAATTCTAAGGAATAAAGGTCCCAATAATGGTTGTTCATTCTTTCTTCATCACCATATGGCTAATGGCTGGGGATCAATCCCTGCCCAAGTTGTATAGCTGGAACTGGAGTAATAACTGGACCTGACTGGGGTTAACAGGTTGCCATGCATCTCCATAGTTCATGTGGTCTGGCAAGACGCTGGAATTATAGCTTCTGCAAATCATAACTCAGTTCATCTGCATGGGCTCAATTTCTTTGCAGTAGACAGCGGATTGGGTAATTTCTACCCAAAAACGGAACTTCAGAAATTTAATCTCGTTGAACCTGTGGAAAGGAACACAATTGGGGCGCCCTCTGTTGGATGGTTGACCATACGATTCCTAGCATTTCATCCAGGTGAGTATCAATTGTCTGCCCTTATCAAAGCACAGAGCATCCCATTTACCTCAAAAAAAATCTTTGAAACAAAAACTCCAACCCTCTATTGTGATCGTTTTGATTCCGTTTGCATTTTGTTCGAGTTTGTATAATTGAATTGGATGAAATTTTGACAATGCAGGAGTTTGGTTTGTGCACTGCCTTGGGACTGAAAATGGCATTCTTGGTTGGCAATGGGTTATTTTGAAGCAAACAAAGGATAGGAAATCAGAATTAACTCAGACGTATTGGAGTTGAAAAATCGAACACAAGACAAGTTTTGCTCGAGTTGCAGTCAAATAATAATACATGGCTTGTGATTTATTTAAAAATTCAGCAATATTTTTCTGAGAGAGAGTGCTGACTCTGTTCGGCTACAACGGTAACATGACCGCATCCCTACTTGAGTGTGGAATCTTGAAATTATGAAAATGAACAAAATTGCAACTATAAATTAAATCTAGTTAGATGGATGTAACAGTTGACTCTTTTATGCAAACAATTAAATTCAAAGTGTGATCATGCAAAATATTCTGTCAGGAAATAACCGAAGAGCATTTATTGGTAATTGTTTGGACAATTAGCATTCTTCTTGAGATTCGAAAGGGCTAATGAATTCATATTTACAGGATATCGTCTCTGACATAGGCTTCTTGGTTTCGTCGTTTTTCATTTAAAATTAAATCCCAGAAGATAGACCATCAGTTGATCAACCAAAATTCTGAAATTTAAAATGGTGCATTTTGTAGATCTGACTTTTTTTGAAAGAAGAATGAAATTGCTGCAAAGTTGCCCACAAGAAACAGCCATCCAAACACATGCCAATTAACGAAAACAAATGCCAACATTTTTTTATTCTAAGCATAATATATTAAAAATTGGCCTAACCAAGTCCCATCTTTTTGTAATATTTTTTTTCCTTTTTTGTTGGAGGGAAAAGACATAACTCGATATAACATTTTGGTACCTAAGTGAAGAAATTATTTTACCTTTTTGTTGAAGAAATACTTTTTCCTTTAGTTTTAAATTAGAGATGCTGGAAGAGTCTCCAGCAGAAAAAACAAAATGCATAGTTCAAAAATGGCCAATGACAAAGTCGATTCACTCTATATATGCTAATAATATTCTTCCATGCTTCAAATTTTAATCAAGAAAAAAAAAAAAAGAAAAATTATCGGAAGGTCACTTTACAAGTCATCTTTTATATATTGCATAAGTTTTGGATTCAATTACAAAAAGGGGTCCTTTTAGGTCACACAAAAATATAAAAAATTGGGACACACGTATAGTTTGTCATTGTGGGATGGAATGAAACGGAGCAACAAACACTCAGAATGATACATGATTGTATTGATGCTGATCAATTCTCTTATCCTCATTTCCTAGAATTACCTTTATACCCTTCAATAAGTAACTACATGTTATCTTAATTTTTTAAAAACAAAATCAAAATATTCTTTTGATGGGGAGCTGGCAAATGAATTGAGGATGACTAAACAAAGAGTTTTATGCAATGGTTTACAAGGCTAGTGTCCAATTTAGACATTAACTTTGATGGTTGGAGTCTTGTAGATACTACATCTAGTGTATTTCATTAAGTGATAAGGTTGTGACATTTATCACAATTTTAATATTTAATAAATTTTTTTTATATTTTTTCAATATTAAATACCTTATGTAAATACACCAGATACATATTAGAATAGAGGTTGGAGAAGAGCTAAACATGACGGGGCCATGACATTCCAAGCCAGGCCTAAGGGGCATCTTATAAAACAACCCACCATCCCATAGCAATATTATTATTTTCTTTTGAATTCTTGGTAGGGCACAGTAGAATTATGGAACCGTATGCCTTTATTTAACTACTATGATTGGACCCCAAATTCGTCCCTTCATACATTATCGCATTTTTTGCATTCCAAGCTGATAACTAGAAGACCCAATCTGTGCTTGCTGCACAAACTGCTTGTGATTCCCCAAGATATGACTGATACAAATTAAAAATCATAAACACCAACAAACCAGTCAATTACATTCCTTGGCATTACAACTTTTGGTGAATCAAACTAAAGAAGCCACCCTCACAAGTTGGCCCCTTTTGGTCTGGCTGCGATTGAGCCAACCAAATAAATTATTGTTTTTCACGACGTTTGACCTAATCATAGCTGTTGTAATCTGATATATGAATACTGAACTAAAAGCAACACAAGATAAATATTCATCAATTCATTTAACATAAAACCCTAGCTGGACAAGAGCCCACACGAGCTCACACATTTCACTTTTGGGAAATGTGGTGAGCCAAGAATCTTCCCACTTGTGGAAAGTCTAATTTCTTTATTCACACAAACACACACACACAAACTAGTCACTTTCATTTCCAAAGAACATTATGGGCAAGCTGTTTTTCTATTCTATTTTATTCCCCTTCATCTAAGGGTTGGTTAAACGTTTCTGGGCCTTGTGTAATAAAATCAAAAAACAAGGGAGAATAGGCCTCGCATGGCATGTTGCCACAGGTTTCCTGCCCATCAGTATCGTATACAGGAATAAATGCAGGATGAAAAATAATATTCAAATGTTGTTTCAATTGAAGGACCATCCTATATATGGTCCCAAAAATTTAACAGCTACACGGAATAAAATAATAAATTTTCAAATATGAAAGCCAGTACTGTGCATTCATATTTTTTAATGGTTGCATGCAATAATTGAAAGCAAACCTCTTCTTTTGCCAATAATGTGTGTACAACAGCACCAAAAAAAAAATAAAAATAAAAAAATTAAGTAGTGGAGGTAGAGAGCAAGTGACAAGAAAGGTACAGTAGTTTAAAGCCAAAAGTCTATAGAATTTTATATAGTACACTTAAGTACATTGAACCTCTCATAAGGTTTTGATTGTCGTATTTCTTATTTTTTTTCAGTCTTATATAATCTGTAAAACCCTTGTCTGGATACAACATTAACCGCCGATACATGTACAGGCTGTCTCAGTTAAAGAAGAGGGTTTTGCTGGAAAAGATAATCAACTTTATTAAAGGATGTATGAGAAGTTAAAAAAGATATATATTTATCTTTTGTGATCTTGAGGGAGATGGGCTGGAACAAAAGAAGCTGTTTTTTTATTGCTTTTTTAGAGTTTTCAAAAGTTGTTTTTAGAAAGTATTTGATAAAAAAAATTGTTCTTACAAGCTCCTGAAAATAAAATTATTGTATTTTATGTGTTTGTTTCAAACATTAAGAAGATGCTAATCATAGTTAAAAGTATAACAAATTTCGTTTGTTTGAATATCGTAGTACCAATATTGGCGCGAGCAAAAACATAAAACAAGAGATCTTTCTGTACTGAAATAATCTATTAACTTCATCAACCCAATCCAAGATGTCTTCAATTCAAGACATACACAAAAACTAAATTGACTATAAATGATGCACGAAAATGTGTAAAATAAAGAGAAATATCTCACACTCAAATTAAAATGGGAAGAATTAATTATAATAGTCCCTATTTATATAAAATTAAGGGTCTGAATCATAATGAATTGATATTTAGAGTCAAACTCTATTACAGAACAATTTGCGTTTTTATTTCAACTAAGTAGAAAGATCCCATCTACACTATTCGGAGTAAAAATTGTTGTTAGAGAATGCCAAAAATCGTTTTCCACGTCAAATATACATTTAAATAAGTATAGACAAAAGTCACACAGCTCTCCCGCCGTCAGCAAATTTAAATCATAGTATTATAATCTCTAATAACGATAAAAAGGCAGTCCTTTTCAACCATAAGATAGCTTCTGTTTCTTAATCAGTGGAGAACACAAGCTGTCCCCATGAGGTCCCTTTTTTTTCTCCTCATCGCAGTGGTCCGTCCGATCGTCCGGCACGTGAGATGCACTGGGCGCGGCCGCAAAACCTGAACAAATATTTAGTTAATTCGATAAAACATCAACTATAATAAAATTTTCAAACAATTAGACCTAAAATATAAAAACCTTTGAAAGGTTTACTTTTAGTTTTTCAATTAGTTAATTTTTTAAATATAAAAACAGATAAGAAATTACACGAAGTACTGAATAAAATAAAATTACTAAATAATAAAAAAAAAAAAAACACTTGATAAATTAAGTAAATATATTTGCAAGAAAAGTATCCAACATCAATTTTTATAAATTTGTTTGAAAATTTAAACACATTTAAATTTATTTTTAAACATCTTAAAATTTTTGATATTTTATTTTATTTCGAGTTATTATAAAATTTTTATTTGATGTTTTAGTTGTTTTTTAATTATTGGAAAACAGAAATAGTCGGTTGAAAAATTGAGATTTTTCCACGTGTAACAATGGTTACACACATGGCAAGATCTGCCGCCCGTCGAGAACCGCAGATTAATGCAACGATGACACGTGCCCTCATCTCAGGTCAAACCGCACTCTTCTAATTCATGAGTAGAGTCGAAAAGATCACTTGGTCAAATAGAAACTATGGAAGATTAATTAGGTGTTGGATAGAAAATTTTCACGCATGAGCACTTGCGATGACGTCTGAAAGGATGAAACGAGAATCAGCATTTGAAAATTCAAAAGATGAAGCAATCGAGCTTGACATTAATAATCCCATTATTTAATTAAAGCCCAGTACCAAAACCAGCAACTCCAACAAAAATGAACTTAAAAGGATTATCTCACATGAGGATGGATATAATATGGTTTGGCTATACACTAACCATAAAACTTGATTAATTGCAGCAAAATGTGGGGTGCGGACAGCATATGCACATTAGTGAAATGGCCAGGCGGCAATAGTGCACAATTACAATTTTGCCCATGGAGAAAGCACAGTAACTTTTCTCCATTTGATATATAATAGTTAATTAGGCCAAAAAGAGGGGGCCGTGGCCCCCACAGACAACCTCCAACCAATCATTCACGGCCACTTTTGATCTGTCCAAGCCTCTCTCACTGCTAACCACTATTTTACTCTCTTTTCTGCTCCATCTCACCAGCAAGTACAAAAAATCACTTGGAGACATAGATTTACTTGTTGAAGCTCTCAGTCACCAGCTTTGGCTTTTATCTCTCTGATTGATACAGAAAGAAAGGGACAAGGGATCTTTCTCATGGTTTAGTTGATGCCCTCGCCAAGTTGTAGTGTGTGGATTCTACTTGTTTATCCTCCACTGGGCGTTCCTTTCATCCAAACTGCAGTTGCAGACAGCTTTGATTTCTTTAGCATTTTTGTCCTCTCTGTTCATCGACCTTCGTTCAGCGCTTAAAGAATTCCGATATTTATCATTCCCAAGCAAGATCTACTTTTATCTTCCATCAATTTGTTGAATTTTTTTGGCCCTTGGGGAGCCTTTCCCAGATTCCTCACCATGTATCAAAAAGTGATCAGATTCCCCTCAAATGACTCAATGCTCATCTGATCCTAACTAATCTCCCCTCTTCCTATATCTCTACCTTCCTCCTCCAGGTGTCTTCCCTCAATTTGACTCTCGAGGGCGATGAACAGGGAAATGGGACATGTGTCTCCTGCATCGTATCTCCGCAATTCGAATTGGTTGTTCGAGGAAAGTACGGTCGCCAAATGGACTCCTGAGGAGAATAAAAGGTTTGAAAATGCCCTCGCATTATTCGACAAGGATACTCCCGATCGCTGGCTCAATGTGGCTTCCATGATTCCCGGGAAGACGGTTAGCGATGTGATCAAACAGTACAACGAATTGGTCGAAGACGTGAGCGATATCGAAGCAGGGCTGATTCCAATACCAGGTTACGCCAATAACTCCTTCACCTTAGAGTGGGCGAGCAATCACGGTTACGACGGCTTCAAACGGCTGTACGGTCCCGGAGGGAAACGGAACTCAACGACTCGGTGCTCCGACCATGAGAGGAAGAAGGGCGTGCCTTGGACCGAGGAGGAGCACAGGTAAATGAATAGTTCCCTTCATAAGGCGTTCTTCATCATTTGCCCCCCTTTTTGCTGCTAGTGGTTTGATGTTGTTTTTACGATGATGTTGAACTGCCAGACAATTTCTGTTGGGGCTAAAGAAGTACGGAAAAGGAGACTGGCGAAATATCTCCCGCAATTTTGTGACCACCAGGACTCCAACGCAGGTTGCCAGTCACGCTCAGAAGTATTTCATCAGGCAGGTTTCTGGAGGGAAGGACAAGAGAAGATCAAGCATACATGATATCACCACTGTCAATCTTGATGAAACCAAGTCCCCTTCACCAGACAAGGAGAGATCCGATTCACCACAGACGTCAAGCTTGATCACGCAGTCACACCAAAATTTGGACACGAATGTTGTCGTCCCGGCGGCGTATGATGCTAACCTGACAAATCCGGGAGCAGTTATGGGGTTCGGCCCACCAGATGGCAGCTTCATGATCACTCATCTTCAAGGAACTTCTTCATTTGGGGTTAATCTGCTTGAGCAGCGTATGCAGAGCTTTGATCCGCACGGACTTCGGTTAGGACATCATGGTACATTTTTTCAGATGCATCCCACCAGACATGGTTAAATGCAGAAGGCCCTGCAGTATGTGGCTTTGATCAAAGAGGGTTCAATATTACTTGGTTTTGCTCCAGCATCTAGTATCAATACATATTGATGCGCCAAGTCCACGTCCCATAATTGAAACCAGAAATATATTAACTGCCACTGTTTGCCGGGGGACTTCCTGATTTGTCGATGACATTTTGCAGATGCAGATGGTGTGCTTCAATACTATTTTTCCAACAAAAAGTTATATCAGGAGCAACATCACTTTTGCGGTTCCAAGTCCACAAGGTAAACAAGAGTCCTGCATAGAAGAAGGGATGCTTTCTGATTAAAGGAAACATTCAATTAGGATGCTTCAACTGGTGTCTGTAGATGTGTCTATTGTTCACCACAAGTTACAAATAATTAAACCACCGGTTGTCCCGGAAGCATCATTGTAATTCATACAGATCATGAATGGGATCATCTTTATTAGTATCTGTCACTTAAAATATCAGTCTGACTTGGTGTTCAATTATTATTTCATGAGTTAGCATGGCCTATATATGTTTGATTCTGAATCAAGATCAGCAGCATCACAGGCACTCATGGGGACAATGTATCACGGAGTGCTATAAATTTTGGCAGAGCAGTGTTTTCTGTGTTTGGATGACTAAAACCTCTTGAGCATCTAATACCTAGATCCACTCTCGCCTTTCTCTGAGTTGATTGAGTGATGCCCCATCTCGCCATCGTTACTTTAGACCTTTCGGCGTGCAAGAAATCTCAATTCCTCAACTTGCTTGTTGGTTTGGGTAACAATTATTCTGAGGCTGAGACTCTGGTTATATTCTCATTTTATCGCATCCTTTATTGTTGGCTTATCAAGGAGGCATCGTTATATACTAATTCTTGAGCATCCTACAGCAAAAATCCAACTCCAATGTATTTTGATATATTCTTGCAAACCTCTTCTCTTCGTTAAAGTTGCCTCAAAGAAAGGTTTCCAGGGTCGGATTTTAAAATACCACAGAAAAGGACCATCTTTGAAGATCTCTAAACAGTTGCTGAGATTCTCTTTTTCCTGAGTGGGCTAGAATTGTTGTGACCTCAGATTTTCAGGAAAAAAATGAATGTTATAATGTTAAATTCCTCACCCTAATCAAGTGGAATAGATAACTAATTAAGTTCCATACTCAAAAGATTCAATAATGGTCGCTTTATTAACACGTGGTGTTAGTAATATCACCTCATTTTCTAGCAATTGCTAAAATTGCAAAACTACACTAGGGTTTATATTCTCCAGATATGTTGCTCTTCCATTCAAAGGATTTAAAGCAATAATTGATAACCATTTCTGCTCTTGCATTGTTGCTAGCTGGTGTTAACTATTTCCACTTCTGTTGCTCCAAAACTGCGTCTTGAAAAAACTACCGTCCACCACCACAATTTGCTTGAGGTCCCACCCACTAGGCACAGAATTTTGAAGGCAGCAGAGGCAGCATCACTGTTTCCACAAGATCTTTTGGCAAATGACCAAAAAACCCCCCTCTTTCTTTTTTCCAAAGGAAGCTACTTTTATGCAATTTGCACCACTAAAAAGGGCTTTTACTACTTTATTCTGATGTGATATTCCCCTCTCACCCTCAAAGTATATTTGGACCTTATACCTAATCTCACAACCTAAAAAAAGTGAATTTATTTGTGTTCTTTATTCTTGTTCTCATTTGATTCTGATACCTTTCTCCATAATGATCTTAATATTGATGCAACCCTACTGATTCTGGAGAGAAAAATCAGAGCTGACTAGATCTTATAGAAGCAAAAAGTAATAGTACTCTTTGATGCTACTTTGTGGGGCCCTTCCCAAAGATGTACAAGAACAAATTTGGTGGGCTTTTGATGCATGGCGAAGGATGGTTTAAATAAGAGGGAAGTGAGTGCTAATGTATATTATCATTTGCATGCCGTGATTTAGATTGTCAATAGCTCATCAATGCAAAAACCTTGACAAGCTATTGCTCCTCGAAGGAACTGCTCAAATTCAATATTTGTGCATCAATTTCAAGCCCAAGTTCAATTTTCTCTCTTTTTCAAAATTTGATGAGTGAATATTCAAATTTGAATTCAAGCTCTACTTTGACTCGTTCAAGCTCTATAAAATTTGACTACATTTTATAGAAGTAAAAAGGAATAGTAATCTTTGATGCTTCTTTGTGGGTCCCTTCCCAAAGATGTACAAGAACAAATTTGGTGGGCTTTTGATGCATGGCAAAGGAAGGTTTAAATAAGAGGGAAGTGAGTGCTTAATGTATATTAGCATTTGCACGCCATGATTTAGATTCTCAATAACTTGTCAATGCAAAAACCTTGTTAAGCTATTGCTCCTCTAAGGAACTACTCAAATTAAATATTTGTGTATCAATTTCGAGCCCAAGTTCAATTTTCTTTCTTTTATTTTGGGATTTGACGAGTGAATATTCAAGTTTAAGTTCAAGCTCTACTTTGACTCGTTTGCACTCTATGTGACTATGGTTGAACCAATGTTTTTAAACTCGGACCGGACCGGCCGGTTCAACCGGTTTAACCGGGAATCGGCCATCTGTCCGGTTCAAATACAAACGAACTGTCTCTATTTAAAAAAATCGGTCAACTGTTCAGTTAAAATTTTTTCCTTTCTCTCATTTCTCAGTCCCAACTCTCGACTCGTCTTCTTCAGTTCTTCTTCACAACATCGCAGTTGCACCAGAGGCCGCAGAACTGGAGGACTTTCTTTCGCTCTTTCTTGCATCAATCATTGTCAAGAGCCGCCAGAATCGCCATTTGCTTTTGCTAGCATCATTTTGTCCAGGTAATTTTAGCCTTAGCATCTTGCGAAGCATACTGTTTCAAAAGGCGTTAAACCAGTTCTTAGGCTTAATTTTGGGTTTTTGCTATGTGGGGATTTGGGTATTGGTGGTTTCTACAAGTCAGATGTAAACTGTAAAGCTTGTTGGTATTCTGGAATTTGTGGTATTTTTTCTGCGCAATAGGATTGTAGAATTTTTTAATTGGTTTGCACTTAGAAGTGATTTGCAGAATCGGTAGTTGATGTTCAGTATTTGATTTCTCCGTCTCTCTCCGTGAAGAGTTTGTCGATTCTTTTGGGATTTGTGAATCCAGAATGGCCTGAATGCAACCTTCTTTCGGGGTTTGTCGAAGTATCGTTTCACTCTCATGCTTTCAATTATTTTGGAACAATTCAATTATTGTAGAAAAATAATTGGAGAAGAGTCTAGCTCACAGCCATCTATAGGTGTAGTTAAAATTATTTGTCTTTCCTTTTTTCTTTGGGTAATTTTCATTTATAGTGATTTAATGTTGATTTTTTTTATATTAGGAGAAGAAACAGACACCTTTATGATTGAAGACATTGATATTGAAAATTTTGGTCCTCAATCTACATTTGATGATGATGGTAATGGTGATGGTGATGGCAATAATGATGGCGTTGAAGAAGATAACTGGAATTAAATTCAAATTTAAGATTGATTGTGCCTATATTTTTGTAATTTGAATGACATTGTTACTTTAATTTTCTAAATTTTAGTAATTTGAATGACAATGTTGCTTTAATTTTCTATGGATATTTATCACTATATTATGTATTTGTCAAATTAAATTAGATGATTCATTTAATGCAGAATGTACTTGTGTTATTATTTTTTATTTTTGAATCAATTACTTTCTGTATGAAAAATTTATTCAAAAATGTATTATTGTATAGGTTAACAGGTATCCACACACACAGAGAGAGAAAGTATATATGTGTTTATATATATATATATATATATATATATAATATTATATTTATAATCCGGGTCAACCAATTTTTTAAATCGATTGAACCCGGTCGGACTAGTGACCTAGTAAACCGATAAACTATCCAGTTAGATCACCGATTCGGGTTTGAAAACATTAGGTTGAACTATTAGTCAAACAGCAACTGCAAATGCATTATTTACTACCCAATATTTAATAGATTGTTTTGTCGATAAATAATATATTTTATCTCTCTCTCTTTTTTTAGAGTTTAGAGTTTAAGGTTTGAGTAAATCTTCAAGTTTGTTTATGTTTTTAGATGTGTTTTTTTTTTATATTGTTTTAAAAAAGTATATAAAAATAAGACAAATAAATAAATAAATTTTAAAATATATAATAATTATAGCATGAGTTTTTATGATATATGAAGTAAGACCAAACAATAACAAGATCCAGAAAATGTAGCTCAGACATTTGAGCCCATCTCACACCAAGTTGTGTACTGATTGGACGATCCTATTTTGGATCATGGACTCCTCTAACCAATCAATATACAGCCAGCCCATTTAAATATTTGAAGTTAAAAAACTTGAGGATTGATCCCCAAAGTCTGTGTGACTCTGCTTCTTTCCACTAGAACTTCATCCAAAGGCAAAAAACCCTTATTTATTGCTTTAATCAACAGTGAAAAGAAAAAGGAATATTTGCATACTTGACCAAAACACTGACAATATTTCACTCTCGTACAAGTGTCAATAGGGGTTATTTTCCCTTTTTTTTTCTTTTTTTCTAATGCTGATAATCACCAGTAAAACCACTGATGATGATAAGACAAGTTAACCAACGTACAGAAAGTTGGACTGATGATTATTAATAATTGGAGGAAAATACATAAGTAGAGATGGGGGCATTCCACAAAATGATACACATCAGATAAGCAGAAGGATAACTTTCAGGGCAGATGAAGCCAAAGCAAATGTCCACTATGGCTCATCACAGGCTAATTGAGTCATCTCTGGCTGCTAAATTATCTCTTGCTCCTCATGCATTGTATTGGAAGAACATGTCTAATAAGGTGACATGAAAAAAGGATTAAAAATGGCTGACATGACAAGATAACTTGTCTTTAATTGTAACTGTCATATTAAATGGAATTAATATTATATTAAGCTAAGTAGCATTCATTGAATGTAATGAGAAAAATACTTATTTAGCCACTGTAGAAATATGGGGTTGGTACGTGAATGAGTGAATGGAATAAGACCTTATCCAAAGAATGTCCTAATATCATCCGTTACCAACCAAAACAAATTGTTTTAATATCTGCTGTCCACCTGGAATTGTCGGAATTTGCAAGTTGGGCCACCTTTTTTTATTTTCCCCTATGCATTTACTACACATTGGACATAAGTACTGTACCACCTCTTTGCCTGTTCTTGCAAATCGATGATGCGAACATGGCCATGAATTTGTGACAGGTTTGCTACGAAGTGATGGGCCTCCGATGTCTGAGGCATCAACAACGTTTTATTTTATTTTTTTATTTTTCTTTACAAAAATCAAGATTTGATTAAATTTGTAGTTAATTAATAAGGACTTCCAACCAAAACACACGCGCACGCGTGCACACGGAGAGACACATAATTAATGTACTGAACATTCCTTTAATCACTAAAAGAATTAGCAAGAAAAAGAAAAGAAAGGGAGCATTCCTTTAACAGAAAAGGTGGGATGATGATGATGAATATTATAAAGAAAACATGTATGAAGGGGAAAAAAAAAGAAAATTAATCCATTATAAATATTATATGGTGGGAAAGATTGGTTGTGAGGGGTCATAGACAGACAGGTGGAATTAACCACATGCCTGGACATCATTGCCAGGATCTTTGAACTCGCAACGGACGGCCTTCCTAGTCTTTTCAGTGTTTTTCTTTTTTTTCTTTTTTTCATAAATATTAATTAATTAACCCATTAATTTCTTGGAAGCAAGCTTTCAATGCAGCGAAGGGACATATACGAAACCCATTTTAATTTTCTCCCTTTTTAATAAATCAGTTGTGAATTCTTTTGTATTACAAACCACATAGCACTACGAAATCTTTGTCAAGGGCAAAATCGTATAATCCCATGTGCTATTTGGTTTATACTCGTTTACTCCTCTTTTTCTTTTGGCAAATATCAGGAAATACAACTGATAAAGATATTTTGTTATTTACTACCAATAATTGTGATGTTGAAATATTTGTTGGAGAATTTATAGAAAATCACAGCTTGAGTCCACAACAATTCACACTATAGTTGAAAATTATTTCGATAATGTAAAATATTTTTTTAAACAAACTTTTATCTTTCTAATTAAAAAGATGACTCAATAATCAATGTAGTGTTTTTCCACCCAACAATAGAGGAAGGAGCAAAATAGGGAAAAGAAAGTAGGAGGAAGAAGAGCTGTTTATTTTCTTCACTTCACTTTAAATTCAAAAGTCACTGTTTAAAAATTTTAAAGTAAGTTGTGATTGTTGAATAAAATTGTTTAAAAAATTATTATTATTAAAAAAAATTCAATTAAAAAAGATACCATCAATACGTTTTATTATTAATTTTTTTTTACTTTTTTTCGACAATGTTTTGTTATTTACTACCAATAATTTTGATGCTGAAACCTTATGTTGTGCTTAATTAACTCTCTTTTTCAATTGCAAGTTGAGTATCAAAAAATTATCCAACATAAATTAAGAAAGTGGTTATTTATCATAATTAAACAGCTGATATTGTCACCTCGGGGGAATGCGGATGTAAGATTAAAGCGGTCCTGGTCGTAGGCTACCAGTCGTCACGATTTTAAAAGGGGTCGACGAAGATGCATGAACGCTCGGAGAGGCATTCTTTGACCATCGTCGTCACTGTTAAATCCAGCACGCCAATGCACTTCCACGCTCATTGGCTCCCGCCAATATTTATTATCTGAAAATGATGATTGCTTACACACAGGGCCAGAAATGAGTTGGCCAATAATTAGGAAAGTTGGACAAAATAATCACGTTTTAGCCAATGGGATACCGCAACGTGTCATAAGCCACTATCTAGTGCACTTTCATATATAGTACATCCCCCATCAGTGGATGTAAGAAGACTTTTTTCTACTGTTGAGGTTTCAAAGAATCGTGTATATACCATACCATACACACGCGCAGACCCACCTACGGACCAAATACATTGTAAACAGGAAATGCCTAATTGGGGTTTGCCAACGAACGGTTGTCCTGTTTTTCACATGTTATGAGTTTTTGGGTAATTTTAAGACAGGTGATTTGAATCTTACTGTTACCTTTGATCAAGAATAGACTATGGCTTCAATAATTTGCTGGGAATATAATTAAACGTTGGACGGTGAGGGATATGGGTCACGTCTAATTTGAATCATAATTAAGCTAGGGTTCGGTCTACCTAACAACATTTGATCATTGTTTTCTTCGTTTCGCCCGTTAATATTTTCTTATATAAGAATCATATTATTTCATTATTCATAAGATATGGAAAAACTAATCAAGTATATTGGTTGATACAATTGCATCACAACCACATCAAAAGAAGACAATTGGATAACAAAACAATCAACCAATTTTAACCAGAACAATGTCCCCAAAGTCGCTAGTTTTTGACAGATGGTGATGAATAATTTCATCATTTAGTTCACATACAAATTATATTTACCTATACCAGAAGTGAATATGATCTTGAAGAAAGAGCAAGCAAAGCACGAAATTGGGGTCTTCAACGTTTATGCAATGCACCTGGGCAAAGCCAACTTATTGCATGCATAATATTCAACTAGGCCTGCCTAAAACCTAATCATACTTTTAAAATAATATTCAAATCTAAGTTTATACCCAATATAATATACAATATTCATGCCGATACTCATACCCATTGAAATTAAAATTATAAGTATGGGTCTTACCTTACCCATAATATCCACATGTATTTATATCCTATATTTATCAATTAATACCCATGACTATTTTTTAATGATTTGATATTAAATTTTTTTCTAAATTTAATTTTACAAAAATAATCATGAATATTTAGACAAAAACTTCATAAATTTTCATAAACAAACATTTTTAAATACATATTTTTATGTTAAATGCCAATGAGAAAATTTAAAAATATAACAAAATTTTACAATAAAGTTGACTTCATTTCAAACTAATTACTATATCAAGTAATTATAATATTTACTTGTATTATATTAAATATAGCAAATACAAAATTATAAAATTTTAAATATGATAAATATTTATCCAATTAGACTCTAAACATATAGATAAAACTTAGGCATTACTCAATAGATCTAATATTATATTCGTTAGGGTACTGTATGAGTATTATATTATGAATATTTACGGGTTACGAGTGTTTAAAATTATTTTGTATATGAATATTCATAGATATGGGTAGGAGTAGGGTAAAAATCTACCATTCATGGGCTTATATTCAACATACATGCGAGGAATAACTAATCAAAACCTATAGTAGAATCAAGAGAGCAGCAATAAGTCCATCAAAGTTCTTAAGAAGGGAAGGGGAAATATTATCTCATCAGATATATCCATTGGAGCAAGTCACCACTCGCCACTGTCTGTCAATTGGATGGCACTATCAAAATTGAGTGCTAACTCCTATTTCTCTTATTGAATTAATTGATCGGCGTGCTAATTCCATAATTCACAAATTTTGATATATATTTATTTATTATTTTTTATTATTATGAAAATTAATCCTACAAGTGTCCACTACTATTCGCAGGGCAAACGAGAGCGTCGCTCCTAGCTGTAGTACCCAAATTGTCGTCCAACGTTCATGTTCTTCGTCAAATAATCAAAGGATATAGAAATAAAAGGACAAAGGACCCGACCACGCACCTTCATAATCTTCACTTAACTACCCTAAGTGCATGAACCCGTCGCTCTCACTCCACACCTATATAGAGCCCCCTTCGCCACTGCAACCGCTCCATCACACACACTCTCCATTTCACCAAATTACGAATTATCCCAAGATCAATTCGAAGAGCAAACGATGCCTTCTTCTTCAGTAGCCATCGTCTCTAAATGCACCGTCTACCCGGAACACAAGTCCACCATCAAATCCCTCAAGCTCTCCGTGTCTGATCTCCCTATGCTCTCCTGTCAATACATTCAGAAGGGCGTTCTTCTGCCCTCCTCCCCACTCTCTTCCCCCGAGCTTCTCTCCCTCCTCAAGCTCTCCCTCTCCAAAACCCTTTCCCACTTCCCCGCACTCGCAGGACGTCTGCACACCGACGATGCCGGCCACGTCCACATCATCTGCAACGACGCTGGCGTTGACTTTTTTCATGCAAAGGCGCCGCTCCTCTCCAACGCGGGCCTGCTTCCACCGCCAGATCGCGACATCCCTGCCGTGTACCGCCGGTTCTTCCAATTAGATAACACCCTCAGCTACGCCGGCCATGACAAGCCGCTCGTCACGGTGCAGGTGACCGAGCTTAACGACGCCGTTTTCGTCGGTTGCACCGCGAACCACGCCGTGGTCGATGGAACCTCGTTTTGGAATTTCTTCAATTCCTTCGCGGAAATGGCCCGGGGCCCCAAGAAGATCTCGAAAACGCCGGACTTCGGCCGCGACACCGTTTTTGATTCTCCGGCGGTGCTATCTCTTCCCGGTGGAGGGCCGGCAGCGACATTCTCGGGCGACGAGCCCTTGCGCCAAAAGATCTTCCATTTCAGCAGGGAAGCAATTCTGAAATTGAAATTTAATGCGAATAACCCGGCCCGGAAGCCCGAATTGTCGGGCGAGGAGATATTATGGAAGCAGAGAAACGACAGTTGGGCGGTTAACTGCAAAAGTAACGGAAACATAACTTCCGTTTTGGAGGGTATCTTGTCGAAGAAGGATCGAACGGCAGAGATTTCATCATTTCAGTCACTCTGCGCCCATCTATGGAGATCGGTGACGCGTGCCAGGAATCTAAGCGCCCACAAGACAACAACGTTTAGGATGGCCGTGAACTGCAGGCACCGGCTCGAGCCGCGGCTCCATCCGCTCTACTTTGGGAACGCCATCCAAAGCATCCCAACCGCCGCTAATGTGGGAGAGCTGTTATCGAACGACTTCAGCTGGGCAGCCGATCGGCTGCATCACAATGTAGTGGCGCATGACGACGCCACGGTGCGCCGCGGAGTGAAGGACTGGGAAAGCAATCCCAGGTTGTTCCCACTAGGAAATTTTGACGGCGCGATGATCACCATGGGAAGCTCCCCCAGGTTCCCGATGTACGACAACGATTTCGGGTGGGGCCGCCCTTTGGCCGTGAGAAGTGGCAAGGCCAACAAATTTGACGGCAAGATCTCGGCCTTTCCAGGGCCGGAGGGAAATGGGAGCGTCGATCTTGAAGTGGTCTTAGCACCCGAAACGATGGCCGGTCTAGAGAATGATTCAGAATTCATGCAATATGTCTCTTGAATGAAATTTACTTGTCATAATGAAAGATGTCATAAGGTGCAGGATCTGCAGGGTCAGTATGGCCTCACGACACGATTCAGTGCACCCAAAGATGACAAGGTGCAACAGACTTTGTTGCATAATTTCTACCATATTTGTTAGCTTATTGAATGATTGCGCATCGTTACAAACTTATTTCATCTCAATTACATGCATTTGCTTTGTTGGAATATCGCTTGAACGTGACGGATTTCGTTAACAATCATAGTATGTATATGGTATTTTTAGTTGCAATTTTTCGTGTACACTCACATATGTGATAAGAAAAGCACACACAAATGACAAACAAGATATGGACAACAAGAACACGTGGAGTGGTAATGAAGAAGATAAGGGGGCAGTTAGATGTCCAAGAGCAAGAGGGCAGTAAAATCCTGTGTATCCTGCTCCTTTGTTTTGTAATGGACGTCATACACAAGTAATTATGACGGCTAGCAAGAGTTTCAGGTGTGTGGGACAGGTGATTTGCAACTGACGTTTAATCTGCACCCTTTGTTCCCACTCGGAATTAACGCGCAGTGCTTGCCATCATCATTTCCCTCGTCACTCACAAAGTGGATACACTCAGCCCACTCAGATTTCTCTTGCATATAAATTTAAAAAAACAAAAATGAAAAGGAAAGGAAAAGAAAAAAAAAGAGGAGAAGTGCTTGGATAAGTTTTGACTGGCAGAATTTGACCGGGAAAATAAGAGAAACAGATAAAATATCTTCCCTAAGTATTATCAAATAAAAGTTGTGCATGCGTTATGATTTTATACTTTTTTTTTCAGAATTCCATAAGAGCACAGAATATATTAGACTCCTTTGTACCTCTCTGACGGAACTTTGTTATATGTAATTATACCATTTTATGTGGCAACATGTCATTATAAGCATTCTCATATTTGTGTTGGGATCCTATTGTTATGGGTCTTTTTTTTTTTTTTTTTATATATATAGAGTTTTCTTTATTCTTGTTATTATATGGAGATTATTGCACATATTTTGAAGATACGATGATTATAACAAAAAGGCATGAGTTAGACCGATTCTGCTGGAGATTTCGTTGGAAATAGTTGATGCAAAAATTATGGAGTTATAATTTTCTTAAATTTATGAGATTTGGATCACAATAAATACGAAAAAGATTGTTGTTGTTGAAGGAAAGTCAACTAATATTGCAATGCTAGTAGGATATGATAAAGAAAGAATCTTGAGCGAACTACTTTCAAGAAAAGCCGTTTGAAAAACATCTAAAAATATTGGAGAATATGGAAATGTTGAAGTTAGCTTTATGGGAGACTTTGAGAGTTCGGTTGAAACTTTGTAAAGTCCTTAATGAGTAACTTTGGTAAGGCTTGAGTGTAGCAAGTATGTTTCATCAAAAACTAATTTTATTTTGTATATTTAGTAAGAATTGAGTGTTATATGTCTTGATCTCAAGCAGGAGGGTTCAATTTGATGGAAGGTTGGGGTCTAGAGAAAGTTAAGTCAAGTTCTAAATAAGTGAGATTGTTATATAGTGCCAATTTATCAGGAATTCAATAAGTGAGCTACTGAGCAACTCTAATGAGGTTTGAGTGATGTTTTGGTAGTAAAATTGATTATATAATTTAGTGGAATATTTCTTGTATAGACAAAACTTCACAGATATAGGTATATTGACACCCAACTGCAGTAACATACCCTTTGTTCGAGTCTTCTTTACCCTTTTACGGCTTTGCTTAGGTAGGTTTGTGAATGACCTATTGTTTTGTGTGTAAATTGAAACACGTCTCATCAGCTTATAATCAGTAAGTTGTTCACTAATTATGTTTGTGTTGCAACACATTTACAACTAGTGCCACAACACCATTCAAACCTGTCCCTACCAACACTGTCATCTACTTTCATGCTGGTCAATCTCTTTCCCGTATTTGTTCTTAAAATTAAAAAAAAAAAAAAAAAAAGGCAAAAGTAATTGACGTTTCATTTGGTTCTTTCAATGATGTTCGGCTTATTTTTGGAAACTTAATTTCATTTCACGCGTAAGATCTTTGAAATTTGATTGGGGGGTGGAAAGACCAGTCACACAGCAAAAACTAGGCTTGTTTTTTAAACTAATCTTTTTTGATTGTTGAATGTGGACACGCTATTCCTACATGCAATTTTCACATTTAAACACGTCTGTTTTGGAAGAGAGCTAAATAATGCGCAAGACTAGTGCGCCCAGTCTTTCAGAGCACCACCACTGCTTTGGCCTTCCCTCTGTCAACTTGTCAAGAAAAATCAAAGAAAGACTGCTCTTGCTAATGGACGTTGGCGACGCACTTTAGCTCTTAACCGTGTGAAATTCTTAGATGGTCCTCCTGATCAAGGTGGTCCTATATACCACAGATAGAAAGAAAAAAATATCAGTATAATTAAACAGTTAAAATTGGCACCAGATTTTGTCTGTCTGTAAACCCCCAAATAAATAACTGGGCCCCATACACTTATTTTTCAAAATCGAAACTAATTTATTCTTAATGTAGTTTACATTCTAACCGGGAAATCTTCTCTCCCCGTACTTCTCAAGAAAACGAAGACAGAAGTGTCGGAGAATGAAAATAAACGAAAGATTTAATTTGGATAATTCTAAGGCACAAATTGCACAACAAATGATTTAGTTTCAGATGCTCTGATGCGCTACATCAGCTGTGTGAAATAACCCATGGAGGTACATAATTTCCTCGAATTCACAAAATGGATCAAAACAGTTCTTCACTATTCTGTGTTTTACATGATAATGGCCAAAACTGATGCAGTATACCTGTGATGCACAAGCCATTCAGACTACAGAAACGACCGCTTTAGAACGGGGAATTCACTAAAGCTTTCATTCCAACAAAGTACATACAGCGAGTATCAGTCGATGATTCCATACGGCCCAAAGACGAAACATATGCACAAGAAAAAAATATCAAATCCAATCAAACCAATCGTTTCTGTCTTTTTTTTTTTCAATTACATGTACATCAATCACAACTAAGACGAATGCAATGAATCAATGAGTACAATCATAGAATTTGTCATTGGCCACTGTGGCATAAATACAAGCAATCGGCAACGCAGAAAACCTTAATTCTGATATTCATAATCCAACAAATAATGGCAGACTTAAAGTTCAATTGCCGGGGCATGGAACATACGCTGGAATAACCATTGGAATGGCCGCAGGAATTGTGCCCTCTTCTTCCTCCAGAACCAGATGGCGGCGTTGTATTGCTCATTGCGTATCTTCCGGGTGGCTGACCTCCAATCATACTTCTCCATTTCCACGCGAGCTGCTTTGCCTATGGTTTCTCTTAGTTTGCTATCATAGAGAAGGGGTTTCAGTTTGCTCAAGCAGTCGTCAAGATCACCAGGTTGATACAGATAGCCAGTTATTCCCTGCTCATCTTCAGGAATGATATCCGGAATACCTCCAGCACGAGCAGCAACCACAGGAAGTCCGGACGACATAGCCTCCAGGACGACAAGTCCAAGCGTCTCTGATTCCGAAGGCATAATGAAAACATCTCCACTGGCATACGCTTGGGAAAGCTCTTCTCCTTGTAACATCCCTGTAAATACTGCAGGCATGCCAGAGAACATCTGCTCCAGCTCCTCCCTACCAGAAACAATCAGCAATTGATAATTCAGCTAATGTTTGGCTGGACAGACAATGTGGCTACGTCACACACACGGCAAATTAGTGTTTTACTTAAACTGTAGGGGGTTGTCATTTATTACAAGTAAAAAGGCTGCACCTTCAGGGTTCACACGCCTATATTGTTTTTGTTATTTATTAATACAAGAGATGATATTGCTGAGAAACTGTCTGCGGATGGCCCCATTTATGATCTTCCTACACCCACTATCAAGGCTGGAAGACAACATGATTAACTTCCTTGCTGCTATGAGATGTTTCCTAACCCACCAATTACGACTCGAAATTAAAAGATATTGCAGACAACTATGTATGACTTACAGATTTGCAGAGACCAAACATAGAATTCAGACTACATGCAGATTATAGAGGCTTAGCAACTATCTTGACAGCACACATATACAAAAGCTAAATGAGTAAATTTAATTCTGTCTATTGAGCCAGGCAGCTTACAATTTGAATTGAACCTTTTGGAAGCGAATGAAAATATAAATGTTGTTCCACCTCACCTGTATGGCCCTTCCCCAATGAAAGCTATTCGAGCCTCTGGAAGGTTATCCATGACCCTGTTTCAACTGTGCTATCTCAGTTATCAATTCCAGAGTAACAACACTCTCAAAGGGGATATCTAAAGATATAGAAATTCTATAAACATATACCTTTTGAGGAAATCCAAACTCTTCTCAACCCCAAGCCGTCCTACATGAACTATCAATGGCCTGTTCGGTTCTCCATCACTGATTTGAGAATTTTGTTAGCAAAAATTGGATTTCAAGTTATTTGAATTATAGTGATGGTTGGAATTTCTAACCTTAATCGTAGTCTCATTTCACGAGAGTAGAACCGTGGGTGGAAGCTCTCAGAATCAACACCCTTATTCCAGAGGCGTATTCTGTTAGCTGCAAAGTACAGGAACAAGAGACTAAACACTTCTTCATCAACACAAAAAAACATTACATGTTAAATTCAGTGTATAACAAATTTGCTCATATTGCATGCCAAAAAACTCACGCATTCACAATAAGAATTTTACCAGCACAGAATGGTGAACAATCAACTAGATTAAGGATGTTAAATTTCACCTGCTGTTACCTTAGCTGCTTCAAGATCATTTGCAATAGCAGCAGAAGGCACCAGTGTAAGATCAGCGGCTCTATGTAGAAATTCTGGAATAAAATTATAAATTCTAAAATTATCCACAACTAAAACCCCAATTCTGAAATTGTGGAAGGAGAGAAACACTCACTTATAACTTGCCACATTGGTGTAACCAACCAACTAAAGGTATATCTGGGAATATATCTGTAAAATACAAACTTGTAATTAGCACAAATTGCGTTAGAAGAATTTAAGAAAAAAAAAAAATGAAACCCTAATGAACCAGGAGTAATGTACAAGAAATTTTTTTGCTTGAAACTTCTTGGAAGTATAGGCGCATTTACACACCCTCTATTGTTCATATATTAACACTCTCTACATTCAGCTAAATGACTATTCATTATAGCGTTATCAAGTCAAATGCACATAGAATTTACCTCTTGGCACATACTTGAATTCAAGATTCTAATGAACATGAACATTCTTTTAGATGGCATGTGAGTGCAGGTATGCATGTAATGGGAGAATCGACCAAAAACTGTTACTGAAATCCAAAGAGATAATATATTTCGCAACAAACTGCAATGTGGCGAATAAAGTTTCACAATAAAGTGGCTGAATAGTGAATATTGATATAAAACACAGAGAAAAAGATGGAGTAGAAGAAAGCTCAAACATACACAGGCACGTGGGTGTGATATGACATCACAATAGGAACAGACAGTAATTTTGCAATGACAAGAGCCCCGAATACCTACAATATACGTAAAAACTCATCAATGGAGATAAGACAATACTCTTTAATGGACCTCTTTTGCAAAAAAAGGCAAGTTCTGCCTATAAGAATCAGTGAAAGAAGCAGATTCTCATAATATACCATAATGCCTGGAGATGATGCGTGTATGATATCAGGCTTGAATTGAGCCACGGCTGAGATTATTCTAGGGCTGAGTGCTAGGGACAGGGGTACCTTTTGGTAACATGGACAGGGGAAGCTGCAAAGAGAATTCAAAGTCATTACTTCATTGGAAGAAAGTAGTCTCTATTGACAAAGAGCTAAATGAAGTCAAACTATCAGTTGGTTTGATCAAGATTGAAGAATGACTGATTTTATCCTGCAGCAGAAAAGAACCCAAACTAACCTTCTTGAGCCAACCAAATGAGCTCCATAAAATTCCTGCGGCACTCCTTCATGAGTTGTTACAACCATGACCTGAACCCAACATTCAAAATTCCAGTTCAAAAATTAATTCCATGAACATATATAAAGAAACTATACAAATGAGGAATTGGGCTTTTTCAACCACATATGCCTCTCTACATTCTGGCTACTAGGCACTCTCAATATCCATTGACAGAACATGTTCTCTTCATCCTAACAATACAAGGTCAAGGCGCCTGGGAAAGGAAATTAAGAGAGACAGAATATCAAGAACATACCTCATCCCCCATTTCCCGTAAATATTTAATGAAATTCTGGAACCTGTTTTTGTATCCAGACACGTAACTGCATACAACTCCAGAGCATAAAGTCACCAAAAAGCATATTGAGGACTTAAAATAAGATAATGCATTATTGGACAAAACATAATGCCATGACACAACTCTATTACAAAATAAAAGAAATCATACATTCAAATTAAGAAACAAAGAGATCGTTGCGCATAAATAATTCAGATATTAATGGACTGTAAGCAGAGTTCTTTCCCTAAGAATTCCAACAGACAACAATAGACCTGCACCTATATTTTAGGGAAAATCTTCTTGTTGATGCCGGACAGAGGGGATTTCGGAAAGGATCTGATCACAGTGGGAGACTTAAACCTGTGTGGGGAATAGGGGAGGATGTAGTGGATTGTCAATCCACCATTCACAGGTTCAATCCATGAACAATAAACCGTAACAAGAACAATATCTTCAATAAAAATGTAGGGAAGAGGAACAGCAAACAGAATATAAAAGTAAAAACATATCAAGTGCTGAGATCAAACAATACTTGAAAAGACAGATTCAAAGAATAAACAACTAAACAGCATATTTTCTGCACCCAAAAATACACGGAAAGTAAAACTACTTATTGGTGGAAACCTAGTGAAGACTAAATGGAGGGCATTTAACTGCAAATCAAACTACTAACGCATTCATCTAATGAATAACAGAGATTTCTGAACATGTGGGACTTATTTAACATCCAAAAGAAAAATTTACAGAGCGGTAATGCGGCCTAAATAGATCATGCATGCCTACCACAAGGAAGCATTGAACACTATCTTCTTCCAGAGATGTTGATGAGAGCAAAAAATTGTACACAATAGTCGAACTAGTTAACATCAAACTATTGGGTTGAATATCTAATGATGATCATTGATTCAGCTTCAAAATTACCCTCAAAAAGCAAAACAAGCTGGCAAGAGGTTAAAGGAATTTACGAAGTAGGGTTACAGCTGGATACTACAGCGCCATACCAAGGCATTGTTGTACATCGCTTTCGGTACTAAAAAGTCTTTTACGTCATTATAGCCAGAGATAAACACGTTGTCCATGAAATATATTAGCTGAATCATGCACATCAAAGTATTTGGAAAGAAATTGCTCCAGTAAGGACCGCATATTTCCTTCGCCGAAAGGCTCAATTCCATATAAAGACAACAAGATTCATATCTTGACAATCCAACTCACCTAGAAAAATGTACCGTCCAACAGATGAAGTATTCGCTAATCGCTATCAGAAAGTCATATTCAACATGATCATGAAATTTGCAAGTCAAGGCTTCATAAACGCCCTCAAACATAAAACGCACAGATGAGTCAGTAACAAATGGCCAATATGAAATACTCACGCAAAGGGGGATGGCTCAACAAAAAGAGCAATGCGCCTGGGCCTAGAGTTCATCTCAGACTCAAGCAAAGGAGGAGGATTCTCCTCTTCCTCTTCTTCCCTATACTCTCGGATACTCATGTCGCCGGCGGTACAGTCTGCAATAAAGCGTCTTTCCCTAAAGGATTTAACTTCAACAATCCCAACTCTTTAATCCTGGATGCCTTAGCCGTTACACTAATTTGACAGGCGGTTTTTCTTATTACGGACCTACAAAAGCAAGAAACTTCGGAAGGGAATACCGCCGGAGTACTTTTATATGAACAAGAAATAAAGGCAAAGAAGGAGGGAGCAGAGGAAGCAAGATTTATAGAGAGAGAAGTGAACATAATTGACTTTTGGCTTTGACGATGCTAAATACTTGCGTTGTTATCTGAATGGTGACTTCTAACGTAAGGTAGAATTTTAAGGGAGGAATATTCGCCTTTCTTGATTCTTTGAGGATTGAACTTTGAAGTGGACCAACAATTAAGTACGTGATAAGGAGAGGGAGGAGAATCTGAGGCGCCATGGGAACTGGAATGGGACTCTCCTGGAGGATATTCTTTCTCAGGCGGGAAAGGTTGGGGAATAATGGATGATGAAGAGCATATGCTCTGCCAGCAAGTCTGCCTCCAATCAATGGTGGAAAGAGGCATCAATTTTTATTTTCCAATTTTTGTGGGCTCACTGTAACAATATATGAACTTTTTCAGCAGAAGGGCTTTTGCCATTGCCCGAAAACACCTCAGCCCGTGAGATATTTTAACATCCCAGATCTAATTAACTGGCATCTAAGAGATATCCATTTTTATTATCTCGACGATGAAACTCTCAAAACAGATTAATTTGGAGATATTTAGTGGCGTAGGCTCATCAGAAATCATGATGATTTTAGACAAAAGTTGCGCATGCCAAGTACGAGGATATCCTTTTGAATATACTGTCTCTGTGCAATAATCACACGCATCTATCTACAAGTGGGACATTATAGATGAGCATGTGCATCGTCTTTCCAGCCTTGCGTGTATAATTAATTATTGAAGCTTGTACAAATATACATGATTAAGTAGGATTCTTTGGTTAATGCTTGATTAGTTTATATATCCGTAGGTTAAGTTTGTTGATAGTAATCACGTATCTTTAGTTGCTTGTATTAAGCCACCATTGAACCTTTTAGCCAAGCTCATGTAAACTATAACAAGAAGCGGCTTTGTTTATTTGTAAATCTATATCTATATCTATATGAATTTCTCCATGTGTTTTTGACATGAAAGTACATCTATCTTCTCAATTAAATATTTATATTGAACAAAAATAAGATTAATTAGGTAAATATAAAATTCTATTTAAAATACAAAGTCTGTTAGTAGTTAAATACTAATTGAATTTTAACTTATCTAAAATTCTCATATTGTTATTTATAAATTAATTAAAATCAAAAAAATTAATAGAGTTCTAAACTATCCAAACTACTTATATAGCTATTATAATTACTAATTATCTATATCCTACAAGAACCGCTTAATTTTTTTTTAATTATATAATAAATTTGTTAGATGACATTAACTTATAACTATATCGCTTAATAAATATTAAATAAATTAATGTGTTAAAAATCATAAAATTAAAATTCAATCAAAAAAATTACAAAAGATAAATAAAAAGCGATAGACATAATGTTACACCAAAGTTTCAAATAAATCAATAAATTATTATTAGAAACAAGTGTTGTTATTAAATGAACAATATGGTATAGACTATTTTAAGTATGTAAAATTTGACAAAAAAAAAATTAACACGCGAAATCTGTTTGTTATAAATTAATTTTATTTTAAAATTTAATTATCTATATATAATAATGTAGAGATAGGATAATAATTATTAAGATATAAAAGTTTTGATTGTAAAGATAAAAATATACTACCTATTTGAAAACTTATTAATAGATCTATTTGACTATAATATTATGAAAAGGCATGTAATATATAAATTAAATTTATAGTATGAGAAATAGAATAATATGTTAAAAACAAAGATAAGTTTATGAAAGAATGCTAAAAATATGAAAATGCATAACTATGTAAAAAAAATATTATATTTAAGTAAATACACTTCAAAATTTTATAAATATGCTCTAATTAATAATATAAAAATATAAAATATAATGTGATAAAATTAACATTACAAAATTAAAAAAAATTAAAACAAACATTAAAAAATAGCATAAAAATATTAAAGAATAATATTTAATGATAAGTTGATATGGGTAGATAGATAATAAATTATATCATAATTGCATATCAATTTTCTAAAAATAATTGTACAAAAATATAAAATAAAGTTATTTGTTGAAATATAAAAATTAATAAATAATTATACTAAATAAAAATATTTATTTATATTATAGATACTTATTTAAAATATCTAAATAGAAAATATATTTCTTAAAGAAATAAACTATGGTTTGAAAACAAAAATAACAAATATATTCTAAATTATTAGATTGTAAACCTTGCAAATAAAATGTTACAAATTTTTTCAAATTGAATTTGCTTATAGAAAATCCAAAGTGAATGCCTTTGTGCAGTAATCTTATTATAAATATTATAAATTTAAGTAAGCAATATGTATAATATGAAAATTTGAATAAAAGACGATATGACGTGATCAACGATCGCGTCGGATAGGGCGGTGTAACCGGACCCGAATCCGATAACCCCAGGGACGCGAACCGGGCGAAGAACGCCGACCCAACGTGGTAGGATTGGATTGAACCCGATAAGAACTGCCACAATCAGCACACCGATTGCTGATTGATACGTTACGAATCACTCGAACCAATTCGGAATGACTCGATTTGGGATAGAAACTCACGAGAAATTGAAAGAATCAATTTCAGGGAATTGAAAGGAAACCTGAATTAATTGAAAACACTCTGTCTGAAATCTGATGGTACATGAGGAATTTATAGTGCAAAAACCCTAACCTAGTTGGGCTGCGGGCTCCTACTGGGCTTATTTTGACTGGGCCCAGAATTAAATTAAAAGAGAAATAATTAAACTAAGTTGAAGGACAAATAATTAATTAAATTAATCATCCCTATTTATTCCTTTGTCCCCAAGTCTTCCATCCATCTCAGGATGTTTACTCTACGCTCTTCCTCGGGCTCCTCGAATTTGCATCAACACGTGACATCTTCTTGAATTTCACACACCAAGACGTTAATGGCTTCTTTAAGTCTTTTTGTCCGTGCCCTGGTTATTGGCCCAGCTGGAATTACCAGCGACTCCTCTTTATCATGTTGGACGTCCGCGTCATTCCCCTCCTCTTGAGAAGGAATTGCCCTCAATTCAGAATCCCGTTCATCACCTACATCAAATAAACTCAAGTCAGAAACATTAAAAGTTGCACTAACTCCGAACTCACCTGGTAACTCCAGCCTGTAGGCGTTGTCGTTGAGTCTCTCCAGGACTCGGAATGGCCCATCTCCGCGAGGCATCAATTTAGACTTCCGTTGTTTGGGAAACCTCTCCTTTCGCATATGAACCCACACCCAATCTCCGGGTTCAAACACTACCCGCTTCCGACCTTTATTTGCCTGCTGGGCGTATTGCTTGTTCCTTTTCTCAATATTTTGCTTGACCTGTTCATGCATTCGCCTGACATACTCGGCTCGCCTTTTGCCTTCTAAACTCAGATGCTCATTGCCAGGCAATGGCAACAAATCTAAAGGTGTTAGAGGATTAAAGCCATATACAATTTCAAACGGAGACATATCAGTAGCAGAATGAACAGCTCTATTGTAAGCAAATTCAACATGCGGCAAGCTCTCTTCCCAACTTTTAATATTTTTCCTAATAACAGCACGTAGTAATGTAGTGAGTGTTCGGTTAACAGCTTCAGTTTGTCCATCGGTTTGGGGGTGACAAGTTGTAGAAAATAGTAGTTTAGTCCCTAATTTAGCCCATAGTGTTTTCCAAAAATAACTCAAAAATTTAACGTCACGATCGGACACTATAGTTTTAGGTACACCATGTAGACGGACTACTTCTTTGAAAAACAAGTCAGCCACATGCGATGCGTCGCTAATTTTATGGCAGGCAATAAAATGAGCCATCTTAGAAAATCTATCTACGACCACAAAGATAGCATCTCTACCATTTTTAGACCGGGGTAATCCCAAAACAAAGTCCATAGATATGTCAGTCCAAGGGGTATTCGGTACAGGTAAAGGGTGATACATACCGTGGGGCTGGTTGCGGGACTTCGCTTCCTTACACCGTATGCAGCTTTCCACGACTCGCTCCACGTCCCCTTTTAGTCCTGGCCAGTAGAAGTGTTCCTGCAGAATTAGCACAGTCTTGGTGACACCGAAGTGTCCCATTAGTCCTCCACAGTGAGCTTCTCGGATAAGCAATTCTCGTAGAGAACACCGTGGAATACACAATCTATTAACATAGAACAAATAACCCTCATGTCTAAAATATTTGTCATAAGCACACTTTTCAGTGAGCGCAAAGGCTTGACTGAAGTCAGGATCATTTTGGTAAAGTTCCTTAATGTGCTCAAATCCCAGTAACCTTGTGCCTAGCGTGTTCAGTAAATTATACCTACGGGATAATGCATCAGCAACTATGTTTTCCATACCTTTTTTGTACTTGATGACGTAAGGGAATGTGTCAATGAACGACACCCACTTGGCATGCCGTTTGCTGAGCTTACTCTGACCCTTCAGATGCTTTAGGGATTCGTGGTCAGTGTGGATCACAAACTCCTTTGGCCTCAAGTAATGTTGCCATGTTTCCAGGGCCCGCACCAAGGAGTATAACTCCTTGTCATATGTAGGATAATTCAGCGCGGCTCCATTAAGTTTCTCACTGAAGTATGCAATGGGCCTTTTGTCTTGCATTAGGACTGCTCCAATACCTACACCAGAAGCATCACACTCAATTTCAAAAGCCTTATTAAAATCTGGTAAGGAAAGTAAAGGAGCATGTGTAAGCCTATTCTTTAAGGTGTCAAACACTCGTTGTTGGGCCTCTCCCCACTTGAACTTCTCATTCTTCTTAATTATGGCAGTAAGTGGGGCAGCAATGGTGCTGAAATCCTGCACAAATCTCCTGTAAAAACCAGCCAATCCATGGAAACTTCTCACTTCGGATACTGTCGTCGGAGTTGGCCATTCTTGTATGGCCTTTACTTTGCTTTCATCCACATGAATTCCCTGTACACCAACAACAAATCCTAGGAAGACACAATGGTCAGTACAAAAGGTACATTTCTTGATATTGGCATATAGCTTTTCTCGTCGTAGGACATCAAGTACGCTATGTATGTGCTCAACATGCTCAGCCATCGTGCGGCTATAGACCAGTATGTCATCAAAATACACTACAACAAACTTGCCAATGAATGCACGCATAACATGGTTCATTAAGCGCATAAATGTGCTAGGGGCATTAGTAAGTCCAAATGGCATTACAAGCCATTCATATAAGCCAAACTTGGTTTTTAAGGCTGTTTTCCATTCATCCCCCTCACGCATTCTAATTTGATGGTACCCACTTTTAAGATCTATTTTAGAGAATATAGTGGCACCATGCAACTCATCAAGCAAATCATCTAGTCGAGGTATGGGGTGACGATACTTTACCGTAATAGCGTTAACAGCTCTGCAATCTACGCACATGCGCCATTGTCCGTCTTTCTTCGGCACGAGCAGCACGGGGACGGCACACGGGCTCATACTTTCTCGAACCCAGCCTTTACCCATCAGCTCCTCCACTTGTCTCTGGATCTCTCGGGTTTCTTCAGGGTTGGTTCGGTATGCTGGCTTGTTGGGTATGGATGCCCCCGGGATAAAGTCTATGTGATGTTCTATCCCTCGAACCGGCAGCAACCCTTTGGGGACTTCCTCTGGGAACACGTCAGTGTATTCCTGCAAAACAGATACTACAACAGAGGGGAGGGAGGATGTGACATCATCAGATATATAACAGGCCTCCTTATACATCAACATCACAAGGGACTTCTCAGCACTCAATGCCAACCTTACATCCCTCATAGTCGCCATCATGCACTCCTTTTTTTCTTTTCCCCTCTCATCCTTCCTTTGCTCTTTCTCTCTTAACCCCTCCTTCCTTTTCTTCCTCCTCTCGACTTCCATATCAAACTGCCTCTGCATGTACGACTGGTCTTCGTATACTTGCTTTGGAGTTAAGGGAACCAATGTGACTTTCTTTCCATGGAATAAGAACGAATAGCGATTAGTCAATCCGTTGTATATCACCTGTTGGTCAAATTGCCACGGTCTGCCGAGCAGGACGTGACAAGCCTGCATAGGCACTACGTCACATGTCACTTGATCCTCATACGATCCTATTTTGAAGCTCACCATCACCTGCTTCGTCACTTTAACCTCGCCACTGTTATTAAGCCACTGTAACTTATACAGCCTAGGGTGATGCTTCATTGGCAATGCCAATCTCTCAACCAGCGTCGTACTCGCCACGTTCGTACAACTTCCTCCGTCTACTATCAAACTGCAAGTCTTACTATTAATCAGGCAGCGCGCATGGAATATATTCTCTCTTTGAGCCTCATCTATCTTCTCCTTCACTTGGGTGCTTAGTGCTCTCATTACCACTAAATTAATTCCCCCTTCTTCGCACAACCTTTCCTCGTCGGACGGCACTTCCTCTAATGGTGGCATTTCTTCACTGCTGTCGCACTCCTCATCAGTCACAATGTCCCCATTTTCTGATAGCAGCATAGCTCTTTTATTGGGACACTGCGAAGCAATATGCCCCCTGCCCTGACACTTAAAACACAAAATATCCCGATTTCGTGTGCTAGATGAGCCAGAAGGAGTAGGAGTTGTTACCTTAGGTGCCTCTACTTTAGGTGCAGTTCTGGCCCGAGGGGCACTCGTCATTGGTGCCTTATCCTCTCTCCTAGGGAAGGGTCTGCTAGCGGTATTAGGTTGAGATGTGAACCTACCCTTCCTTTTCAGTTGCCTTTCTACTTTAACCGCATTTTGCACCATTTCTTCTATCTCTACATAATGCTGCAACTCCACTACGTCAGCAATGTCCCGGTGCGATCCACTCAGAAAACGTACCATGGTGGTCTCCCTATCTTCCACAACATCTGCTCGAATCATAGCTATCTCGAGCTCCTTATAATAGTCTTCCACACTCCGAGTTCCCTGCGTTAATGTCTGCAATCGTTGATACAGGTCTCGATGGTAGTGGCTCGGTACAAACCTCTTTCTCAAAACTGCCTTCAGCTCTGTCCAAGTACGCACTGGCCCCTCTCCAGCTCTCCTCCGGTTAGTGCACAACTGATCCCACCATACGATCGCATAATCTATGAACTCCACTACTGCCAACTTAACCTTTTGGCTTTCTGAATAGCGATGACAATCAAAAATTAATTCTACCTTTCTTTCCCACTCGAGGTAGGCGTCGGGATCAGATCGCCCTTGGAAGGGTGGCAGCTGTAACTTCAATCCCTTAGGTATCTCGTCGTCCACACAGTCCCTCCGACGATGCCTCCTGGGATCATTGTCGTACGCATGCCAGTCCTCGTCCTCGTTCGACCCATACTCCTCATAATCATGTCGATCGGGCCTCACAGGTCTGACATGATGCCCTTGTCTATCCCTATTCCGAGCTCGGCCTGGCACAGGACTGCCTCTACGTCCTGCTGGTCTGGACAGCTATCCATCTCTTTCTAGAGTTACAGCTTGGGATGCTTCTACTCGCCCCAAGCGATCGTGCACATCTGCCATCCGGTCCTGCATGCCCTCCACGCTCCTAGTGAGCTTCCTCAACTCATCACTGAGGGAGTCAAATAGGAATTTAGTTTCGTCAGGACTGTTACCCTGTCTTGAATATTGACTGGCCATCACGAAATCTGTGATACAACAAAAAAATAATAGCAGGTAATTGTTAGTAATAAAAGTCCTCACCAACCTCGCTTCTCTCAGGTAAAGGCTCTCTTGCACTCGTTTCTTACCTCCACTCGTGTATCACACACTCTCAATTTATGCCTCACCAGTCTCAATTTCTCGTGCCCTCCTCGTGTGATTCCAAAATCGTTTCAAGATTCAAATGTAAAAATGCAAGCACTCAGTACGATGGATATGGCCTAAAATTACGAGATGAGCAACTATCTCGATCTTCAATATTCCAGATACAATCTCGATAATATTAAAAAAGAATCAATGAACAACAGAAGTAACTTTTTTTTTTTTGGCCCTTCTTTTTTTTTGTTTTCCTTTTTTTTTGGCCTCTTTTTTTTTGGCCTCTCTCTCTCTTCTCTTTTTTTTTTGCCTCTTCTTTCTTTTTTTTTTTCAGAAACCAAACAGGCCCTTAAGCAGAAATAAAATTTCTGCAGCCAAACAGGTCCTTAAGCAGAAATAAAATTTTGCAGCCAAACAGGCCCTTAGAAAAAAACAGAATTACTGAAACCAAACACGGCCTTACCACGTCAGCGGACGGTCCAGCCCGGCAACAGCTTCTGGTCCAGCCCAATTTCTTCGGCCCAATGAGTTTTTTTTTGTGCTCAAGTCTGGCCCAGTTGCAATCTGGCCCAGATCCAGCTTCCAGCCCACTTGACACTCGGCCCAACTCTTACCTCAGCCCAACAGGATTTCTTTTTTTTTTCGGCCCAAACGAATCGGCCCAACAGAAATTCCTTTTTTTTTTGGCCCAAAACAAACTACGGCCCAACAGATTTTTTCTCTCTTTTTTTTTTTTTAAATTGCAGCGGCGGCGGTGCGAATCGCGATCGGCTGATTCCGCCGTCGCACATCCACGGCGGTGGCCGGGAACGGTCGGCCTGGCCTCGGTAAGCCCTGGGCAAGCCTCGACGGTGGCGACGGGCGGCGATTCAGGCTGTGGCGGCGGAATTTCAGGCTGAACTTCCGCGGCGGCGTCGCGGCGGTTCGCGGCGAAATTCCGGCTGTTCCGCTCCTCCTTCGGCGGCGATTCGGTGTGGGAAGGGATGGGCTCTCGACGGCGGTGCGGTGGGTGTGATTTTCTGGCGGATATCGGCTGCAACGGCGGCGGAATCGCGGTTGCAAGCGGCGGCGGCGCGGCGGCAGCGATTTTCCTTTTCTTTTTTTTGAATTTTTTTTTGTTTTCTCCGGCGGCGGCGGCGGTGGCGGGGTTGATTGCTGCGTGAATGGTTGGACGGTGCAAATCTAGCGGCGGCGGCGAATTTCCCCTTTTTTTTTGATTTTTTTTTAATAATCCGGATCGTGTATCGAATTAGAATTCGACACAAGATGGCTCTGATACCAAATTGACGTGATCAACGATCGCGTCGGATAGGGCGGTGTAACCGGACCCGAATCCGATAACCCCAGGGACGCGAACCGGGCGAAGAACGCCGACCCAACGTGGTAGGATTGGATTGAACCCGATAAGAACGGCCACAATCAGCACACCGATTGCTGATTGATACGTTACGAATCACTCGAACCAATTCGGAATGACTCGATTTGGGATAGAAACTCACGAGAAATTGAAAGAATCAATTTCAGGGAATTGAAAGGAAACCTGAATTAATTGAAAACACTCTATCTGAAATCTGATGGTACATGAGGAATTTATAGTGCCAAAAACCTAACCTAGTTGGGCTGCGGGCTCCTACTGGGCTTATTTTGACTGGGCCCAGAATTAAATTAAAAGAGAAATAATTAAACTAAGTTGAAGGACAAATAATTAATTAAATTAATCATCCCTATTTATTCCTTCGTCCCCAAGTCTTCCATCCATCTCAGGATGTTTACTCTACGCTCTTCCTCGGGCTCCTCGAATTTGCATCCACGCGTGACATCTTCTTGAATTTCGCACACCAAGACGTTAATGGCTTCTTTAAGTCTTTTTGCCCGTGCCCTGGTTATTGGCCCAGCTGGAATTATCAGCGACTCCTCTTTATCATGTTGGACGTCCGCGTCACGATATATGTATATATATATATATATATATATGCATGTGTGTGTATTTCATAGGAACTATTATATAAATTCATAATGATAAGATATTATAGAAAACATTAATAATAAATAAAAAGTAAAAATTAACAATACATTGATGAAAATTTATAGCATGAAAAATTGTATTTTTATACTTAAAAGCTAACATGAACTTATGTTATACACAACTTTATTAGTTTCAAAGACATATTTTGATACATGAATTATGGATAATAATAATTGGAATTAAATAATCAAAGTAGACAATTAAAAATTGCATTATAAACTTTAATATGAAAGTTTGAATAAGAGCAGTACATATTTAATCAAAAAATATCAAGTAAATTCGTAGTGGTAAGATATTATAGAAAACATTCAAAACAAATAAGAAGTAAAAGTTAGCAATACATAGGTGAAAAATTATTGTATTAAAAATTGTATTTTTATACTTAAAATCTAACATGAAATTATCTTATACTCAACTCTATCAATTTCAAAAAAATATTTTAATTCACGAATCATGGATAAAAATAATTAATCAAACTAGACAATTAAAAAGTCTAGTATAAATATCAATGTGAAAATTTGAATAAAGGACAATATATATATATTTAATTAAAAATATTAAGTGTACTCAAAATGATAAGATATTATGAAAAATATTAAAAATAAATAAAAAGTAAAAATTAGCAATGCATAGATGAAAAAGTATTGTATTAAAAATTGTATTTTTATACTAAAAAATTAACATGAACTTATCTTATACACAACTTTATCAATTTCAAAAAATATTTAATACGTGAATAAATTTATATAATAAAGAAGTATATAACATTTTTACCTAAAATATTTTAATACATGACTTCTTATTATAGAATGCTCTCATATTTAAGTCATATGAATTAATAACATAAAATTTATTTTTGTATTGATAAACTTTTGCATAAATCACTATATTTTAAATCAATTCATGCAATTGAACCAAATTATTTGACGGTCAATCTCATAAGACATTGAGCACAATCAGCATTTAGAATTTATTCAAGGGAAATAAATTATAATCGAAACATGGTTATTCATTCCAATCTATGAAATATCTTTACAATATATTTAGTAACTTATGACAAAAATAGTATATGAGGTAATTTAAATATATTACAAATTTAGAATGCATAGGTCATAAAAATTATTTCTAAAAATATATAATAAAATTTGTATCTAAGAGTGAGATGCAAAAAGTTAAAAAATAAGTATATATAATTAATTAATTAGTTATAATAATAGGGTCGTTATTTTCTAAACATGAATTTTGAAAATACAAATATACTCTTAAATAAAAAAATATTAAAAATTCTAAAAAGCATTCAATTCCCTCACTTATAAAATAATTTTAAAATTGTTTTCTTCATTTATTTGTATAAACCAAAATTTAAGTAACATTTTTATTATTTTATTTTAACTTAACTAAACACCTTCAAGTTGGCATATAAAAAAATATAGCTTCTTCTTTATTAATCAAAATTCATTGATATAAATTAAAATTTAATTGGCCATTTCCTTATTCATAATATTACTTAATTAAAAGAAAAAATTTTAAAAATTTCTAATTGATAATATAGTAATATGAGTAAGTCCTAATTTTAAATTTAAATTATAATATTTTATATACTTATTTAAATAAATAGTCAATTTTTACAAGTAAGATATTAATATTGTTTATAATATGATAAATATGATTAAAAAAATAATATAATATTTAAAACAACTATAATAAAAAAATTCAAATGGCCATAACTACTATTCATTTGAATATAAGAATATATAATTTAAAAGTAAAAAAGCAATATGATTTATATCAAAATAATCTCTTGATGTTTAACAGACATATAAAAACATTCAAAATAATGTATTTATTGTTAAATTTAAAGCCAAATCAATACATGTCTTGATTTTTAAAAATTGTATGTAATAGTTAATAAATGATAAACTATGAAACTGTTAAATATAAAATCTACTTCTATACAAATGTGTTACACATACAAAATATGTCCTTTTTTTTTATAGTTATATAAAAAAGAAAACATTGATGTAAAAACTGACGAATAACATAAAAATAAAAGAAAAAAATATTATTTTATTAAATAATATTTTACGATAGAGTTGCTCTTACGCTCAGGCTCAACGTAGCCCCAAAAGTCAATTACTCAGCCCATGAAGTTTAGCAAATCCAGGCCATTCTTTTCATTTTTAACCCTTGATAAACAAAGTATCAGCATTCTACAACTTCAGGTATATAAATATGGTCACCAACAAATTTTTCGAGAGTATTCCATTGCAACAATTGAAACCCTAATCAAGTTCTGGTTGATATACTACTAGTTTAAGACTTGAAACTGATTCTTGCTTGTGGGCAATTTGTAACTCACAAAGTTCATCTTTCATGTTTAAAGTTAATCACCAGTTGCAATTATCAAAGAGAGGAAGGAATGAACAGAGATGGCCATAGGAAAGTGGACGACTGTGAGTATTCACCTCATGCAGGGAAAAATGGGGTGGGGGCGAAGGTGGAAAGAGATTTTTTTTTTTTTTTTCCCACTTTAAAATAGGGTGGGAGATGGGCAAACTTATCCGATCCCATGCATTAATTAAATAATATATATTATTTAATTAAAATAAATCATAAAATAATAGAAATATATATTATTTTAACTAAAATAAATTATAAATTAAAAATAGTTATATTAAATGTTAAATAAATCAAATTTGTATATAATTTTAAATTTGGTTAATTTAAAAATTAGTTCATTAAGTTGGTAATTGGAACACTCAAATTAGAATTGAAAGAAAACATCTTATAAGAAGAATAAAATTTTTATAAATATACATTTTAATTGTGATAAAATATGCACATTCTCACAGAATTAATATATTTTTCTTATAATAAAAAATCATAAAATTTGAAAAAAAAAATCAAATTTACTACAATAAATAAAATTATAAAAGTTTTCATTTTAATCAACACAAAGATTGAAACTTATATTTTTTTTTCACTACATTACACTAGTTAATTAATTGTTACATGTATAAAACAATATCTTTTATTATAAAATTATTAATAAATTAAATTAAATTTTTTTTTATCCCAATTGGGGACCTGCAGAAATATTCGGACGGGTGATGCACGGTTATGATGAACGACGTTGGCCCATTGCACGGTCATTGTTATTTAGCAGTGTTCACACGCTGAAAGCAAAGACTAGAGTCGTAGACACGTAGCCTGTAATCAGCTAAGCTCGCAGGAAATACCACCAATGCATGATTGACTTTGCTCAAGCCAAATGGAGCAGCCAGTCCATATCTTACACGCTACAGCACCTGGGAAATGAAATGACTAGAAAGAGTTTCCAGACAAGTAACTCCTCCAAGTTTCTAACCAAAGCAAAAACAGCATTGCCCCGCATCGTCATCATTTCCATAAGAGGAGGGAAAGTTAGATCCTCCTGCATCAGCCACTTCATCCGCCGCTTCCCGGTTCCTGTATCTGTAACTCCAAACCACCAAGTAGATTAGCGGAACTTAATGTTGCCAGCGCCAGAGTAATACCTGTCCAGGCGACTCTTGTTCGAGGTGTACCGAAACCAGCTCACTTTGCCTCCATTTTCACTCACTTTACCCACGACGTAAACTGAAAGCACATTGCAGATAAATCCCAGACCAAACACCCCTTTGGTGAAACAATCCAAGTATTTTCTCATTGATTCGGGAGCCTGGTCGTTGTAGAACGCAACAACACTCTTTTCAAAGAAGGAATTCAGGCCTGCCAGTAGAAAAAACTGGGGAAGCAGCAGATATACACACTCATGGGAATGTCCTCATCAGGCTTGTCAATTCAGTCATGGTCTCTGATGACGATCAGTCTCCGTTTCTCTATTCTGGCAGCCGTTATGCAATTCCGTGATTTCATCCCCGGAATTGAAAAATAAAAACAAAACATAAAAAAAAAGCATAAAAAGCACAAAAAAAAATTATTGAAAAATAAAAAAGGTGCATGCCGTGATTCGAGTTAACGAAATTAATTTTCGTGTAAGTGTCTTGTTTGTTTAGATTGAGTTTTCTTACTATTTATTTTAAATTTTTATCATATTTTTTAAAATATTCTCATTTTGATATTATTTATTAAACTAAATATTTATAAATAAATAAAGAAACATAATTATTATACAATAAAAAAAATACACAGACAAATATAACAAAGGACAAACATGACATAATATAAAATATATTTATATCAAATATTGCTTAAATATATAAAACAAAAATCATGAAATTATTTGCATATGAAATTTCTTTGTGATCATATAGTGATTAATTTTATTTTTCTTAACAATTTTAATCTCTATATCAAACGTTTAAATCGTAGAAACTAAATTTGTCAATTTATTATTCACAATTATTATGTTTTAATGAAATAATTGATAAAAAAAATTATACAATAATTTCAATTAAATTTATCTAATATAAATATTCACATGTCGATGATAAATTATATTTATTTGTATATTTTTTGTTATATGAAAAATTATATTTGTCAGCAAATAGAAAATAGAGAAGTTCTCATTTTTTTCTTTTTCAATTCTATGATTCCAAATTATAAAAACCCAATTTCATGATTTGGAATCATAAAATGTGATTAATTTCGTAAATGATTTTAAATTATAGATATTTTTTTTGAAGTTAAATAGTAAAAAAAATCCTACGAAACAGGACGTGTGGTATAAAATAATGATTAATATTTAACTCAATTTGATGATTTGAAATCATAAAATATGATTAATTTCGTAAACAATTTTAAAATATAGATTTTTTTTTAAAAAAATTTGAAGTTAAATAGTAAAAAAGCCCTACGAAAGAGGACGTGTGGTATAAAATAATGATTAATATTCAACCTTCTAGCAGTTGCAATTTCAATTGTTTTTTATCAAGTTGGAAATAGAAAATTGTAAACGATCACGTGCTCGTTTTGAAACGTCCATTACGGACGCCTAGTTGACTGGGCCCGGCACTAACATTAATTTTATATAATTTTTATTTATACTACACATATAAATTTATTGCATAATTAATTCATAATTTCAAAATAGGTTTAAAAATTTGTGGATTATATTTTTGAAAAGAAACATACAGACACTAGTGTATAAGAATTTTTATTTTTTCATTTTCCAACATTGTAGTGGGATTCCCATTTATTTTTTAAAAACAAATTATCAACTACGCATAAGCCGATTTCTCTTTATTACAAATAAACATAAATATAAATTTATATTTAATTTTTAATGATATATTTTAATCGGACTATTTTATCAAAAATTGCTATATTCAAACTATAAAATTTTAAATATTTTTTGTTTTAAAATACAAATTTTAATTAAATTAAAAAACTAAAGTATCTCAAAATATATGTATCCAAATCGAATGCAATTTTTATGATATTCTAATTCCAAGATTATTAACCACCATGGTTGACTAATTTAAACCCGCACATATGTTCTTCAGCCTTTTAAACCTTTTGTTTGGTCAGTCTAGAATGTAAATAGGATAAATTATTCAATTTGAATTAGAGTAAATTTAATAACTTTTTAAAATCTAATCAAATTCGAATCTAAAATTAAATGATTTTATCAAACTCAATATCATGCCTTAATTCCAGCTTTTATTTTATTAGCGAATAATTGTTGCCCAAAGTGATGAACACCTTTCAAAAGTAACAAGACCAAAACTGGGAACTTCAGGGTTTTCGCAAGATTGCAGCTGCTAAATGTGCACTTTCATGTTTATGCATGTTTGTGTCTGAGTTTTAGAGTCATTTGATATGAAAATTTAAGAATTATGTAAAAAAGAAAAAAAAATAAAAGAGATAAAAAATTAAAAGGTTTACTCTGATTCCTCGTATCCATTCTTCAGTGCAAACCACTGCGAGGTTAGCAAGATTGACAGCCATCAATCAGGCCAGCGTCCTGCAGTACTTATGAAGTCTGCTTTCATTGAGGCGGTGCTGGAGTGGAAGCAATTCATTTTCCCACCTCTTTCACTCACCTTTCCCACCACGAATGTCGCAAGAACGCTTCCAAGAATCCCCACCCCAAACACGGCAGATATGAGAAACGGCAAGGGCCTCCATGTCGAGACAGGTGACTGATCCATGAAGTAGTGCAATTGAACTGAAGTTAAAAGATCCCCACCAAACGCCCCGAGTAGAATAAACTGTAGGAGCAATCGGAACATGGTCCTGATGGGGTGCTATAGAACATCTTGGAAGCAGCTGCCACGTCCTACATTTGCTAAACATTCGCGAATTTCAACTTATGCTCGTGCATTTGATATTTATCCTTCTTCTACTGCTGGGTTAATTTAAAGTACTTCATCTGCATGCAATACGACAATGAAATGAACAGCTCATTCTCACTTTGATCTCATATATTCGATGACAGGGCAGTGAAAGAATCTGATTCATTCACTTTGCAAATCTTCTCTAAATCAATTACTTCGATTTAAAATTCAAGGAAAAGAAGTCCAGGAGCATGTGACGAAGCCCGTCATGCAGGTTCTGGCTTACTACTGCGTTTAAATAGAGACAGTGCAATCCCCCGCGGCGGCGGCTTTTTCTGTCTCCGTGCTTCAATAATTCTTCGAAGGCCTGTTTGTTCTTGTTTGTTGTGGTGTAGGAAGCTTCGTAAGAAACTATAAAATGACCTTTTTTTTTTTCAGTAAAGAAGACAAATTAGAGAGTACGTCAACGATTATGTTGATGTGGTAATCAAAACCCAAATCCAAAACACGAAGATAATTAACGTGTGAATCTTTCAGACGTTGACTTTCAACTCTTCGCGCGTTAGTGATAGAATTTATTTGAATTTAATGAATTGGAGGCTATAATTTTTTGGAAAATTTCAGGTGTAATTATTACTCTCGTTTATATGAGTTGGCAATCAGCTGTTCTCGGTTGAAATTATTGACTGAAATATGGTTATTTAATTATGCTATGATTACATGTCTCTTGATGGTAAAGCATTGAGATAAATTAATTCCTAAATGTTATTTACTAGTAATATATCTTTGGCTATGCTTGGAAGCCCGCTTTCAACCTTCACTCTATTTACCATATTTTTGACAACTGAACATATCAACCAACAAAAATTTTATTCAAATTCAAATTTCTTACCTCTTACATGTATAACTAATTAATTATTTTTTAATTATTATACCTATTTATAATCAAATTAATATATATATATATATATATATATAAACACACTCACGTCTATGTATACTTATACTCTAAAATTAATTATTATCAACATTACATCATACAAAATACTGTTCATTCCTTCAAAATTTTCTTTCGAATATATTACATACCTTAACACAATTTTCACTAATGACCATTTCACATCACAGCCCCTCTTCCAAACATAGACTATAATTATATCATATATCCAAGTCTTTATTGAAGTCATTTAGAATTATTATTCTGATAAAATATTGACAAATTAAATCAGGAATATGATTTAATTTTATCATAAATATTAGGCACCGATATTTCTACATACGAGGTATATACATAACTCAACACTAATGCAATGCAATTATAAAAATACCAAGCCTATATTTGTTTTGGCTTTTGGGTGTGTATTTTTATGTGTATTGTCTTAAAAATTATGTAAAAGTAAGAAAGTAAAAGAGAGAAAATTTTGAAAGTATAATAATTAAATGTGTATAGTTTTTGATAAAAAAATCAAACCAAACATAGCGCGATACTTTGGGAGTTAATTTTTTTTTGCCTTTTGGTAATACTTAGCTCGAATACGAAAATCATTCAATAAACATATGACTACAAATTAAAATAAAAAAAAAAAGCGCTGTTTAAGATTCATTCTTGTAACCAACAATAGAGATGTAAAAATATATCCAAATACAAATCAATTGATGAAACTACAAAAACGAGGATGCAATGAGCCCAGACCTTGCCAACTATAAAACAAAATTATGAGAAATGTCATAACAATAAATTGTATGATTCAGATACTGCATTCACAAATAAAACTAGCAATCGTAGATTGATTGTGACAGCCTCTTCTGCTCCAAAGTGTATAATGATTTCTTACATCTTAGTAGCACTTGGAACCATTCACGTCTCTGCGCAAAACACGTTATTATTTTTACTTTATGTGGAATACAAAATCGAGATGCAGTGACATGTATATTCTTTTCCTGTAATTAATTAGGTATATAATAATTTCCGTTATCTTGATAGTACTGCAAATCATTTATCACTCGAAGAAAAGTAAAAAGGAGAAAGTGGCTCTAGATTCATTGCCACGCCTTCAACACTAATATGGCTCTAGATTGCAGCGCCGAACGAAGATCAAATTTGGGATGTTACATGACCATACAAGTCAGGGTGTGCACACTAATTTAAAAATACCTATCATGTTCTGGACTCGCTCTTCAACAAATGAGAAACCCTAATACAGGCAATTATTGCTACATCACAGCATCATTTAATATAAGAAGAACTTGGAAAAACAATGTCAAGAAACTCCAAAAACATCATCAACAGCAGCAGCAGAAGCACTTAACATTATCATCGTATGGCTCATCGATCCCACCAAATTCAGGAGCTTCTTGATCCTCCAACTCGGATTCCTTGTACCGGTAGAACATTGCAACCACTATGAAGACTGCAAGATTGATAGCCATCAACCAAGCCAAAGTCCAGAAGTACTTATCAATCCTACTAGCGTTCAGGTCGTGCTGAAACCAATTCTCTTTCCCACCTCTTTCACTCACCTTTCCCACCACAAACACCGACAGACAGCTGCCAAGAATCCCCACGCCGAACACCCCTGTAATGAAGAACCGCAAGTACCTTCTTGTCGAGACAGGGGATTGATCAATGAAAAAGCAATTTGCACTACAATCAAAGACCTCTTGAAATCCACCAAGTAGGATAAACTGTGGAAGCAGCCAGAACATGCTCATTGGCACCGTTTCATCTGGCTTGTCGACTAAGCCGTGCCTTTGAACCACTCCAAGCCTTCGGTCCTCCACTTTGGCAGCGGTGATGCAGCAAAGTATCGCGAGTATCATCGACACGGCAATCCCGACAGGGGGAGCAAACTTTCTCGACCCCGATTCGCCCAATGAATTCGCAAACAGGACGTAGAGTTTTGCGAATTGATTCTGGGCTTGTTCGAAGAACCAAAGAAGGGCTAATGTGGTGACCTTGAGGCGCCCCACTTTGTGGTTCAGATGGTCTAATTGCTGGACGAAGAAGGTGAATCCAATGGTTGACACGACGCCGCATAGGATGAAAGTCATCCACACCGGAATCATGCGTATGATGGTTTTGGTCTCTTCCACTTCCGTCACCCTGCAAAGTCTCCACCTATTCTGCACCTGCTCCTCTCGAGGCTTCGTAGGTATTAGAATTGCAGCCTTGTCCAAGCACCTGAGGCTCCTCGTGTGGGGAACCACGTGAACATCAGATCTCCGTATCTCGTATAGTTCATTAGCATCCAATCTGCAAAACAACTTGGAAACAGCAGCCACGAACACTCGAACAAACATCGTCAGAGGGCTGCCAGGAGGCCTGAAATACTTGTAGGAACAGGAGCCGCTGAAGAACAGGAGAGTGGCGACCAGAGTACATATGGCCGGAATTCCGAACCGGAGAGACCACGGTTTTACGTACGGGAGTCCTAAGACTGCAACGAACGTAACGATGACAAGCGCTAAGAAACTGCAAAGGAATCGCCTGAATGTGCTCTTGTCGAGGTTGGCCTCATCGTCCAACTGCTCGGCCATGAATGAGTTCCAAGACGTCAGGTGGCCAGACATCCCGAAAGCTATTAAAGGCAACGCCGTGTAGAAAAGTACTTTCTGGCCTTGGCCGATGCATTCCGCCTTGTAATCGCCGCAGGTTCCCATAGCGTCTGCCAGCACTGGTGGAGTGGACATCGACAAAAACCCTAATCCCTGAGCAACATTAAAAAAATAAATAAACAACTAACCATCAATTCCGGATATAATTTAACTGAAGGGATTGGGATTTACGGCACTATAAGCAAAGCTGGAGATCAAGAGCATCCAGTAATTGCCGAGCATAGAGTCAACCATGTGTGCCAGGAACAGCCGCGATACTGCTACCACACCCCAGAAGACGTTGACGATGGCGGCCGCGTGGGTCAAACCGAGCCCCCAAACGTCGGTCAAGTACGGCATCATTACGTACATTGCATATATTGCCAATATGTCCGCCCATAGCAGGACTGCAAATGGTGGGAGAAGACAACATCAAACCATAGAGAAGCTAGAACAAGAGGAAAAGAAATGTGTAGAACAAACTCAAAAAATGAAGCATCAAACAGATTCTTAACATTATAATCTACAGGCGCTTACCAATGACTCGCCCAACTGTCGCCATTTGTGCTCGGTTGAGCTTAGATATGAATATTGAATCTTCCCAAAAGAAATGTCCAAAATGAGACGGAAAATTGTGTCTGGAATAAACAGCTTTTGGAATTTTTGTTGCACATAAATGGCTTGTTAATTTGGTTCGTCACAGAGGGTTACATAAATATATAAAAGAAATTGCGTGAAAAATGTACTGGTGTCTTGCTCCGTACTTTTGACTTTCATTTTAAATGTTTTTTCAGCTCGTCGAAGGTAGACTTTTTCAAAGACGGTGAATTTCACAGGCAAGAGAAAACGGTTGTTAAAAGTCAGCTCCAACAGCAGGGATGCATGCCTGACCGAAGTTCCACCACAGTTCGCTTCAGACATGAAAGGAGAAAAACAATCGCAAGCTTAATCATTTTTGGCAATACAGTGTGCTGTATGGTATATTGGGATGGATTTAAACTTTATTCTCTGGGAAATGATACACACATGATAGACAAATAAATATATCCGTGGCCGACGTTAATATTATTTAGCAGCTCAAAATTCGTTTATCAGATCTGCCCAAAATTAAACATTTTATTTCTGACTTATAATTGATCTCAAAATACCACACGTCTCTTTTGGTCTGGCTTTTTTGGCGAGGCAAGACTGCTGGAAAATCAACAATTCCTCGGCAGAAAAAAAGAAGATAAAAAAAACTAGGGGCGTATTATGAACTGTGCGTGTGTTTGTTTTTGGATTAGTTCCTTTGATAATCAATAGACAGACAATGTGATATATTTTCTCTATCAGTTAACGCGTCAGCATAATGCAATTTCCAACTCCTGTGATCTTTATTTGTCGCCATCGCGTAATTCTTCAACAGTCTACTTGCTCTTGTTTCATATTCGGTACGCGGTGTCGTAAGAAATTAACCGAATTATTATGAACACAACCTAGGAAGACAATCAGGAAGTGATCTTGTTTGGTAAAACAACGTTAGATCTTTGTCTAAGGCACTGAGAGATGCTTGCAGGACATTACATTTGGAGTCATTGTCTCCTGAATGACAAATAGAAAGTCGTTGCGAGTTAACGACAGAATTTACAACAGTTCATGCTTACAGTCCTTGTGTGGCACTTCCAACAGCGTTTTAAAAATTAGGTCGTCCATCAAATTAGAAAATTTATGGTTCACGAGTTATTGGCTTGAACCGATAATATAATATTTATATTATAAATATTAATTAATATATTAAAAATATATAAAATAGTGAATATTAATAAAAAAATACTTAAATCTAATTTTAGGCATTTTTAATTACTATTAATAGTTAAACTTATTGCACTAATATAATAAAAATACCAAAAATATAAAATCCATAAATATTAATTCAACAAATAAATGTAAAAATACACAAAAAAAATCAAAGTAAAATATTTAATCAAAATATAATAGAATTTAAATAACATCTTATATATTCAATATGTGTTTAAGTTAAAAATTATTGGACGTCTTGAAAAATAATTATTTGATTCATAATTTTTTTTTTATAAAAGAGAACAAATTGAAGATAAATTATGATGAAAAAATGAAAATTAAATTAAGAAGAAAAAAATGAAGATTTAAAAGTTTATTTATTTATTACTTTGGACTATTTGATTTTTATGAACTGTGATTGATTTATTTAGTTTAACGGTTCAACCACAGTTTTACTTGATTTTATTCGATTTTATTACATTTTTATTTTTAAGTCCTATATAAACTATTTTTTTGACCAGTTGGTGGTTTGACTCGAGTTCAAATTGGATTTTAAAACACTGACTTCCAAACAGAATGATTCCACGACAGCTATTCTAAGTCGAAAACAATAGCGAAATTTCATTTTTAAGAGGTTCGTGTATAGTATGGTTTAATCGAACTGTTAAAGGTGTTTGATTTATTGGCCATAAGCAGCTCCTGGAGTCTAAAGATTAAAGGAACAATTTGGGAGCTTGATTGGAGTTAAGGAACAGCTTAGTAGTCTAACTTTAGGGGACGCTGGATGATGACCTAGATGCTGTGAGTGGAACAGACTGCTAATGTGTTCTTTTTGTGGTTAGAATATACGAATGCCAGCTAGCTGTAATCGCTATTAGAGGTGATTAGACTAGTTAAATTAATGGCTAATTAAACTTTGTACAAAAGGTGAGGTTCTCGTTGTTGTAGTCATTCAGAATATTCGAAGTGAGAGAAAAGGGAAACCCTTTGTCGTTCCTAGACTTTCCTTATATCTTCCGTTTGATTCTCTGTTTTTTGTGTAATCTAATGCTTCAATCGACTTTGTAATATGGTATCAGAGCCAGAGTTTGAGCCCTAGTCCCTACATATTGAGTGAGTGCTGCTTGGGTTCACTATAATCACTCGATTTTGCCATGGATGCTTCAACGTCGGTAGGCGGACAAAGTCACACAGATTCACACTTCAATTTCTCAGATCCGCTAAATCCCTAGAGAATTGAGAATACTGACAACCTTATGATTCCACTTGTGACTGATTTACTAACTACCAAAAACTATGTTAGTTGGAGCGGAAACGTGCGTCGGGCATTGAAAGCGAAGAACATGCTTAGTTTCATAACAGGCCCCAAATTACCAGACCTACATCCAGCATGGATCCTCTCCTTGCGCTATGGGAGAGATGCAACAACATGGTGGTGTCGTGGGTCGTGGATCCTCAATTTCGTCTCCCCTTCTATCAAATCTAGCTTGATCTTCATGGATGATGCTAGAGAACTTGGGGAAGAACTTCACGAACACATGTCATAGCATAATGGCACTAGAATTTTTCAACTGAAGAAAAACCTAGTAAGTCTAAGGTAGGGATAGGATACTGTGCTTGCTTACTATGGGAATATGAAGGCTGAAGGGATCCAAAGATCCGTTGAATTTTATTTTAACATCTATTATTTTTATTTTTATTTGTTAATGAGTTTTATTAATAATTGGGCTATATAGATTTTTTAGATTAGGATCCGATATAGTTTAGTTTATATAGTCTGTTTGTTCAGTTGAATAGGCAGATTTTGATATTATGAATTTAAGAGTTATAAAACTATCCAACTTTCTTTGGATTTGAGAATGTTCAAATTGATTCAATAGGGGTAATGTCGTGACGTATCAATCAATCTCAGCGTATTGATTATGGCCGTCCTATCATGCCGATTATCCAAATTTAGGTTCATTTTGGATTCATTACATTGAGTCGGGTTGATGCACAATTCACGTTCTTGGAATTCAATTTTGGTTCAATTTAATTTTTGTTCTTTCGTTGCTTCCCTCAAATCGCATCAAAGGCTTTATAGCATGAGCTTCAAATGCGGGATGAAATGCCACAGTGTAATTATGGCCGATTACAGTTCCTGGCTGAGAGACGCTAGAGAGACTATGCGATGGATTGAATTATGTCAATTCATAAGCCAGAGATCAAATTCTGATAATGGAGCTGATTCCGTTTTTAAACAGAGTATTTGCATTAATACAACAGTAGGAAAGGAATCATGTCGTTGCAGGGGAGTTCAATGGCTTGGATGTAATGGCTACGGTCACACACAAGGCTAGAAGTAATAGGATTCAAATAAGGAAGACAAACAGGCCTTTTTGCTCGCATTGCAAGGTACTAGGGCACACCCTAGAGAAGTGTATTAAGGTTGGAAACTCTCAAGCTCCCAAGTGCTCTCAATGCCAAATGTTGGGGCACACAACCAAAAAATCCTATGAGTTGAAAGGATACCCTCCAAGCCATAAGTTGCATCAAAAGGTCGTAACTAATAATATTTTTATAGGCCAAACCAACTTTGGATATCTTGTGGCATCGGAGGACAAGGTGGCACTCACATGCTTGGAACCAGACAAAGTTCAGGAATTGAGTCAATATTGTGACTCTAAAGGAAATAACTAAACCTACCTTAAAGCCAACAGCAAGTTGCTTTACTGCTTCAAGTAAAGCAACTTTCCATCATGCCTTACAGTGTGCAAATTCATTTAAGGATGCTAACACTTGGATCTAGACAAAGAAGCCACAAATCACAAATCTCATGATTTGTGATAATTCACTATTTATTGAGAAAAACAGAGGCTCTAGTTGTTAGGTAAACCTACCTGATGGTTTTGTTACCCATGCTTTTCAATGTGGAGACGTGAGACTTACTAATAAGATCACCTTGCTTGATGCTCTTTATGTGCCTAGTTTTACTTTCAATCTTATTTCAATAAAAAAAATTAATCTCTAATCTAAAATGTTGTGTAATTTTTATGCATAATCAGTGCCTTGTTCAAGACTTAGCATCTTGGACAATCATATGCAAGGGCAAGGTGAAAAATGGATTATATTACTTGGAGAGGTATGTAACATGTTCTAATGTCCTGTTGAATGATATTAAAACTGAGCTATTCAGACTAGCCATTACTTAAAGCCTATGCATTGTCTACTGATTCAGGTTATAACTATGGCATATGAGATTAAGGCACCCTGCTCCTGATAGATTGAGATATATTAGCAAACATTGTTTGCATGTTGAGCTTAATGATTGTAAGAATAATCCTTGTGTTGTTTGTCCTCTTGTTAAACATCATAGAGTACCATTCCCTTATAATTTAAATATGCATTCTAAACCATTTGAGATTGTAATGTGCAATTTGTGAGATCCTTGTAATGTGATTGCACATAAGGGTAGCAAATATTTTCTCACAATTGTAGATGGTTACACTAGAGCTACAGAGGTGTACCTTTTGAAGAATAAGGCTGAAGTCTTAAAGTCTATCTAAAATTTCGCAAGCATGATAGAAAATTAATTTGAATGCAGAATCAAAATCATTAAGACTGATCAAAGAACAAAATTTCATTTGAAAGCCTTTGTCATGAGATAGGGATAGTGAATCAAAAATCCTATATAAAAACAATACAACAAAATGAAATAGTTAACTACGTCTCACACATTGGAATGAATGCATCCTTACAGCCACATATATAATAAACAGGCTGTCCACTTCCGTCCTTGGAAACAACAATCCTTTTGAAAAACTTTTCAAGTTAAAGCCTATTTATGAATATATGAAGGTTTTTGGGAGCTTTTGTTGTGCTACTACTCTTAAAGTACGGAGAAAAAAATTTGACTCAAGAAATAGAAATTGCATCTTTATGGGGTATCTATTTGAAATAAAAGAATACAAACTCTTAGAACTTGAAACAAACTTGATATTTGTTTTAAGAGATGTTGTATTCCATGAGCTTATATTTCCCTTTAGACAAAATGCCTAAGTAACTAGTCAAGGTGACTTCATGCCAACCAACTCACTTTACTTTGTTAAACTTTTCACTCTAGTAGGTGATAATGAGCCTGTTTTATATTAAAACAGTCCATATGAACACATGCACCAGACTACAAGAAATCTTGAAATACATCACTCTACACAAAGCTTTCCACCAGATTCACAACACCATTCTAGTGCTCCTTCTAATTATTCAACTCAACAATCTGTTGACTGTCACCATCGTCCTGATATAGTTGATGAGAATATGCAACCTAATTTACCTAAAAGGTCAATAAGAACTAGAAAATTTCTAGAACATTTAAGGGACTTTTACTGATAATAGGTATCATAAATAGAACCATCAAATCTTACACATTGTAATTCAAAAAAGGAACAAGCAACATTATATTCATCAACAAAATGCACCTCTGAACCTTTAATCAACACTGTTTCTAATTCACTACACTTACCTCTATCTTCAGTCCTCGAACCAAAAACTTATCAAGAAGCCTCAAGAGTGCCAGAATGGTGTAAGGCAATGGAAAAGTAAATCTCAGCCTTGAAAGAATATGGAACTTGGACTTTAATTGACTTACCTCCCTATAAGAAGACTATTGGGTGTAAATATGTGTACAAAATAAAATATAATGTAGATGGAACTTCCATAGAAAGATACAAGACAAGATTGGTAGTAAAGGGGTATACACAAAGGGAAGCCATAGATTACCAAGATACTTTTTCTCCTATTGCTAAATTAACTATCATTAGAATTTTATTAACAGTGGCAGTGAAAAGGCTGGTTCCTAGAACAATTAGACATCAATAACTCATTTTTACATGGATCATTAGATGAAGAAATATATATGCATAAGCCTCTTGGCTACAAAAAAAGGATTGTCTCACCAAGTTTGTAAATTGAATAAAAGCATCCATGGGCTAAAGCAAGTTTCTAGACAATGGAATTCCACCTTTTGTGCTGCTGTAATAAATTTTGTTTTCCATTAAAGTACGGCTGATTATAGCCTTTTCACTTTAAAAAGAGAAGCTCATTTTACTACTTTGCTTATGTATGTAGATGATGTGATTTTGGTAGGTGATGATGCAGCCACCATAAAGCAGCTCAAGGCTTATTTACACAAGAAGTTCAAAATCGAAGAAATTGGGAAACTGACATATTTCCTTGAAATTGAGTTGAACAGGTCAGAAAAGGAGATTCACTTATGCCAAAGAAAGTATGTTCAAGACATAATGAAGGATGCTGGAATGATAAATAGCAAACCAGCAAGAATTCCAAAGGCGCAAAACCTAAAGTTGAGCAAGGACCATGGAGAACAGCTCACAGATTCAGGTTACTCTGGAAGATTGACAGGAAGACTAATGTACTTGACAATAACATGGCTAGAAATAAGCTTCGGCGTGCACTTGATAAGTCAATTCTTGGAGAGGCCGAGCGAACAACATATGAAGGTAGCACACAAAGTGTTACAATATCTCAAAGGAATCATGGATCAAGGAGTGTTCCTGTCTGTTGCAGATGACTTCTTGCTGAAAGGTTATTGTAATGTCGACTGGAGAGCGTGTCCGGACACAAGGAGGTCAGTCACAGGTGTTTGCATTATTTTGGGAGACTCCTTAATTTCTTGGAAATCCAAGAAATAGGTTGTGGTGTCCAGATCCCCTACAGAAGCAGAATACAGGGCTATGGTAAGTCTGTGCACCGAGATCATTTGGGTGAAGTGCATTTTGGCAGACTTGTAGATTGTTCATAGAGATCCAATAGAAGTTTACTATGACAATCAAACAGCATTGCACATAGCTTCAAACCCAATTTTTCATGAATGAACAGAACACATAGGGTTTGACTGTCATTTGGTAGGTGACATGTTGAAAGGTGGGATAATAGCTACTAAATTTGATGGAAGTCAAGAACAGATTGCTGATCTTTTTACAAAAGCGTCCCTCTGATTTATTGAAGAAACGCCTTGGCAAGGTGTTTGATTTGTTGGCCATAAGCAGCTGATGGAGTCTGAAGATTAGAGGAACAATTTTGGAGTATGCCTGGAGCTGAGGAACAGCTTAGAAGTTTGACTGCAAGTGATGCTGGATGATGACTAGGATTCTGTGAGTGGAGCAGACGGCTGACGTGTTCTTTTTGTAATATATGAGTGCCTACAATCGCTATTAGAGGTGATTAAATTACTTAAATATTGGTTAGGGTAGTTAAATTAATTACTAATTAAGCTTTGCATAAAAAGTGGAGGTTTTCCTTTGTTATAGTCATTCAGAATATTCGAAGCGAGAGAAGGAAAACCCCTTTTTCATTCCAAGACTTTTTTCATTTCTTTCGTTCGATTATTTGTTTTTTTGTGTAATCTAATGCTTTGTAATAATTATACTTTTAGGCTATTAATTCGCTCATTCAAATTCCGAGAATCGCTTTGTAGATCCAGCTCCTGCTCCATATAAGAAAGCAACTGATCAGATTGAAAATACATGGCTGTGATCTGCCCATAATACTTGTTACAAATAAATGACAACTGATGCGATCAAATGCTTGTCACTTATATCATGGCCGTGATTTATTGATAGGTACTTTAAATCTCTCTCACGTTCAGCAACGATATCCCTCTTACATGGCAATGATAGTGACGCAGCCCCTCCGATTTGTCCGGCTGATTAGCTGAAAAGGACCATAACATTCACTCGAGAGACACTTAACAAAGAACTTACAAGCGTAAAGCCAAAAGGCTATTTTTCATTACGGACTAATCTGATCAGAAAATCTACCCACGTTATTTATCTTTTGTGACCTAGGAGAGGACAGATTTGCAGTTGCCTCCTCAAACAAGAAGAAAACAAATTCAAATGCTAGCTCCAGTTGAAATTACATGTTTTAAGGCCTAAGAAATGGGAGGAGGAACCTCGGCCATTGCCACCTTAATCAACAGCCGGTCAGCATCAAATGCTTTCACCTCATTCACAATTAATGCTGCCTCTCTTGCTGCTTAACTCCGATGAGAGCTTTTTGTTCATCCCATCCCCATTCAAAACCAACAAAAACCCAACAGAATGTAAAAAGTAAACATTAACCTTACTACACTTTCTAGTAATGGTGCTACCATTCATATTAATCCCCAAAAATTCCAATATAAGATGTCCATGACCACGCTCATTCCAGGCTTCAAATACCCAGGAAAAAAATTGGAAAGTAAATAAGATCAACAAAGCATATTTATCCAGTTTAGAGATGAGAAAGAACATATCGATACTGATACAATTCGCCAGCATTCCAAAAACCAAACTCCATAACCACAAGATTGGCGTATAGGTACCTCCACGATAACTCAATGCCTGACCTATTTCTCTTCTTCCGTTATTGAGAAACTGTGGCTCAAATATTCACCAAGGATCCCTCCCATCGACCAACTTACAACAAGATCACATTCAACAGTCACCTAGATGGATCTGCATGCTGATCATAGAACTGAGACCACTCCAGAGTTGTATGAACTTTGCCAAACCTCAATCCCCTCGACTTCTTCTCTTGTCACAAAAAGCCTATCCCAGCCACCTTCTATTTTCTTAATGACACCTCTTTGGGAGTCGTCCACTTTATCCACATAATTCCTCCTATACAGACCTTCGCTAACAATCTCCTCGTTTTCGCTGCCTTCCACTCTCGACCACACCTCCAACTCACCCTCTCTCCCCACCAACACTTGCTTCCGATAACAATGTAACACAAAATTGTCGCCACCAGTCCCTCCTGCGTTTCTCATACTTGGATTCTTCTCTTTCAGATAAACCCACGGATCATCGCTCAGCTTACGCAAATCCGCCAGAGCCAAATCACCTGACTTCGAGCAAATCTTGACCAGCAGCAACTCGTCCAAATCGACATCCGCATCGGCAAAAGAGTCCCCAAACCGGCTGCTTCTGCCGGAACCTGGCTCGTTAGCTTCCCAAACCACGTTTCCGGATCTCGGGTCCCATATTCGGATATAGCCGGAATACCCAAATGCTCCTGACGTCACAGAACTCCCCACCAAAACCCCCATATCTGATACGTACGTCAGCTTCGTGGGCACCATGTTTTTTGAAGAACTGCCCGACGTTCTCCCAATCTCCGACGAAATCTTCATCGTCGATTTGTCGATCATTAAGATGCAATTCTCGCCGTGCCGGCAGTCGTAGGAAGCGAAAACAGAATTCTCCGAGTCAGCTATCGCGTGGACTCGGGCTTTGTATATCCTCACATCGGATGGGTCAACCCATTCGACAGAGTGGATTCGCCGCCCGTTTGCCATATTATAGAAATGTAAGCCCGATCCATGTAAGGACCCAACGGCAGCAATCTCTGGTCGGACCCTTTTCACCGAATTGATGATATCCAAGTGCGTCCTCACCGTCGCTGTGTGGCTGAGATTCCAATCGTAGACCGAAATCTGCCCGCCGTGGGCCACCCATAACGATCCATCTGATTCGATGGCGTTGAAGTCCGAAACGACGCCGTCGGATGAGGGTTTGACGGTGGTGAACAGGGATGCGTCTATGCCACTGAATCGAATCGGGGCGAGCGCGGACCTGAGTTGGGACTCGATGCCGAAGTAGAGGGCCTCGTCGATGAGCTCTTCGTTGGAGAAGCGTTTGGCGGTGGAGGGGAGGCGATTGGAGCGGAGGAGGGAGAGGAGGATGGAGAATATCTCCGGGTCTCGGTCAATGAAAACCGCGTCGTGGGCCGGCCGGTTTGAGAGAGCGGACAAGAGGGAATCCGGGCCGCCGGACCGGAGAGTGGAGACGGTTGTTTCAAAGAACTTACCCCCAACGTTGATCTTGATGCGTTCGCCGCCGGCGGAGGTGCGGTCGAGACTCTGGCCGTCCATTTACGGCGGTTTTGTTTGGATTTGGGTTTCTGAACTTCGTGGGCTATCCCAGTTGTGTTTGGGCATTACAATGATTAATGGTTTTCACTTTTTACTAAATTTATCAGCAGATAAGTGGAATTTTGGATTTTTCTTCGAAAACTCTTCGGCTCCGGTGATAACATCTTTAGACAGGAGATTTAGCTAAAAAATTAAAGCAAAATTCTTGGCCGCTTCATTTAGTTCTGCGTTGGTCTTTGCCTTATCTTTTAATTCGTTTTTGACTTTTTTCAATTTCCGTGCGCAGGAATACTTGTGTGTGACATTTAGGTTATGTTTGGAAGCCAAGTTTTCACTCTACAACATTCTCTCAAACTACACATTATTAAACATGTTATTTAATAAAATTTTTATTTAAATTCAAATTCAAATTTTATTTCTATCTGAAATATATATATATATATATAACTAATTATTTTTTAACCATTACACATAATCACAATCAAATCAATATCTATATATATTACATATATGCTCATATATATTTTTATCTATATCCTATAACATAATTATTATTCTTATATACTATCACATCGTCTAATCATTATTATTATATATTTTATTCATATATTCAAATAAATCATATTATCCATTTCATTAAAACTCTTCTAATCATACTACTCATCTCAACATAATTCCTATCAAACATCACATACAACAAAAACCCATCTCTCAAACATAGCATTAGCGTTGTAGGTCAGTAACACATCTCACAAGAAACCCCCTAAACTTCCCACTTTCTATGTGTGGGAGAGGGCTGTTTATTAGATATAATGTTTGATAGGAATTATGGTGAGATCGGTAGCATACTTGAAATGAGAGTTTTAATGAGATGAATAATACAATTTATTTAAATATATGTATAAGAGAAGAAAATTTTAAATTTAAATTTGAATAAAAATATTATTTGATAGTAAGAAATTTGAGGGGAAACTTGAGTTCCAAACATAACTTTAAAGAAAACTGAAACATTAATTTGTTTGTGTATGGGCCTTCCTTAAACTAGGTGGAGTGGAGACCCAAACATTTGGGTTGAGTCTAGAGGCTGATGAGTATTGCATATTGGGGCGTCGGCTTGGATTAAATTTGTAGGTAGCACTAAATGCTGTGCTAGATATCTCAAACGACGTGAAAAGTTCATTTTTTGAATCCTGACGATAAGTTTGATGGTCGTTGGATTTAATGCAAAAGCGTTTTGGGTAGGAAAGTTGACATGAGAATTTGAAGGAAGGAAGGAAGGAAGGAAGGAAGGGTGTGGTGGGGTGTGGTTGGATATAATATGACAAAACAATTACTGGTTTTTTGTAGCTGGCACGCCACGTGGGCATCATCAGCAAGCTCTACTTATTTCATCTTGATTTAGGTTTCAGATTTGGAGGGCTGGTAAAGGTCCCCCATCATCCCCACTCCTATTACTCTTAGAGGGAAATAATGACCTTCAAATACTTGCCAAGACTTTATTTTTTCGCCAAAGTTTTCACTTGTTTATGTTATGCCATAATTCTTCGCCTATTTTATTTATTGTTGATACCATGCATCTTATTACAGAACTTCTTGGATTAGGCCCATAAAGAAGAAACTTGGGTCATGACTTCAAAGAAAACACATACAGAAGCATTATATGTAACATGAGCGTAGACCACATACAAGTCATGACTTTGTTTCTGTAAGCATTTCTTTGCTTTCCATCGAGTTGGAACGGAGCCCAAAGCACGAGATTAAATTTGTTACTCCTTATTGATATATTAATCCGTGCCCCTGTTATCTATTTACACCTGAAAAAATTGGAGAGCACGGTTATTTATTTCTCTCTACGTGGCCTTTGATAGAAATTATTAGTCAGATGCACCTCGAAGCCTGTAAATGAAAAATCAGCTGACCTTCACCCGACACACTCGCACATACACACAAACAAGCTCTGTATATGCTTGTCTTTTGTAGGGGAGCAGCATGTCTACATGCAGTTGCAAAATTTCCCCAAGTCTTGAAATCTATTCGATGTTTAATAAATCTTAATTACAGCATTTCAGTACCACATTAGAGTATTAATCACTTCTCAAAGGACAATAAATACGTACACATGTCTATATATTGACCATTATTGCGCAAACCATGATCACATAAGCCCCTACCATCACCTTTATCAGCACAACCCACACGTTCAATTTCTCCCTAACTGAGTATACTAATTCTTAATATGGACGAATAAATATTGGTGATTAACCTTCCCACAATCCCATAACTAATTAAACTCAAATTCACTTCTTTTCTTCATAACCCTTCTCCTTGTGCTTGGACTGGACCCGTCCGTCTGTCCCAGCCATCATGGCGTACTTGTCTTTCCTAGTCAAATTCGTGCACTCGAATCCCAGTGTCCCCGCCACAACCCTCTGGATGTAATTCGCCACCTCAATCGCCGATCTTCCTCCTCTAACGCTCAACTTGGGAGGTAGTTCATTCAAGAAGGTGATCTCATACGTCGGTCTAGGGTTCATAAACACAAAATAAGGGTCCAGAAACTTGTGGCCCCGAGTCGTCGTCCCGTAGAACATGCTTTGCTTGGTATTAATGGAGACAGGCACGATCCTGTCGCTCAGTTCAGCAAAAAGCGCGCTGAACCTCAGCAAAAAGGGTTCCCTGCAGGTAGTCCCCTCGGGGCATATCACCAGGTCACCTCCTTGCAGCAACCGCTTTATGTTTGCCGCGTCTCTTTCCCTTTCCCTCGACAAAGCTACGGCTTTTATGGGGGAGATTAACTCCGAGAACTTACTTATGCTGTAAGTGACGCAACTGATTTTCCGGCCAAGTGCCACCGCGGTGACAACCGGGTCGAGGACCGTGCGGTGGTTGCAGACAAACAGGACGCCTCCCTGGCCGCCCCTGGGGGGCGGCGGAGGGGTGCCCTTGACGGTGAGTTTGATCCCAAGCATCATATAAGTGTAACGTACAATTCTTTCAGGCAAAGGGATGTTTAGATACACTCTGATTATTGACAAAACGATGCCAATTGGCATCCACAAGAATGTGAATAACGTCACGAGGGGCGTGGGCCTTTGGACCAGACGCCCCTCGTGAAAAATAACTGAGGATAGAAGCTTGTTTCTGGGTAGGGGTTCGGTTCTTGTTCTAGGCACCATGTATCCCTCCTGCAGCAGAAACAAAAAAGTAGTCATCGGACTTTATATATATATATATATGAGAACACGCATTATTTTTTTTATATTTGATATTTAATCTTGTTTGAAAATTTATAACTTTCAGAAAGTGAGGGATTGCGTAACATAATACTATACCGGGACCTTAACATAAGGGCAGTACATTTCCCCTTTTCTTTTGATCAATATGTGCATTTAGTTAGTTATCCAGCCATTCCCCACATTGTCATCTCCCTCCCTTCGTTGTGACCTATATTTAATTTGTGCCCCCTATTTATTATGAACAAAAGAATGTGGAAGAACTTGGCCCAAAAGCTAATGTGGTGAAAGTAATATGAAGCACCTAACCGTTTGATCATAATAATAAACACGGCCAGCTATCAACCATGTGCATGATGAAACCGTGTGCGTGTGTGTGTAAATATATGGCAACTACATTCGTGGGAGGCCTGAGATGATTATGGTTGTAAAATTGTGGTTCTGGGACTTTCTTCACGGGAAATGATACCAAAACTTCCATTTTTGATTTATGTACTTTTCCTTATGCCCAGAATAGGCAAAAGGCAATTGACCCGTGGCAGCAGCGTATACTGCAGTGCATATATGTATGTACCTTGAAATAATTAATAGAGTTCCACTTTTGGGTGTTGAATTAATAGAGATAGTTTTCTGGGTAGAAGAACCGGGGATCCATTGCATGCAGGGTTATTGTCACTACGGCAATACAATTCTTAACGATATTGAACATTCACCTTAGAACAGAACAGAGTCAAGGTAAGAGCCAGAAAAAAAGAGCATGAACAAAGCATTTTCCGGGTAAAAGTTCTCAAATACTGGCATGAGATGCGCATTGGAGTCATATGAAAGCGCTGATATACACGTATATACTGCATTACTATGTGTTTAAATCTGTCTTAGTTACAGAGTAGAAAATGACGTGTTTACCCTTATTTTAATTTTTTTTGGTTCTTCTCTATCGGTCATTTCTTTGTTTTTCAGGTTTATTTTGATTTATTTGTGAATTCTTTCTAATTTTTCTCACTTTAAATCGTTCTTACCTTATTTTAAATAATATTATTTGTATTTTTTAAAATACAAACAATTTTATAATATACATATTCAGTTAATTTTACAAGTACATATAGGTATGTTTCGTTAACGCGTGAAAAGTCGTTAAAATCTCACGCAATAAGCCGAGCTGCCAAAATTATCCTTTCATCTACGACCTGATTTAAAAAACCCAATCAACTAACCAATAGTTATTTCCAATCATCTATCAAAATCAATTATTGGCCCACAGGATATGTAATTATTAGCAGATAATTAACAGTAAAAAGTTGAAAATAAATGGGGATCGATTATTTCGTTTACCTTGCATACGGACATGAAGTCATGATCAGTCTCCCTGTCTCCAAGGCCTAAATCAGGCAAATCAGTCCCAAATTCTTTCAGAACCACCATTTTCTTACGGTCCCCGACAAGAACACCTGGCTTCTTCACGAACCCCGTGGCGCGTCCGGACACCACCTCCAACTCCGTTCCGAGAACCTTATCTGCCCCCAAATAGTTCTTGACAAAGTGCTCCACCACAATCCTAGGGCTTGCAGTCACCACGTACCTCTTGCCGCAGGAGCTGAACACTTTCCAGGCGTCAGGGCGCACGTCTTCTGCGTAGAACTTGGGCAAGACGGATCTGGCAACCAGCTCTACATCGCGGACCTTGAGGCCTGCAAAGGTGACGAAGACGAGGGCCTTGATCGCCAGAGACTCCGACACAAACAGGTAGACGAAGTAGACGAACGGGACGGACGCCAAAAGAAGCAAGGCCCGCAGGATGCCGCCGGCTTCTAAAGCAACGAGCATGAAGTACGGAAAGGCGCTGGTGGACACCAGGAGAGTGCCGTCCAGGTCAGCCGCCACGGTCTGGCTCGATCTCCCCTGACTGCTGCATTTTGTTATGGGCTCGAAGCTATGGCGATGGGCACCCATTTTTGTCAGAGGAAGAAGGCAAGCGAGAGAGGGTGCTCACTGGTCAATTATTCGGAAGAGGGAGGGTTTTAAAAAGGAACGGACAACGCGGTCTCACAATGAAAATCATGTGTGGTTGAGAGTTGATTGTCTCTAGTGAGCACTGAATGGAGATTGTCTGTTGTGGAGCGTGGGTCCAAGTAGTTGAAGGCCATGCCTGTTTCGACATTCAATTAGCCTACATTTTTAGCTTCGTGGACGCCGCCGCCGGGGCCCCGCCATTATTGGCTCGGTTTAATCAGCTTCGTATTTGTATAATGTGCAATTTATTTTTCATTTTCTATTTTATTTGAATGGGAATTAATTAGGCGTAAGCTTTGATGATAAAGAGGTCAACCAAGCACAAGCTGGCAATTGGAGTGAAAGAATTTATTTGGGGTGGACTGCAATCGTACCTTTTGACAGGCAAAATGCAAGAGGGGCAAAATTTTTGTGTTGAAGTAACTACTTTGAAAAATATTTGTAGACTACCACTGGTGGCGGGCTATTGCAATGCCACCGGTCTAAAGGATCATTATTTAGACACTTAGAATTTTACACGTAGTAGCAACTGTTGAGTAAATTTTCTCTGAGTATCTTAAATAGTTTGGCTGATATGGTAAGAAAATACTTTTCAGAGACTAAGAAATTTAGAAAGCCATACGTAGATAGATCGATGAAATTGGTCCGTCTCAGTCTCAATAATACAAGAGTCCTTTATATAATCGGTGAAAGGATAAAAAGAAATACAAATATCCAATACAAATCACACACTTAACAAATAGATGGAGGAGAACCTTCTAGAAATTTTTGACGACAAAGTAAAGCCATAATGCACATAGTGGTAAAGTAAACGTAAATAATAATTAGTCAAAAGTAGACATGATAGGTCCAAAGTATATTCCTTTCAAAAGTAGTCAAAAATAGTCTTAATTCCTCGTTATGGGGTATTCAAATTTATTTTAAGGTCTAATTCACCTGAATCATATGAGTTTGAAGGCAATCAAGTCTTTTTTTTTCTTCATCCTAATAATAGATCATTTGGATTAAGAGTCATTCCTTCACTTAGACTTTTTTTTAGATTAATATTTATTCTTTTACTCGATTTTTTTTGGATTTATTTCTTTTTTTATCACTTGGATTTCTTTATTTGAAAGTCTTCTTTCTTTTGAAGTAACTTAGGATGGTTTGCCATTTGTCTTCCTTGAAGCATACTCTTTTTCAATTATTATTATCAACGAGGCTCTTGTTGTGTAAATATTTGATTGTGTCATTAATAGGACATGCAAAAAAAAAACAGTCCCAAGCACATCAATTGCAAATGGATTTCAAATTTTGACTACTCACACCAAGTGTTTGGCTATGTTTGTTTTCAAATTTGTTATTATTCATAGTTATTTAATAATCTTATAAACTAAATATTTCATTGTATAAATTTTATTTAAATTTAAATTTAAATTTTTCTAATCTGACTTTTTATGACTATCTAATAATTTTGCATTCATTATACCTAATCATAATTAAATTAACACCTATTTCTATAATTAAATGTTCATATTTTTTTTATTACTCCATAAACCTATATATTATCACAATATTCAATAATTATTATATATTACATATATATATATATATAAATAAAATTTTCAACACCTTAAATCTTACAAATTAAACATAATTTTCGATCTTATTCAAACCATTCAAATTTTTATCCCCTCCTTAGAAAACAAAGATAGACAGTAACTTGCACAAAAGATAACGTTATATATAGATGTGTGGCCATAAAAAAAAGCTTGAGCCGTTCGTAGCCAAGCCTATACAGCATTCTTTCCATTTCTTTTTCTAGTTATTGTTTTAATAATAAAAATAACCATAATAATTAACGGGGATTTTACCTTTTCGTGTTTTGGCTGTAATCCAAGTTTCAAAGAGTTAGATGTGTGGACGTCAACTACCATTGCGGATGCATTTTTATCCTTCTTTTCAAGGAACAGTTAGCTGGAAAGCCATTAAACCCATGAACTTTGAATGAACAACACATATTCTCGGGTAAGTTGTGAATTTTGTGGTTGAGGTTAGGAACTGTCCTCACATATAACCAATACTTCAGCATAAACATCTGTTTCCCTTTTGGATTGTCCCCTTGTATGAGTGACCCATTTTTTATTTGGTTTCGATGATTTTAATTATAAGGTCCACCAACTTCAACTGTAGCTTCTATGAGATTTTTTTCATCAACTAAATTATTCAATAATGAATAATGATTCTATGCTTGGACAACCACCCAGGTCAAAAACAAACAAGGTTTGATACTACTCGAGAAATTTGTTCATTTACTTGGCACTAAAAATTGTTTATTTGCTTGATTTCTTAAAAAGTTCACAAAAAAAAAAAAAATTACACTATTTTTGCAGTTATCCTTTCTCTATCTTCCACCTACTGACAATATTTTATTCAGTATCATGTCATATCATTTTTATTAAGATAGATACTAATAATGTTACTCAACCACCACATTGTATCATTTTTAATTATAAATACATATAACAACCAATCATACCAAAAAAAAAAGCCATATAATGCCCTAAAAATCAACATTATTATGTTTTTTCACAAAATTCATCCTACACAACTTTTTTTACCACTTACCCTCAAAAATTAAATCTCACTCAATTTCTCAACCTTAATTCTTAAAAGTGGACCACCCATTCAATTGCAATCTGAGTGGTTCTTGCTAGCTGCTGGTCAATTGACTAGTTACGACTAGTTAGAGATAACAAAAGATTGTAAGAAATGAAAATAGTATTCCAGCCTTTCTTCGTCAAACAAAGAATTGTGGGTGATGATGCATTTAGGTGAAGCAAATTACTAATATTATTGTTTGTATGCACCCAAAAAACTAGAATGCAACATTAATCGTTGGCCGGGACACCCGAGCAGATAGCATCATCATCTCGTCATTAATACGTGCGTAAGTCAAATAACCGTAGAAGACTTGACTAGCTACACATGTGAAACTTATTTAGTGGAGATGGTGCATTTTCTAGTCACAGTAACTTGGCCTCACTTGCATGCTGACATCTCTAAAATATGGTATAATTTGTAATAGTATAACTGGTCTTACCTAATAAGACGGTTTCTGCCTGAGGAAAATGTGGAGAATTGAATGACTTGACACATATGATGATTTGCATTCTTGCCAACGACCCGGAATGAGTTGACCAATGACCATATATATACATGCACCCAACTGAAAATTGAGAAACAATTTTATTAGTAATTAATTATAGTCATCCACCCGTGTGAGTTGGAACTTGGAAGAGATTACAATGTGCTGACTGCGGAGCCCATAATTGATTATAAATTGGACCACTTATAATGTTTATCACTGCATGTGGGATTGTGTTTTGGGTTTGAGGCCTTGAATTTTATTGGAAGTGTGGTCTGTACGACCCAATTATACGTTCCAAAGCCCAGCTTTGTCCAATAACCTTTTTGTTTATTTTCGCCAGTGTTGCCATGCTCTACCCATGCCCAAATATGGTTTCTGATTAATGGATGATAGTTGTATGTGGTGCAGTCTGTGCTGCTAATTAGGATGATTTCACAGGCACTTGGGCTTCCAAAGAGTCGTTGTCCACTGATGAGAAGCCCAACTCAGTAAACATTGTAAGGAATTTATATGAGAACTACTATTGTCCCGACATCCAAGGAAAGGATTCACTATTGGTTCTTTTATTGCGTGCCCTTGTTTTGGTTTCCTCTATATTTTCCTAACTTTTCCCCCTTCGTCACTCTCTTCTCTGAATATTTTTATGATTAACTGAGAGTGGATAATATTTTAAAATATAGATATAAATTAGAAAAAAAAAAAAAAACAATGATAGCGTTCTCACTCAACGATTCTACTAATGTGGTAGAAGTCGCGTTCATAAATGTTGCAATAAAGCAATTTCACAATCTATTTTGTGAAAAAGGAAAATATTTATTAATTGCAATATTTTTTCCTTTGAAAGAAGAATAGTAATCCGTTAAGCCAAACAAGAAAATTAAAGAGTGAAAAGACAACGTTCAAGAGCGGTTCTAAAATGAACGTTGGATGGCAAAATGCGACCCCGACTAATTATTTTTGTTACTTTCCAAAGCAAGAAGTAATTATTTAATTGAAGGAAAATGAAATGGTGAAACATGTTGGAAGTGGTCTCCTTTCATCCCTACGATTTCCCGTGTTGATGCAGATATCATATCTAAAGTGATGGACCGTAGGCTTCGTAGCCCTTTACCTTTGTCTTCACAAATTGGAATTCCAAAGGGACAAGAATCCCCATGCAATCAATCACTTCCCACTCCCCATTTTTGTCTCTCCAAAAGTGAACTTTGAAAAATTTATCGAGAACAACTAATCAGCGCCATAATGAGCAAGTCTTGACTGGTGCACAGTCGACGGGACGAATTAGGTCAAGTTATTATGCCATGGAGAAATATATATATATATATATAGATATATAGATATTTAACAACCGTTCGTGGCATTGTCTATCAATGGTGTGGGGAATCTTCTCTAATCCTTTTTACTAGTTGATCTTTGCCACAATGTGAAACGTGCAGAGACACGTTAACTCATTACACGTCGACGCACAAGACATAAAGGGCATAAAGGATTAAAGAAGGCGAAACAAAAAGTGGTCAAAGCCAATATGGAATTGAAGTTCTTCGTTTATGAGGTGAAAGCCGCTGAAGAACAAGACAAGAACAAAAAAGTTACAGACGACACGACACCGCTGTTTAAGATTAACTCCATTACTTTGACGGAATAGTCGAAACAATCTTACTCCATATATATACAATCTTTGAGATTTGGGCCATTGAGTAAATATATACACACATACATACACGCTAGAATGTGTGTGAATAACTGTATAAAAGAATTTATAAAATTTTTAAATATAATTATATTATGTCATTTATAAAACAAGAGAGAAGGAAAGAAATTTAAAAAATGATAGTTTAGAATAAATAAAGTTTGAGGGAGGATAATGGAAAAAGTAAAATGAGTTAAAATTGAAGAAAAAAATGAGATAAATAAAAATTGAGGAAAAGAAAATATATGAAGAATTGAGGATATTGTAGTAAATCAGCCAAGCACAACCAAAATTTGGCCTTAGCCATAATATATACATATATATGTATGTATGTATAGTGTGTGTGTGTGTGTGTGTGAGTCTATATAAACAAGCTGTTGACGTGACATCCTGAGATGCAAAAAAAACAAGAAGAAGAAAGAGAAGTTGCAGTTTTACTAGTGAAATTACAGAGGAGAACTGTTTTCACATGCAACTTTTTTGTGGTAAGGTTAGAAAAAGTTAAAAGCACAAAGAAAAGGGGCCTAAATTTGTTAAGATAGGAGAATGGTGGGTCACCTAATCCAGGAAAATCCTAAAACCCATCTCAGTAGACTCCAACCAACATTGAATTGATCATTCACATCGCAGGCACATTAAGGACTTATTTCAAAGTTTGAAATGCAATCCTTGAAGTGCAAAGATAACTCTTATAATTGCACTGTGAAGTTGAAATTTTAGATGTGACTGATAAGTTTTCTTTCTTTCTTTCTTTTTTTTTTTTTTTCCTTCTTCATCACCGTCTTCTGGATCAATCTGCGTTCTTCTCAGAAAAGAAAAAGGTCCCAATACCTTCTCCTTTCGTATTTCTTAGTTTGTCCACATCCAACCAAAAAACATTTTAAACATAATTGAAAGGTTGGGATTCAATGTACACAGTATGTCTTAGGTTGCTCTCACAAACGGTGATGAGTGCTTTGTTTGGCATTTGTCGGGCAGCTGTGCATGCTCTGTCTTAGGAAGAAGAGCACGTGACATGCACGAGGAGGGCCACTCTCTCCTCGACCCCTACCCCGGATGTCCGCCCGATACTATTTTTGTCATCTGCAGTCACTTCATTTCAGTAGATGCTTGTCGATCCTCAGGTTAATTCTTTTTCTTTTTTGTTTTAACTTGAAAATTTTTACACTACCTTTTTCTATGGCGCGTAAAATTTATTTAAACCTAGTGCTTCTATTTTATCTAAAGGGAAAAGAAAAATTAGCATAAAAAATGAAGAGACGACGACGGCAAAATGGGCCCATAGGTGTAAGATTGGGCTGGCCCTTTACATGTAAGCAAAAAGAAAACACGATTTTGGGCTCAAAAAGGAAGTTAAGCCATAGGGCCCTAGTGGGCCCCACTTCACTGATATAACGTGGCCCCCAACCATTTCCTGCCACACATCTTCCAAGCCATTATTTTGCGAAGGCCCTCACACAGTCACACTTTCGACTCCAAACATTATTACCATCCAAAGAAACGAACCTGGGTTTCGAAAATACATATAAATGCTAAGAATTCGAAAAAATAAAATAAAATAAGAGGGTCATTTGCGTCCATATCTAAAAATTTAAGGCTATGTTTGTTTTTAAATTTTAGAATCCAAAAGCATACACTTATTAATTATACTCTTTAAATTTTATGGTTTCTTTCTTTCTTTTTCTTTTTTTTACATCATTTTTGAAAAAATATATTTAAAAATACACACCAAATATTTTATTATTTTAAGGTGTGTTGACGTAGGGCTAGCAAACAAGATTGTGGCAGCAGGTTGAATGATTGAAAAGGTTGATTGGAAGTACGTAGGTGAATATGTAAGTATGTGGGTGTTTTTAATAGTTTGAGGGGAGCCTGCGTAGCTGGATTCATTTCCTTCCTATTGCCACCATGCATTAATGGAGGTTTCACCATCTCCAACATTGAATGCCCATGGATTAACTGCCACATACATTAACATCTTCATCACTATTCTGCACCTTTCGTGGCATTAAAAGCTGTTGCAGTTAGGATAGAAAGCTCGTAGTGCTGTAGTCCACAAATTGAAGATATCTGCAACAACATGAAAAAAGATTGAATGTTTGTGCGTGTGGCAAGCGGGGGAATTCTTCCATTATTGAAGCATATAAGAATTTACGACAAATTATCTGTTAAATTTTCACAAGACGAGGATTGTGATTGGTAGAAGGAATAACTTTGATTATACTAAGTACGTAACAATCGAGCAATAGGCTCGGTTACAATTTTCTCTACTTTTCGAGATTACAACGTTAAATATTGAAAAAAAAAATGGGATAGAAAGTCAGCAGTTTAATGATATTGCTAGTTTTCAACTAGCTAGAAATTTTATCAACTAGCAATTTTGGCATACTCCACGTGTGTGTTTGCTTAATTTATACAATATAAAATTAAAATAAATGTGTAGTTTATTTTATTTGTAGAGTAAATTTGTTTATTTATTATTTTATACCTATTCAAAAAAAATATTAAAATTGAAAAGAAATAAAAAAAAAATAAAAACTAAAAATAAGAAAAAATAACTTTGTCATAAATTGAAAAAAAGTATAAAACATAATGTTAGAGCTCTAAATTTTTTATAGTATAGTATAGATTATGTTGAATAAGGGTATATATGTAATTTTATTTAATTCAATTAAAGCAACCTCGAATTCTTGATAATACAATACAGATACAAATTGGGCTATACTCTTAAAACTTCATGCAAAATTGATTCTTGTCATGCTTAATCAAACACAAACACTATGATCATTGGTACTACTTAAACAGGGGATGAATTATTTCCAGCATAAATATCTTATCATAAAGGTCACATGACTGAATTATTATCCGAATCAATTATACACACACACACTCACATACATACATATAAACAAATATTTATTTATTAATAAAATGAAATGGGTTCCTACTTCCTTCGAGCTTGTATTAAATAAGAGCTGTTGATAAACTAGCGACATCAACAACCCTAACAAGAGTGCCAACTATGGCAATTAGTGTAGAATCACTCTACAGCGGATGTACATATAGTGCACTTAATTAATTAATTATGCGCTATGTGAGTTATAATTATAGCCACCTTTTGGCTAGTAGCTAGCTCATCATTAACCTACGACATAGCTGTTTGCCTACATAATTAGAAATTAAGATTACATCACTAGTTTGATCATCATTCGTCTGAATGTTTGGTTATAAAGATTAGATGTTAATTACAATTGTTTTATGAAAAACGAAATTTAGGGTACGATTTACAAATAAGATCATCTGTGTCGATTGGGGAATCTAAAGGCAATATGCTTATTCTTTCTTCCTATCTCTTTTTTTAATATAATTTTCAACAAAAATAATCTTAAAAATACACACTTACCCAAATAAGATTGGAGAATTTTGATGGAGTTTGGCAGCCTCTTTTTTGGCATATGCATACGCGATTTCCTGAAATGAACGTAAAGGAATCGGTAACCCTTTCATTGATTCCACTGCTACAGATTCATGTACATTTCAATGAAAAGCATATGTTATATGTTACAAGTATCGTTATAGAAGGAAAATCAGTTTTTTTTTTCCCAAATGTTCTCATTCTCAGATTCAAACTTTTAAGTTGAAATCTGGCATGTATTTTTCAGTCTAAAACACACACACAAAGTAATGCTAACCTGGAGATAAATATCTTAAGTTCACAGAATAAGAAGATGAAATGAAGTTTGGTACAGTGTTGCAGTAAATTCAGGAAGATGAAATTTGCATGGACACACACACACGCACACGCACACATCATTCACGTGCCATTGTTCCTGTAAAGTCGGGCACATCATATGACAGGTATCTTCTATTATCATTATTTCTTTTGGCTATGTTTGGAACCTAACTTTTAATGTTAAAACATCCTATCAAATTTTATATTTTTAAATATAGTATTCAATAATATTTTTATCAAAATTTAAATTTAAAAAAAAAATTATACATATAATTAATTAATTATTATAGTTATTCACAATCAAATCAATATTTATATATCACAATATCATATATATATATATATATATTCACATTTATTTTTATTTATATCCTAAAATATAATTATTATTCTTATAAACTATCATATTTTTTAATCATTATTATATATTTTATACATATATTCAAATAAATTATACTATTCATCCTATTAAAACTTTCTTTTCAAACACTTTCTTTTCAAACACACTGTCTGTTACCACACAACTCCTGCTAAGTCTCACATCTAATAAAAATCGCCCTTACAAACATAGCCATTATTGTCACTGTTACTGTTTTTCTTTTTTTTTTTTTGTCTGGGTAGTCGTTATTGTTATTGTTATTATTATACTCACGCTGGATATTTCATAATTCATCGCAGAAAATATACAAGCATTCATACACTATGCATGGGGTTAATTTAGCGCTAGCCTAGCACGATTAAATCTGACCAACATGCAGGCATTTTCATGAATGGGAACGTAAATGTGGCCCCACTTTGCACGTCAATTGCCGTGGAAATCTCTTTTATACATAATTAATGTATTCAATTCGGATAGAGTTGTGTACAGATTTCAACTCTTTGGCAACCACATTCTTATTCAAGGGATAGGGATAGACTCCAACTGAATTTATTGCGGACGATGCAGGCCTGTTATAGTTTCAGGAAAAGTAACCATCTGTTCCATGTTCCCTTCTTAACAAAACCCTAAAAATTTCAAGAATTTTCTCCCCCACGACTCCGTTTTCCCACAGAAAACACGTCAGTGGTGTCAGCATTGACGAATTGGGTCACGCACCACGTCCAATACATTCTTGCTTACGTGCCTGTATTTGAAAATTTCCAACTTCTTACATCAAAAGCCATGAATGATTGAGTCATGTCGATGTACTGCTTGCTGCCCGGCGGACCACATGAACTGATTGCAGGCCGCAGCAGTATAATGCGAGAACAACAAAAAAAATAGAGGCGAAAAAAATAGACTTTGTTTGCTTTTAACTTTGTGTTTATTTTTAAATATTTTTATTTTAAAAATTAAATAATAATAATAATAATTGAACTTATATTTTAAAGAATTTGAAAACAAATTAGACACCCATATATTAGAATATTGTTAATTATTTCATTATATTCTGAACGGGTGATCAATCCAATACAATAAATTCACCCCCTGCCAACAAATAAATAAATACGACAATGAAATCGATGCACGGTAGGTTCCAGCAAATGAGAGACAAGGTGAAAAAAAGTCAAAAATAGATATAAATAATTGAATAATAGCTCGCTAGTAGTAATGAATTTGAGTGTAAATTAATGTGCTAGGCAGATTAAAAATCACGGGGTTGCTTCGAATTGGTGAAATCGGAAACAGGTGTTGTCATTCTCTTTCAAAAAACATTAGTAACAAATTACAAGTTATTATTGTACCGGCTGCGGGCTACTGTACATTACCATTCGTTGATCAAACAAAGTAAAGCATCATGTATTAAGGGCCCTGTCCTGCGATGAGCCTATACATAAACTTCAATATATTCTTCTATTTCTTTCCGCCCTTCAATTAACGAAATAAAATTGATCGCCAATTCCAAAAAATGGAGGCCCATTTTTCCTTTTTTTGAAAATTTTAATTCTATGGTCATGCTGACGCCATGATGATGGAAACTTAAACAGTGAGACCCTTACTGGGAGTTTTTTCCTGAGTGGAGTGGACATCAAATGGGGAACATACATGATGGCATTGTGGACACGATTGGAAACTAATTATGAATTTCCTTCCAATTGAAGACCAACGCATCGAAACCTCGTATGGATTGCAAGGGTCTGTCCGCCAGTCGACTGACTCATGTGCAATAATTTTCTATCATGTCGAGGAAATTGATGTCAATTTGATCCCACGCTAGGAATTGATCTCCATTAAGATCCTTCCAAAGTAATACGAGTGCAAGAAACACAATCATGTGTCTCTCATATGTACACTTGCAGAGATTTTCGTTAGATTGATTCATTCTTGTGTACCGCATATTTAGCAATTCTCAAGTCCAGTTGAGTTGACTTAATTAGCTCGTATATAGTAAAGGTTAAACCCATAATTGGGCTACGTTTGTTTCTAGATTTTGATATGATTTTTTAAATATTTGTATTTCAAAATTGTATAAAAATAAAAGAGATAAAAGATAAAATTTAGAAAGTATAATAATTAAGTGTGAATTTTTAGCTACAAAATTTGAAAAGAAACATAAAGTTTTAAGTTTGGCATTAATCTAAGATTTGAGAATGAAGGATCCTAATTCATTTAGTCGAAATTTCTTTGATAAATTTAAGTTTCTTAATTCATTTTAAATGAAAATTCCTTTGACAAATTTAATTTACAACTACTTTCAAAATATTTTAGCACCAGCTTGGGAATAATTCTTTTCCCAGGATTTTAAGACCACAGTAATTAATACGCTTTATACGAATCTTAATTTATATACACCGATGCGTTCAACTTTACTCAAAAAAATACAATAAAATGAATAAGGATTCCAAGTGAGATTGCCATTCATTATATTAATTTTCATGTAATCATCCCTCTGGCATCTCATCTGGTCAGTTGCCGGAGTACTTAGCTTTCTCATCGTATAATCTATCAAATCAAATCAAATAATATATCTTTTAAATTAAGATAATGAATCAAACCCTTTTATGTACACCTCATTTCAACTATATTTTTAATTGGCTGGCATGCACTACAGACTCAGTGGACAATCATTTGAAAATTTCGACTGATTTGCTCGCAAACATGCAAAATGTTAATTAAATAACTAACCAAATTAATTTTCTTAACGAGGAATAAACTCTCAACTAAACGAACCCATACGCACGCACGCACACAAACATAAATCCCTTGGCTCTACATATCTAAGAAACAATAGAATCGAGCATCTATAACTGAAATTGGCTTGAATAAAAAAGAGGGAACTATCAATATCAAAGACGAAACTGGGAATTTTACTATCAAAGTATGAAAGGTGGTCTTTATCTCTGTCTCTATATACGCGTAGATAGACGAACTAGCTTGTGGTACCAACAACGACACAATATTTCCAGGTTGATGTTATGAGAGTAGGGTCGGGGTATAGACAGATATTAATCACTGGCTGGGTCCAAATCCATCGCTGCTAGCTGTTCATTCATTCACTACACTACCACTCGGTATTACTCATCACTAATTATAACCCTACTTATTATTCTTTGCTCAAACCCTAAGAGGCATATGCTTTCTAATGTGTCTTCGCTTTTCATTTAATTTCCCCGTTTACAAAAACTGAGTGTTTGCATGTTAAGAATAAGCATGCACAAAGTGAAAATTTTTCACAAAATTAAATAACCTCTTTGGTACTTCCAATAATTGATTTAAGTAAGATTTTGAGAGCGTTTTCTTTAAGTATCAAAGGTACATATTATGTTCAAGTTGTTCGACAAGATCCTAAAAGCATGTGGTTGTAATTAAATTAAGAATGTAAGATGAGTCGAGTCAATTGGTGAGCTTAACAAATCAGCTCAATGAAGGCTCGACTCAAGCTAGATCTCGACTTGAATCTCTATTAAATTGAGTTTGAACTTAATTTTCTTCGTTCGAAAACTTGCGAGTTGACTATGAGCTTTTTTATTTTTTAAATATTTTTATGTTTTCAAAATTTTATATAATTAAATATACTTTTATAATTAATAATAAATATATAATAAATAATTTGTAACATATTTAAATTGTACGTAGTAAGCACTTAATTGTATAATAGTAATAATGCAACCTAATATAAATTCTATATCTAATTAGAAAAAATATTTTTGTGCATATACAATTACTATTAAATTTTCATATAATTTCATTCAAATATAAATAAATATCTTTTGATCACTTAAATACAAAAATAACATAATAAAATTAATTAATATTTTGTATTTAATCTCGATTCGATTTAATATGAGTCGAGCTTGAGTTTAAAATTTTTAAACTAGCTCAACTCGTTTGCACGCTTGAAAGTAATGTTAATATCTCTTTTTTCCTATTACAAAAATTTTGAATTTATACAGTGAGGAATTTTGGATTCTTATTTACAAAATTTACGTGATCAATCACTCACAGGGGAAAAACTATGGGAATTATTTAACGAGATGGAATTTCGTTAATTCCAATATATATATTTTTTTGGTGATGGCCAAGTTTTTTTTTTCGTAAATTTTGTTGGACATACATATTAGATTTTCTACAAATAATCATTTTCAATGACAAAGACGTCGGAACATAAGAATACCTATTGTCTTAACGATTGTTTTCAATTTATTAATCCTGCATAAAAATATTTGACAAATTGGTTCCCAATAAGATACAAAATTAATTTTTTATGCAGAAGCATAATAGGGTTTAGGTAGGAGCATAATAGCATCTAGGATTACAGCTAATAGAAATTATCAGAAAAGAATTTTGAAGCCAGTGAAGCACTATACTCAAAAGCTACCAAATTCCCATGAGTGCAATCTGTCCTTTAATTTTCCACTTTTCTTTAATTTGATTAAAGCTTTAGCCGAAGCCATCATTAATTAATTAATTCATTTTTTAGATAGATATCGTTGAAACTTTTGAGGGCAATATACTGTCGAAAATGGGCATCCCATCCCATACACTGATCGAAACACACACGCAAAAATATTTATGGGATTCTTATTTGGTATTCTAGCACATAAGAAAGAAAAGAGCGCACATTTTAGGTGATCAAAAGGCATTTTCCGTCTTTGGGGACTGATCTTACTTTCTTTCTTCGTTTTTCCACAAGTGGCATGTTCACCTTTAAAGGATTAGGCTTAATAAATTAATTTATCAAAGTTAATCAAATATTCACTTTAGATGATAAAAGTTCATAATAAAACATGACTCAGTATTATTTAACACAATATTAGATAAAATAGTCCAACATATTGATGCATTTGATATACTTATTATTAGGTTATCTCATATTCTAATTTATGTGATTAATTTATTCTTCAAAATAATCTCTACGGCCTTAATCATATCCATTAAAGTAAAAATGTTCAAGGACTATCAATTAATTATCCTAGTAGTCTAATTAAGTTAAGTACCTACTATGCATTACTAAATTAAATATGCAGAAGATCCCTCATTTTGTATGTGCACGTTCATGCAAAAAAGCAATCCCCATGAAAAGATCATTCTGTCGAGGAAGCTGATTGTGAATCATTGAAATTGATGATTGCATGAACTTGCTAAGATGCCACTAATCATGCCATTGATCTTCCAAGATGTCACCGAGTAGGTCAAACAAATATGTCCAATTACCTGCACAATCTGCAGATAGGGCGAATTAAGGTCTGTGTTTACATGTGGAAAATCATGTGGGGTATTATTATATATTAAACCCTAACAAAAATGAATAGGTATGATTTTGGGATTTTTGTTGGTCAATAAAAATAGCTTCTTTTAAGGAGAAAAGGGAAAAGAAAGGTGGAAAAGCCAGAAAATGGTAGAAAAATGTTCAAAAGTGTGAGAACGCGTGGTGAGAAAATATTAATTATAAGGCCAGGATTAAAATTGACAAAGAAGATGCAGGTGAGATGGAAGTTTGAACTACAATTGTTGTATGTGTAATTAGGATGCTTTTGTGATGTTAGTGGAGGGAATTATTGGTGATGAGACACAAGCATGGAATCTTAATTAGTCTTGTGAAGTCCATCTTCTTCCCTATTTGAGTTAAATGAGTGAGAGGGCAAACCCCACAAACCATCCAATGTGACAGCCATTTTCATCTCTCTCATTGTAGAAAGAGAAAGAGAAATAAGGGAAAGGCAGAAGGCTAAAAGGATTAGAATATCTAATTGCTAAATGACTGACATCTAAACAATTTACTATATGAAGGAATCACACACATGACACACGCACTATGATAAAATAAATAAAATTATCTTGGTTGAAGGTATATATCACAGGAATTTTGAGAAAGACAGTCTAAAACTAATCTAGGTGTGCATGATTGCACAAAGTGGGGAAATATTGACTGAAATCGAATAAGAAACCAGCATCTTTGACAGTACCTATATTAGTATTGGCTAAATCTCGTGTCAGTGATACAAAGTATATCTTTGAAATTTTGCATATATTTTATTTATTTTTACTAATTAAATTGACTTTATTAATTGGAGCATCAGATTTTACTTAAAATCAAAATTTGTTTAAAACTATTTTTGTTATGTTTAACAAATAAGCTTAAACTAAATTCTTGTAGATCAATCTTAAATCAAGTATGGAATAATTTAGTTTGATTTTCATCTCCATCTGCACTTGAGGCTAAAGGCATTACATATTTTAGTAAAATTGATGCACTCCATATGAGTGTAAAATTATTTATAAATTATAAAATGATTATTTTTAAAAAAATATTATTACTATTATTTAAAATAAAAAATTATTTAAAATGAGAATATAAAGAAAGACAAGAAAGTGAAAAGTTGTAAAGAAAATACAAATAAAGATAAATTAAAAGAAAAAGGAGTTATAGAAGATAAAAATGGTTAAATGAATTTAAAATGAAGGTAAATATGTGATTTTATATTGTGCAATTTAAAGGGATAAATATGTAACTTCACTTTGTCAAAACTAAAATGAACTCAGGACACTAATATAGTATAGACATGCGATGGTGATAACTACTGCAAGCTGCGGAAGGAAGGAAACTTATTTTATGCTCTTCGTCCATCCACATGGAAATTTGAGGGACATGGTATATATTTGAGTTTAGAACACACTAAATATGTTTAGAATAAATTATAAATCTAAGGACGGATATGCAGATTTCAGGCCACATCTTCCATGTAATAATGCTGGATGAAGCATTCGAGTGAAAATTATAAATGTCGAAGCGGTAACTGAGGGACCCGCGTGAGGAGCAACTCCGGAACACAATTCCGAGATTTGATCCACCTCTTGCCCTGAAAATCATTGCTTCCCCCACTAATCCCAACTCCAAATATCATCCCATTCAACACTTTTCCATGTTTGTCTTGCCACCATTTCATTCAGTGGCCTACAGTATGCGTGCCTCACTAGCAATTAATCAAATACAATCTTTAAAAAAAAAGGAAAAAGGAAAATCAAAAGGAGAACGAGGAAGATGAAAAAGTATGCGATCAAGAGATAAGCACATATACAGTTATCTTTTATTGGATTTGTTTGAGAAACGGTGAAAAGGAGAAGTATTGGTGAGCTCTGAAACCACAAAATGCCACCCATTCACACCATAAGCCATGCCTACATATCACCATTAACCACGATTGTTAGGGCTTAGAAGCTAACCGAGCTACTTAATTCAACTTGGGTGTGTTGCTCGGTCAAAGTTAGAGTTCACCTTTGAAACAACAGCTCAAGCCTCGGGTCTCAATTTAGCGAAGCCCAAAAGCTTGTCAAACTACTCAACTCGACGTGCTACATGTTTATTTTAATTTATCAAAAAAAAAAAAAATTTAGTAAAAAAGTATTTGTACGAGCGCAATATAAGCATTTTAACTCAACCGTGTTTACTGTTGATACTTCTAACTAACATGTCAAGCGTCCGATCCACAAATACACCAACATAGCAATTTAGCTTGATGCTCAGCAATTCGAATAGGCTCAAGCTTGAGCTCATCAAATTTCTGTGTGATTGGAGTTATCTCAACTCAACTCATTTACAATTGCTCATGGAATGCTGCTCTTCGGCTGATATTCCCTTTTACTTTCCGACGTCATAACTTGTATATATGGTAGATTCTCAAGTCCTCTTCATTTCCTTTAATTAGCTTTCTTTGTTATCCTTTAAAGGTGTGGAAAAAAGGGGAGTGGGGTTTGAAAATATTAAATTGGTTAAATGGATGAGTGGGAGTGATGGGACCTAGCGCCGTTAACGGGGGCCATACGTAGCCGTCAACCAACCGTTACGGAACTGGTGGGTGGAGTGGGGCTGTGGCTTCATTGCGCGCGTGTTTTGTGTTCGCTTTGGTTCAATGTACATTTACGTCTCCACTTCTTCCCAACTTTATGTACTTAACAAAAAAAATAACAGATTTGTCATTGTAATGTAGCCTGTCATCTTGTGAAAATGATCATAACATATTTTTGGGACGATTTCAGATCATTATAACTTTATCACGAAAACACATTGGTGGAAAGAATTCCACTAAAATGAAATAATGCGTTCGAAAGAAAATATATGTTGGTTTGGTTGGATGGCCTACAGCCGATAATCACGTTCTTTCACGTTTGCACTTTGTTGCTCCTATTTTTATCATTTCATGTTTATCTTTTCTTTTACTGCGCGCATGAAACACAGGCATGAGTAGTTATGTAAGGATTAATATCTACCCTTCATTTAATCACAAAAAATATCCAACTCTCTCTCTCTCTCTAATCTGAAAATCTCGAATAATTTATGATAATCCATCTTGCAAGAGCGATACTAGAAGACAAGGATTACAACAAACGACATGAATCTTTTGTCCTTGTGCTATTTTCCCCTTGAAATGAAACGACTGCCTCCCAACACTTCCGACAACTCCAGTAACTTGATAATCATTGGTCATATTTAATCATAATGAAAGCATGTATTGTGCTTCTCAGGATGAAATTTACATGAAAACAACTTTGACCAGTTATCAGTGTCCCATCTTTACCTGATTTCTTCTTTCTTTATTTTCATTTTCAGTGAAAAATTTATGGAAATACAAGGGTTATACAGAAAGTAATTATAAATAATACACACTCGGCGCTCCCCTGCCTGGAATTATTTTAATGGATGTTTATAAATATCAGCTGCTTTAATCCCTTTCGTTACTCTCTCATTAGTCTTCAAAAACATCCTTTGTACTCATTTTTCCTTCTCTGGTTAACACTTGTGAGAAAGGGGAAAAGGTACTCTGTTCGCTGGGCTGAGAGCTTGGTGCTTTTTAGGCTCTCTCGCCGCCTTCAGCCGCCGCGGAAAAAATTTGTAGTGGCTCATTCAGTGCTGTGCCTACAGGCTTTTTGCTACTGTACTATATGCAAAGAAATAATATCTGGGCTGGCATTAATTAAAAGTCCCTTCTTTGTTAAGCTCTCTCTGCCTCTGTCAATTCCTCGTGTGAAGAAAACTTAAAAAGACTTCCGCCTTCACTTTTCGCTCTTGTTTTGGTCAAAGAACTGAGGGCTGAGATCTGGGTTAATCAAGAAAAAGACTCATCAAAGCATAAGGTGCTTCAGAAAGTGAAACTTCGGAGTCATGGCTTTTTGTTTTTTCTGCTTATTGGAAGTTTTATTGTTTTGCTTTGCTTTGGATCTGAGGAATTCTTCTTGGCCTTCGTTTTGTCTCATTGGGTGTCTTTTCTGTGTGTTTTCAGATCTGTCACAATTCCTTTTAGTAGAGAGAATCGAAGACAATGTTGGCTCAGAAGCAAGCTGAAGAAGCCATCGTCTCCAACTTCAATGAAAGTGAACGCGACGGCGGCGGGAAGGAGGAAACGGCGGAGGACCAGACCATTTTCAGCGTCAAAAGCCTCCTCTGGCACGGCGGCTCCGCCTGGGACGCCTGGTTCAGCTGTGCTTCCAATCAAGTACGTAAATTCACATCATATTTACATCGAGATTCTCTTAGGCCACATCTTTATGAACAAATCAAGGACTTTTCTTTCTATTGTAGGTTGCGCAAGTGCTGCTGACACTTCCATACTCTTTTTCTCAACTTGGGATGCTCTCCGGCATTGTTTTCCAAGTGTTCTATGGCTTGCTTGGCAGCTGGACAGCTTATCTCATCAGTGTTCTCTATGTTGAGTATCGAAGTCGCAAGGAAAAAGAAGGTGTCAGCTTCAAAAACCATGTCATCCAGGTCTGTTAATTTCTCCCAGGAAGCGACATGAACATGATAATAGAAAACAAAAAGAAAAAAAAAAAAGACAATTCAGATCATTACTTTAATTTTTCTTGGTGCAGTGGTTTGAAGTGCTGGACGGATTACTTGGTCCGTACTGGAAAGCAGCGGGTTTGGCCTTCAATTGCACTTTCCTTCTGTTCGGATCTGTCATCCAACTCATAGCCTGTGCCAGGTGATCGAAACTTGCTTCCCGTCCATATTTGAAAAACTATTAATTAAATGTTCTCTTTCACGAAAAGACTGAATCTTGATGAAGGAATTTTTATGTATTTACAGCAACATATACTACATAAACGACCATCTGGACAAGAGGACTTGGACTTACATATTTGGCGCTTGCTGTGCCACCACCGTTTTCATTCCCTCTTTTCACAACTACAGAATTTGGTCGTTTCTGGGACTTGGGATGACCACTTATACGGCCTGGTACTTGACCATAGCAGCTCTTGTCCATGGCCAGGTAATCGACAAAAAATTCATTCATTTTATCGCTCATTAATTATCTGTTAATTGAGTTTACTTCGTTCCCACATGGAATCCACTGTTCCGAAACTCATTTGGATCTTGTTTATAGGTTGAAGACGTGCAACACTCGGGTCCGAAAAAGCTGGTGCTTTACTTCACCGGCGCCACCAACATACTGTACACATTTGGTGGACATGCTGTCACAGTGTAAGCTTTTCCATTTCTTTTAATGAAGCTTTTCGTCCTTCCATTTGTACCTATTTTCATTGTCATGTAAAGAAATATTATCTTGTTCTCCTTCCACTTCTGGGGCTTCTATTTGCAGCCTTTGCCGGTGACCCCGTGGGTTGTCAAACCAGACAGAATCATATGTTGGCGTCATTTTCACTTTATTTAAGACCACAAACCCCAGTAGTGGATTACCCTCTCAGCTAAAACCACAGTAAACTCCATTTACTCCGAGTTTCTGTCTCCTAATCCTGTTTGAGGTTCCCAGTACATGACACTGAACCCTAAAACATTTAGAAAACCAGTGCCCATGATCTGAAAAGTACGTGTGCGCCACCCAATAATTGCACAGTATTGTCCACCAGATGTAGACGGAAGTAGTGTAATAATTAGATTCCTGTCTTTAAGAAATATCAGTACGTTTTTATGGCATTATACTTTATTCTAAGTCTGATGATCGTGTTTGAATTTACTGCTGGTGAAAACATTATATTTAACAGCGAAATCATGCATGCCATGTGGAAACCCCAGAAGTTCAAGTACATATACTTGTTGGCCACACTGTATGTTTTCACTCTGACCATTCCGTCGGCGTCAGCCGTCTACTGGGCGTTCGGCGATCAGCTCCTTAACCACTCCAACGCCTTCTCCCTCCTCCCTAAGTCCGGCTGGCGTGACGCTGCCGTCATCCTCATGCTCATCCACCAGGTTTCCCCGTCACTTCATCTTTTATTCACCACAAGTTCTTGTTACGAATATGGTTTTCAATCGAGCGACTGACTTGTTGGTTCCGTGACAGTTCATCACGTTTGGGTTTGCGTGTACGCCGTTGTACTTCGTGTGGGAGAAGGTGATCGGAATGCACGACACAAGAAGCGTATGTCTGAGGGCGCTGGCGAGGCTGCCGGTGGTGATACCGATATGGTTCTTTGCCATTATATTCCCGTTCTTCGGCCCCATTAACTCCGCGGTGGGGGCCCTTTTAGTCAGCTTCACCGTCTACATCATCCCATCTCTCGCCCATATGCTCACTTACAGGAAAGCCTCTGCTCGTCAGGTAACCTTTTTTTCTAAAAAATTTCTTTTAACAGACAATTAATGTACATGTTATTTATTGTCACCAATCAAATTTTGATATTTACAAATTTTAATTTATTTAAATATATATAAAAATATATTATAATAATTAGATGACATGATAGTATATATAAATAATTATTAATTTTTAGAATATAAATATATATAAATGTAAGTGGATGTATGTATAGATATAGGTATTGAATTAATTATAAATACGTGTAATGATTAAAGAATAATTAAGTAATTATGAATGTAAGAGAGTAAATATTCAAATTTGAATTTGAAATTAAATTTAATTAAATTATATATTTAAAAAGGTAGTCAAGATTCAAAAATATATTCCAAACATAGCCTAAGAAGCATTAATTGGGCTCGATGCATCGACATTTGTTGATTTAAATGATGCGAATGCCGCAGAAATAGCAAACAAAAAGTAATTCCATGTTTCGCAGCGTTGACTTTTTTCTGATCTTTTACGCCAAGGAAGGAAAAAAATTGCTGTGTATTAATTATTAATTATTAGAAGTGAGAATATTTTATTCGCACAAAAATATAAAATAAAAGATGAGATGCTACGGTTGTTACAGTTACTGCAGTGGCATTAAATGCATTAATTTTGAAATTTGGCCATGGCTGTGAGCTACAGGTGGACTGTCATTTTCAGTTTAGTTATGTGCACCGATGCCGACCCTTTTGTAGCAATTATCGCAGTGCCCACTGCCTCTCTCGTGAAATAACCATGAATTCCATGCATGCAGCCGACTGATGTTACTTGTGATTAAGTATAATAATGAGGCGACGAATTTGATTGAGTTCTTGCTGATTGATGTGCAGAATGCCGCTGAGAAGCCCCCCTTCTTTATGCCAAGCTGGACAGCCATGTATGCCTTGAACGCCTTCGTCGTGATCTGGACATTCGTGCTCGGGTTTGGGTTCGGGGGATGGGCGAGCATGGCCAACTTTGTCAAACAAATTGACACGTTTGGGCTTTTTGCCAAGTGTTACCAGTGCAACCCTCCAATTCCTGTGCATCCACACGCGGCACCGCCACCTCACCCTTAATCAAGAGCAGAAGATAGAAAGAGTTCACTAATCTTCATTTTCCTTCCCTTCGTTTCTCTTTTTGGGCTCACTCTCTATATTTTTAATTTCCCCCCTTCTTTTGTAATATAAATAGTAATATTGCCCTTGAAAGTTGCATGTGATGGTGTGCTTTTTTTTGCTTTCTATTTATTTATAGTTCTAGGTGAGGATAAGTGTGTTGATTTGTGATTTGTTCCTGTGCTTGTCAAAAAGCATGGGGGCCAGTTGGCTATGGTCAATACAAGTTAGCATTTTCTTTTCCTTTTGTTTGGAATAGAATATGAAAAGCTTTTTGTAGCTTGCAAATCTAATGGACACTATTGTGGTATTTGTTGGTGTGCAATGTCAATCGTATGGGTTGAGACTTGAGAGTGGTCATTTATTAAATGACTATTTTGACCAAAGATTCTCTTTGCAAGGCAATCACATGGGTAGCACGTTTGGGTCTTGCTTTGTCACGTGCCACCATTCTTTGGTGCGCGTGTGGACTGGGAACATGCACGAACCTGCTTCTTGTCTGCCCCATATATTTTATATAAATAAATCTCAATATGTGTCGTGTAATTGGTAAAGCTATTTAGTTCAAAAAAATCATATATATGATTTTTTATTTTATTTTTTTGAACTAAATAGCTTTATTAATCGTATATGTATGATTAATCTAAATAATATATATTACAGATAAATCATATATATATATATATAGATGCTTTTGCAACATGGTCATGATAAGGCACCTGATACACAAACTTTTGAGATCATGAAATATGATGTGGAGGAGAATTATATGAAAGTTAACATTTTGGCAGAAAAACTACGTTTGTTTTCATTGGCAAAACACAACCATACCTAACGTGGAATGATGAAGTAATGATTATTATAACCAAAAATTTTAAATGTACAGTAAAAATAATTTAGATGACTAAGTTCAACTCTCTCTCTCTCTTTCTTTCTTCTTCTTCTTCTTCTTTTTTTTTTTTTTTTTTTGATCTTTTTACGTTTCTAATTGATCGTTTAATAATGTGGGTTTGGCTTCTAAACCGACGTGGTGACTAGTTTTCAGCCCTTCACACACTCACGTATTTATGGCTGCTATTCTATTATTATTATTATTTTTTCATATATATTGAAATGATAGACAAAAGGCATAGGTTCGAGGATTGCTTTCTTTCAAGTTGGCCACTTAATTTATACGTCTGCTGACTTACACTGGCGCCGGCCAAGATTCAAACATTACTTGGCTGAGAAATTAACCTATATTTTATAATATTAATTCAACGCACATATATTATCTCTAAGTGTGTCAGCTTAGTTCCAGTTTGCTTCATCAGTCAGCATTTTTCTCAGATCTTGAAACTAAGTTACTGCATTGTGGCTACTATGCTTGACTTGGTCGACTTGCTTAGTCTTAATTCAAGCATTTAATTCAGAGTATGGCAATTAACATCTGGGCTTAATTAATCATGATTGCAAACTTTAAGTACATATCTGACATGAATTATACTTTCAGATATTTTTATTTAATGTAAGATGTAATTGGTTAATCACCACTCACTACCGGAGACATGTTTGATGAAATGGTTTGACGAAATGCAATTGAAGGGCCTTGGCATCAAGGTTTACCTTTTTATGCATGATTTACTTGTATATGTCAACCTTCCAAATTTATTTTATGAAGGATTCAACTTTTTTCACTTTAGTACTGCTTATATACAAAATTACCAACCAATTCAACAAATTGAGTTGAATTCAATATGTGTTAATAGCAAATTATTTACCCTCAAAATGTATATCATATTTATTTTCAATTGTGGACGTTAACGGAACCAGTATTGCTTAATATGAAATTATTTGTCACGTATTCTCAATTAGTAAAGCTTGTTAGCATTATTCAACATAAAATCATATATTAATTAACTATACTTTTATTTGCTTTGTGTTATTGAGGATGACTCGATGAGCATATTTTGGAGGCCGATTAGGCCATGATATGACCAACTTATGTGGTAGGGGGGGCAAGAGAGGCATGGACAACCAATGCTTTACATAATTGTTTTCAATACGCTTGATAGATTCAAAAAGAGTTGGTTGTCAGGGATGGATACGGAGACTATGTTCTTTAGATGACTGTCTCATGCATTGACTAACTCTATTTCCTTACCCAACTTTAAGTTGCAAGCAATGCAAAAGAAATTGAAATGTACGCAACAGTAGCTACAAGAAAAATGATAAACAAGATGATTACAAGACCAAATTTGCACAAACAAAGAATAAATTAAACAAATATATACGACTTGCTGCTGAAAAGTTGGTACCCTACTCACTTGATGACATCATTTGGTAGTTCGTACTATTATTAAAATATTACATACTTTCATTTTTACATATTTCTCTAAAAATGTAGTGTATGGGATTTTGAAATTTATTTTATGGAATAACTAGGAAATTCTACAAAATTAAATAAAATTATTTTTAAAAAATTTTGAAAAATCCGTCCTAAATCCATACCAAAATGTTCACCAAAATATTTGACCCAAAACCATACTACATTATCCATCCCAGACACATGTCCCAAAGTCCTGTCAAAATATTTGTTTCAAAACCATGCCAAACAAACCGTCTCAAAGTCGTACCAAAAAAATTATTCCAAAGTCATGCCGAATTTCTGGTCCTAAAGCTGTTCCAAATTTCTCATTCCAAAGTCTTGTCAAATTAATCATTTTAAAATTGTGTCAAAATGGTAGTCCTAAAACCGTGTCAAATTTTTTGTTTCAAAATTGGAATGGCCGAAGAGAAACTGTCTCAAAATTTTGGGACAGCTTGGAATCATCCAATCCGAAACTTTTATGGTAGTGACTTAAAGTGTTTCCATTCAAAAAAATAGTCATTAACCACATGAATGCAGGTGGTTTTTCTTTTTTAGAAAAAAATGGTCTCCCACGTAAGAATTTCATTCCATTAATGAGCAGAGATGTATTATCCTAAGAAAAGTATTTAATGGCAAGCTAGCGTGACTGGGAAAAGGAGAGAAATTGAGATGCCAAACATGTAAATAGTATGAAAACAAGAAAATTGGAAGTGGTTGATAAATTTGAAGTCCATGTAGCAACCTCGGTTTTAAAAGAAATAGCATGTTACTGAGATTAGATTCTGTCTTAAGGATTTCATGTTGATTCACCTTGGAGCAAGGAGGATCACATGCCTACCCAACATCATTAAAGATTTTTGCAGTTATACTCCTTAATTAATTATTGGCCAGTAGCCTTTAAAGCAATGAAAAACAGAACCCCAAACCCTATTTGAAAATAATATTCCCTTTTCTTTGACTATTGAAGTTGTAACTTCCACTGAAAGGTCAGTTGGTGTTTCGATCTATGGAGGATCAAGTTAAAGCCCATCCATCCAGACGGCTTCTTGTCTACCTTTTTTTTTAAAAAAAATATTAGTTGTTGGTTAGTTTCATGTAAATTTTTACTTGTTGATGATTGTTACATCTTACAACAACAACAACAACAATGATAATAATTAAAAAGTGTATTTTGAGCATCGAGAATCTTCTGTATACCCCATACTTGATTTTTTGTATAAAACATTTTGATAATTAATATAAAACATTAATATTGAATTGAATCGCATAAAACCATCTTAAAATTTGGAGCACGTGACTAGAAAAATTTTCCCCCACGTTGTAGGCCCAACAGATCTTGAAAAAAGAATGATGGGCCCAAATACATATGCTTCATTACGGGCTTGGCTGGTCCCTATTATATTACCTCATAATTTCATCAATCCCAGAGCTCCTCGAGCCTTTAAGGAAAATGGGCTGCAAGGTTTGTTACCGAATAAAAAGGCCCAGTCTAGGTTGGACAAAAGGGAGTATGGGTCTGGACCAGCCCAAAGTCCTACAGGAACATCGCATACTCTATTTTTCTTTCACTGTAACTTCATTTCAAATTAAGGAACATTAACTCACACTGTGACACTAATATTATTAATAAATTTTGTATTATTATCCTATTTCAATATTTGACATTCAACACTATTAAATAGCTTAGTCACATTACGTAAATCAGGTCAGTTTACTAATTGAAACGAGGATATTAAGGGAAGAAAACACTCCTCCCGACCTTGCTTTTCGGCCAAATCATAAAACCTCTTTTCGGCCAAATCATAAAACCTTACTTTCTGATAAAGTAGTCAAATATTGAAATGATTAAAGTATCAAGATCCATATCCCCTTTATCATTCACCATTTTGTGAAGACTAATGATGATGATAAGCTGGCATCTCAAGAAAATAAATGAGTGATGATATAAAATAGCCTGTAAACATTGAACTAGCTAATGCACTAATCCAATTTAAGCAATTTGACATTAATTATTGCCCTCTTCTCCATCTTCTTTGTGGTGTTGAGAGTTCTAATCTGTTTCTCAGATTCTCTCCCACTCGCTGCATAAAATAGGCTTCTGTCGAAACATAGATCATCCCTGAGACCATTTGGGCCAAAATGGCGTCAGAGATACTTGAACAGGAAGATAAGGGCCACTTGTGCATTGAAGAAAAAGAAGCTGAAAAAGCAAGGATATAAGGCAAATCATAGATCACCAGAAATCCTCAATTTCTTCATCATCATCATCTTCTTCTTCCTTCTCGGCTAGGCCGTCTTTCTTCACTTCTCCTAGGCAAAGCAGTTAGCTTCTCAGAGCTAACGAGAGAAGGAAGCACGTGGTTGAGAAGATTCCCGGACATGGAGCACACAAGTTTGGGGACTTACTTGACGGACCACAGCGTTTCGCCCATCATGAAGCCTATCCTCCTGTGGAGCAGTGACACTTATCATTATATCCACCATGATCCATGGGCAGACTTCCCACAAATTGGAGGTGTAATCGATTGTCAAGAATGGGGTACTTTCTTCTTCGCAGGACAGTTTCAATGATGCATGCATTCTGTTGTGTAGCGTAAGGGCGAAAACGCGTAAAAGAAGACTGATTCGAACAAAGTCTTACAGGACTTTACCAAGATTTTGATAATGTGGGGAAGTCGAATTTAGGCTATGCAGGTGAAAAGTTCGTGAAATCTCAAACGGGATTGTACACTTCTTTGTCGGATTCTTTTGTATGCAAGAATATGATTGTACGGTAGCAGTTAATGCTAAGTAAGAGAAAAGGAAAGTACAGAATGTTTGCCTTTACATTTTTGAGTAATGAAAACCAATAAAGGTAATAACAGAAGAATCGTGTAAAACATGGGAAAAAAGTAAGCAGTTTTCCACCTATACAGAATATCCTAAAAATAATCCAGTATTCGCAATCCGCACAAACTCCACCAATTAAGCAGATTTGGACACTTGTGAACTTGCAAAAACATTGGTGCTGCATATGACACAATGATCAGAGATCAGTCTCCCTATAATGCTTCCTTCTTCTATCTTCAATCTGCTACTCTGCTTATTCCACAGGTGCACGCCGTAAGTCAGCCCATTGAGCTGCCGGATCTTGGACTCAACCCATCTTGCAGCTGTCCGGTCACTAGGCCGGATGAAAAACCCTGCAACGCGCGTCCAATCCACCGGATAGAAATCCATCTTGCTCAAGACGGTGAAGTTAAACTCCCTGGTTTCTGCCACCTTTCTAACCACTCTAGAGACTAGGTATGGTCCATTGTGACCCCATTTGTTACCATTGAAAGTCATGGCAAATTCCTCCATAAACTTGTAGACAAGAGGATGGTTCTTATCAAATATAAGAACTGCATTGTTCAGTCTAGTCCAGTTCCCATTGATATCAACGCTTTGTGCTCCAATGGCATTCCTTAAACCTGAAAAATCCTTCAGGACAATGAAGTCAGTGTCCAAATAAACACCTCCATACTTGTACAGTGCCGCGAGCCTAATCAAATTGGATAAGTTCTGTGCCAGGGGAATCTTCCCTGGATCCTTGTTTCCATTCTTGATATCATCCAACCAACCCTCAGCAGGAGTGCTCTTCAGCAAAGCCCACAAATCAGGACTCGTTGCTTGAACACAAAACCCGTGATTGGTCAGAGGCTCAAGAATCTTCCTACCCTCTTTAGAATCCATAGTCCTGGACAAGATAATCAAACAGCTTGTGGGATTTGTTTGGAATAGGCTTTCCAGCCCAACAAACTCCCTTTCTCCAAATGAATCCACCGGTGAAATCCATGTCATGAAAACCTGAACCTTGCATTGGTTTCTGCCAAAGAACTCCCTAACTCTAGAGTCAAACCTTTTAACCAAATTGGTTGACTTAAACAATCCCAATTCATCAGGCTTAAGTTTGGTTTCTGGGTGAACAATCCACTCCTGACTTGCCCTGACATCTGAAGGAGGCACCAAATATCCACTGTCATCTTCCCCGGATGTTATCTTCAATTCTCGTGCTGTTTGGTGAGTCTGCAACTGTGTATTATGGCTGCTTCCGTTCTGATCAAAAGCATCGATATTTAGTGAAACATTGGATATGATAAAGTGGGCGAAAATTATAACCAAGATGATCACTGCAAACATGACGGTAGAAAAGATATTCAATCTCACAGGGTTAATTCTCAAAGAATCAGACATCTTAACCCCACTAGAATGTCAAGAAAACAAAAAAACTATTTCTCAATTTCTTAGAGCAATGACCTGGAGATTTTAGGACAAGGGTTATGAAAGGTTTTTTGGTGGCGGCTGCCAAGGAACAAGAAGCAAAAGAGATTAGGATTATATGTAAGAAAAAGGATGTGTGAGTTGTGACGATAGTTGATATGAATACATTGCATCAAGAGTTGGAATTCTTGTTGGCAAAGGACTTAGATAAAGGGGTTTTAGCCGCCAAGGGAAGCTTACAACTAACATCCCTAACATGCCAGAACAGTTTCAATTGCTATAGGAGACCTTTCCGTGAGTTGAAGGATACGTATTGTGTTTATTAGTTGATTTATATTTTTTGCCTTTTTTTTTTTGAATTATTTTGAGTCTGACAGACCTGGAAAATGATGTGTCGTCCAGTTGCATGATAGGCCAATGTTTGTGTGAATACGACTTTCACCTAATGACAATGCTGAAGAAATGGTGAAGGAAGCCCCAGATTTTTTTTTAATTTAATTTTTATTGAAGAAAAAACAAAAAATAGTATTAAAGGTTCTCGAGAAACATAAACAAAAACACAAAAATCAAATGAGAAGTTGCATTAGTAATTTCTGTCCCTGCCATGGCAATTTTCAAAGTTGTACAAGTTTTAATAAGAAAAAGGACACTTAATCGCCCCAAGGTCTTCCTTCTTATCCTAAAAATGTATTTACATGACAAATTTATTTGTTGTCTGATTTAATAGTAATTTCTATTAAATCGGACGTATGTTCAGTTTTGAAATTATAAATTTATTAAACTAATATTTGATACATTAATTTTATAAAAAATAATTAGGTTTTGAAGCCGAGGAGTTCATATTTTTGTTCCCGTTTGCATTATGAAATTGCCGGACAAAATATTGATTAAGACTGAAAACAACTTAAATCAATCTCTCTCTCTCTCTCTCTCTCTCTCTCTCTCTCTCTATATATATATATATATATATATATGTGTGTGTGTTTCATTTTATAATTTATCTAGGGTGTTAAATAGTCAATTCAATTAGAAACATAAACTTGATAATTATTCAAATTTGACTCAATTTAATTTTGTAAAAATTGACTAAAGTTCAAACTTAAATCAAATATTAAAATTGAGTTCGAAAAAATTTTCAAAATTTAAATGCAAACTCAGCAAGATGTGAAAAAAAAAAACACATTTTTGACCCCAATCAAATGGCAGTAAAACTTTGGCATATAACATCCCCTTTCATTGTCCTGACTCCTGAAATCACTTTCTGCATAGTTTATTACCACTTGAAGTCTGTCAACTTCACGCTTCTACTGTTTTCGATGGTTCCAATACTTCAATCAATTAATCTTATCAAGATTTGTCTTCGTAATATTAGCCATGCTGCGCCAGATTCCCTTGTTTTTTCAATGGTTCCAAGTGGCTTCTTGCAACAAACAAAATTATACTATAAATTTGGATTGACATGAGAATGACAGGAAGAAAACGAGCGGAAATTTCAATAGTGATAGATTTTAATGTTGCTTTCTGCTAGCAAAATATGCACTTAATTTGAAGAGATTCTTCGGAAAATTTTAGTAATATAAAGTAATATGTTTCTTGATTCATAGAATCGAAAGAAACCACTTCAGGTATTGTTCTAATTGTTGATAATTAGTATCTATAATATAACGATATATACATATAATTAAATTCCTCCTCAAGAAGGCAGCTACAGAATTTTCAATTTTTTTTCTCCTACGTTGCATGCAAAAAGTAAATTTAGTAAAAGATAGCTATGATAAGAAGACACCAATCAACTTTGTATTATATGTTGGTGCTTTAATTTCCTTTTGGCCCCTGTCTGTAATTCCCTTTATTATCCCTTTTTTTTTTTTTTTTTTTGAAAAGAAAAGAATCTTTATCTTTCTTAGCATTCCCTTCATTATCTTTCTTCTTAATTAATACTAGTAATGTTAGCACATTTTATGTGTGTGCTTAAATTTATGTAGTATAAAATTGAAAATAATTATCTAATTTATTTAAATATTCATTTTATACTTATACAAAAAATATTATAATTGAAAATCAAAAGAAAAAGAAAAAATAAAAACAATTTTGTCATTGTTAAGTTAAAGAAAGGTAAATACATAAATTTATCTAGTGTAACCAAATTTTTATTAATATAGTATATATTAAGAGAGTGTTTGGATGAGTTTATGAATTCTTCAAAACATTTTAAAAAATATTTGAGATCTTATACACTCATTAAAAGTGTTTAATAAATTTTTTGATAAAAGAACTCTTAAGTTTTTGATTTTTGTCAACATATTTTTAAATATCTTATAAGATAATTTATTATATATTAAAAATGATATAAATATTTTCAATTATATTATATTAATATTATTTAGATTATTTTTATCATAATTACATACAAAATTTATAATTAACTATAATTATAAGTTTCGATACAATCTTATAAAACAATCTTATTATTTCCATTCAACACTTTATTAGTTTACTTCAGAAATACGATGTATGACCGTATAGGTTTCAAAAATAATTTTATAAATCCCATAATTTTTTAAACTATTTAAAATCAACTTAGTCAAACACCCTCTAACTTGAAAAATGGTATATGTACAAATTCACATAATTCAACTAGAATACCCCTAGACCCTCAATAATATAGTGGACGTAACACGGTCTTTGGAAAGTTTTTAATATATTAATTTTGGAGACAGGATGGTCAAATAATACTCCATAACCATGATTATTTTCAATAATAAGGTAAAGTATTTTTAAATATTATTTTATTACACTCGTTGCATGAGATTATTTATTTATCATTTTAGTTATTTTATCACTTATTTTCATCCATTAAAATGAAAATGTAAGATGCTTATTGTTGATAAAATTTACCTTGGCTAATTATGCAAACTGCAAATGCTGCAAGTAGATTGAAGTTGAGTTGGGAAAAATATCGCTTGGACACGTAGGTTGATAAGTACGTTGAATAAATAATTGCAATTTTCAAAGAACTAAGTCGGAATAAATAACGAATCGGCACAAAGTCAACGTAATGACCACATGAGTTAGGCCACCATTTTACTCTACTTTACTAATCACACCATGACGATACGCCTGATTATTTATTTTTTTTTTCTTTATTTTTTTTATTGGCGTTTTCACATGTAGCAAATCAACTCTATTGATTGGCCCAACGTGTTCGCTAAGGTGCAGTAACTCGTTTCTGAATCAAATAAGGTTTTGACTCCGTGACCTGGAGTGTTACTTACTTTACCAAATCTGGAACTATGAATTCATAAAATATTGACATTAAAATACAAGCATGCTTTTCTTCGTAAGCCCTAAAATTGACAGGTCTCCTAACTATGATTATCCTAAATCCTAATCTCAAGTGGACTTTCTCGGCTTTTACTTGCGTAAGCAAGCCACTTTCTCTATTTGTTGAATGGGCCGTTCTCTGGTTCGGCCCATATAGAATTTGTCTGCTATGATTTCGATGCTCCAACCTTATTACATGGGGCCACTTGACGAGCATTTATAGGGTTCGTTCAGAAGATTTTTCAGTTAATTAAGGTTACGTTCATTTCAACGAATAAAATAAATGTATAAAAAATTACTTTGATGAGTTATTTAATCGTATGTGTTATAAAGCATTTTAGCCATTTTATACAAAATTACTTTTTAATTATGGCTTTTATCATTTAAAAAATTTAAAATAATGTGCAGTTGGCTCGTATATAATAAGATCGCTACCTCAGTCCTTTAAAATAAAATAAAAATGAGCTAAGCATACTGCATTCACTGAATCTACAACAGTTCGACCGAGGAAATATAATCAGCTTAATTGAAATATGAGTACAGATCTTAAGAAGTGATTACGGCTCGATGGCTCGGTTTCGGTTCAAGAGGTCAGTTTGGCCTGCATGAATTTGTTAATGTTAGTTTAAATATAAATTCAAAATGACCAGAACCACGTAATTGTTTTCCTAAATTATCTATAGTCCACAAATAATATATTTTGAAACTGCCGGCCATAGTTATTTCAATGATTACTGGACTGGCATCACCCATGATCCCTTTAGCAGAAAGACTACATACAATTCTTGATCTGAGATCGTATAAACGGTTATCACCATCAAGAGAAAACGTCACTCTCCTCACCGCCATAAACCCTAGGAAGTAGGAACAAAAAAAAAAAAAAAAAAAAAAACCAATGGCTTCCAGGGTGGCATACCTCAAGAAATAGGCCTTTTGTTAAGCCTGAAAGATCTAAATCTGACATATATATATACCCGTCTGAGTGTTAATTCCTTCTAAAAAACAAGGAAGGGTTAATTCCTTCTCGTCTGAGTCACTGCGTAATTTTTGCATGATGTGTGCATAATTTCTGTTTTCATATATTTACCCCTTCTCAGGTAAACATGAATCGTATGGTGAGAGGGGCGGTGAAAACTTGAGAGGTTGGCACCCGCTCTCGGATGTCCGTCCACTCCAGGCGAAGTTAGTGGTTATGGAATACTTGCACTGGAAGTATTCACGAGCAGTGTCTGAACTGATGTCATCACGAAAATATGTAGCATGCATGGCTTCTCCGGACGTGTCATGGAAGAGGAAGAATGCTTGAAAACTGAGAGAAGTAGAGATGAAGCAGAAGAAACATCAACAGACTTCCACCACAAAAAAGATTGTACCCTAGATATCAGCTGTTACTTCGCAGACCTAGGGAATCTACAGAAAGAATCTATCCATGTGGACGCACCATATGTCTTGTTGCATTTTATAGGCGATAGTATTCGGAATCGCGAATCATTCCTCTGGGAATAAGACTTATTTCCAAACCCGAACAGCATTCGAAGTTTCACCTGTGACTCAAAGGCGGGAAGAAAGAGCATTGTCTTTTTTGCATGGAGTATTTATCTTATATAAGAAATTTTACTGCCTATTCATCTTTAAAAAAATTTGAACACATGACCCTATTTTAGCTTCTGACTTCCTTATCCTCCCTACATGCTGGCTAACGTCTCAAAATGCTCGCACGCGCCCACTCCGGATAATCTTTTTGGCTACCCTAATCTTCTCCATCCAAGACTATTCATATCATCTTAAATGTTCCCAACTTTACCACTGATTTTTCTCGCTTACATATTAAATTCCAATTCACAGTTTGAAAATAAACTGAAGAGTTCTTACTCTCTCTTAGATAAATAAAAGATTGGACAATTATAAAGTCCTTATTTAAAATATTCTCCTAATATTTCTGGACTGAGTCAATTTGTATGATATAATGGCATATAATGTTCTGTCTATTTTAGTTACGTATTCTTTGAAAAAACTGTCTTATCCCCTCTGTTATTAATCAAACTACTTAAATTTCCTAACTCCTATGTGAGGTTAAAATATGAATATGTGATCATTTAAATAACCAAATTACTATATCCCCAGTGTTTACAAATAATCATTTGAATTAAAGAATCTCCATTGATTCATCCCGTCTAAATACGTTCACCTCAGAATATATTGTACCCTAAAACTTACCAAACACCCTTATAAATACTGGCAAAAGTTAATTTATAACTATCTAAAATAAAATTGAGCATCCGGATAATGAACAGGGAACAAAAAAATAACACATTGAGAATAAGAAACAAGATTGATTGAGATCATTTGCGAAAATATATTCATACAAATTCCAGCTGGGAATTGTTGGGTTAAGAACAATCAGTCAGCTCATTTGGTACAACAATTAGCTCATTCCTGTGGGGTGCCGCCAAGAGCATAGGATCCTTTAAACTGAGCAGCAATTCTTCCTTCATGGTGGTTGATCCGATCAAATTGAGATAGCCTAAAGACAAAAATAATGCGACATATTTGCTCATGTTTCCAACAAAACCGAAAGGCCATAACTTGTATGGGAAGTAAATCAAAGTCATGACGGCTAAGAGTTGAATATATACATACATACATACATACATACATATATATATATATATATATAAATATATATATTACTTCCCGTAGTCACATGAAATGGAAATCTTCCATCGAAATCCATAACCAGTACACGCAATGGCTCTTTTTGCCGCATCAAGTGATGGTTCACGTGAACAATACAGTGAATGCAGCAATCCCCAATAAAGATCAGCAGTATTTATAGCTTCGAGTATCGAGTCTTGCCACATAAGAGGATGGTGGCTCCGGTTAGGGTACAAATCAAAAAGAATTTTTTGCCGCATAAACCATGCTGAGTTGCTTCCAATGGAATAAGTATCCTTAAATTTATAAAGACTAGCTCTTTATTACAATTTACCTGGAAATGTTTAAAATAAAAAAAATTAAGGATTTTTACCTTGGGGAGTGACTATGCTTTGGTGCTTTAATGATTCTCTTGATTGAAGCATCGCTTGCTAGCTCAGCAACCTGTAATGAAATTTCAGAATCAAGGCCCATTCAAGTCCAACCAAGAGGAAAACTGTGGAAGCAAGCTGAATTGAAATGGAACTCTTTTTTTTTTTTTTTTGTGATACAGATATTTAACAACAAAATGCAACTCAAAGTTGGATACAGATATTTAACAAACCCTAAAACTCGATAGCAAAATCTGAACTAGAGAATGATGACAAATCGAACATCAGAACGTCACTGCCATTGGAAAGAAACTTATGCACAAGACAAAAGATGATAATAAAATAAAAAGAAATTGCCAATTACTGATTGGACAGATATATTTGCTATGTTTAAGCAATCTCCAAAGATCATGGGTCATAAAAATTAATAACGTGGGACATCACATTCATGGAGTTTGTGGCATAATCAGAATCAAAACAGAGGAAACAAAGATAAAGAAAACAAAGAGAGAACACTCGGGTAGCAGTTGGAAAGTAGGGACTGATACATCAGATTTCTTACCTTCAAAACGGGGATCTTGAATCCAAGCAACAGTGGCTGAGAATGAAGCAACTCACTCCACATTTCCCCATTTTCTGCACCCAAATCAAGTGCAAGCAAATTCAAAGGAGTGTTTTGTCTCAAGGCAATCACTACCCCTAGTCTTGAAACCTTCAAAAAGCCCTTATCCGAGCACTCCAATTGTTTGGAGCAAGTAAATCAGATCACCCATGGGAAGTATTTTCAGAAGTTCCCACTTGTGAGGTATTTTGTTTAGGGAACCCATTACTAGCTAGTGGCTCCTCTGATCCAGGGTTTCCAATGTCCCAGAGAAACCCATTTTCTCCCTCTAGAAAAAGTGTGTCAACATCATTATCCACAGCTGTAGAATGAGGTGCAACATAAGATATGTAGTTATCTGCAGCAACCAAGTCAAAAGTCAGCAACAATATCTTGTTAAAGTGCATGATTAGACTAAGAAACTTGCAATTTTACAATACAAGAAAGTGGTGCTAAAATAAAGATTGTTCTGATGCTACCACACACTATTTCTAATTTTGGTCCAGGATGGCCCAGTAGCCATTCCCATCTTCATATAGCTAAAACAAGTGATACTAAAAAAATGTAGCAGTAATATGCAGAGAGACAAGATTCATGGATTTTACATATCCCGGGAAACTCATTATAAATCCACCAAATTTGGCAAAGAATGAGAAGTCTGTTTTATTCTTCATTTCTGGCAAAATATATGCTCATGTTAATAGTTAGATCAAAATCACTGGAATGTCTGTTGATCCAGAGAATTTGAATATACCAAGAGCATATAGCATCCCTTCCTTATTAAACAGTCTTCCAACTATACATTGGCATTGGTAATAGCTAACTCACATTAATTCAACAAAAAAATAGGTTGATCAAAAACAGCAGGCTGTTAACAAGTATCAATTTAAATTGTTAATTTAAATATACTGACTTCAACCATGAGCATTAAAAAGTCAATGATTATCTGCTGTTATGACTTTCTTCTAGAATTGGCCATAAGCAACTACCACTAGTACGTTCATCAGTTCTTTGAAAATTACACTCATGCATAGGATGCGTGTACCCATATTGTCGACCCCTTCCCAACATGACAGCACTAAAAACTGTGGAACTAAAAACAGGCACATCAAAAAATGCCATAAATCCATTCACAAAAACTCAGCAACTTCTAGAAACACCCAAAAAGGAGAGAACTTATACTACACAAGTTATATATGGAATAATGAGAGCATTTGGACAGCCCTTCCTCATCAAAGTTGCATGAAACATACAGCCAAAAATTGAACGCCATTTGCATACTGCATATGGATTCCTTACAAAAGGACATAGCGGAGTCAGGACAGTGACTTAAAATAGGTCATACCAGCCAAGCTACGAAGAGCATTCTCAGCAGCCTGCTGCTGAGCATCTTTCCTTGTCTTCCCCATTCCAACACCAATTTTTTCACCAGTGAAGAAAACCTACACATTAATACGTCTAACTGATTCTCCAGGTCCATGCAACTCAACCAAAAACAACAAAAGAATTTGCCAAATATCAAGTACATAGAAGTTCATCAACTTCTTGAGAAGGAAGCTGAGCAGCTTTGTAATTGTTATAAGAAATAACCTCAAAACCTTCAGAGGATTAACAATGATGAGTTTTCTAAATAATAGATATCAAATCTATAAATATTCATACAACGGTTATCCAACTTGACATTCACATACTTGCAACACATGAAACCTACACTCTTCAACTACTTTTCAGTATAAATTCATTGGTACTGACCTCTACTGAGAACTGCAAGTCATCACTGGTACTCACCACTGGTCTAAATTCAACCTGAGCAGCAATGCTTTTAGGACAACCCAAAAGGAAAAGGGAAAAGAATGATCAAGGATGTCACTCGCTAACAGACAGATATGTACCTTCGACCTGCATCGCCTTCCAATTTCCTGGAGCACACCAATAGACAAAGTTGCCAATAGATTTACTTTATCAGCTTCACTTTTAAGATCTTTGTTATTGGATGACTGATTGTTAGACATGCTAAGCTCTACCAAGAAGAAACAACAAAATTAGGCAATGCAAACAATCTGCACAAGTCCCAAGTCACATTTAATGAATATTAGAAAGATAATGTTGGCAGAAAAAAACAAACGTAATCATTAGTTGTTCAAGAGAAAAGCATCAGAGCAGAAGATGTGACTGAAAAAATGATAGAAACAATGCTAACAGAAGAAGCTATTTACAGGGTGTCAATCTTCTCCCGTTCAAATTTAGTTTAGCTGTATTCCTATTTAATGAAAGAAAATATGAATTTTGATTATTAGGCTTATAATAACAAATTGGTAGGCTTGGGTCACTAGGACTCTGCATAATAAGTCATGCATATGAAAAAGATTTGACAATAAGACACTGTCAGGTTGTTTTTTAATATACCCTTAAAACAGACAAAGAACAACATATTTTATTTTCTCATTCAAAGGCTGATTGAAGTTCTTGGAACACTTTAATTATAATCTCTGATTGGAATTTCCGTTCCATCTAATGGCAATCAAAGGAGTCAGACGTAGACAACTGACACTAGCATATTATCATAAAATTAAAAGAAATAGAAAACCCCAATTTGGCTATAGGTACTAGTGCTTAGAGATTTGTGAAATCTAAGAATTTTGTCAATGGAGGCTCATGAATACTAAATACAAGTGTCTGCCATACGAAGAACAAAATTTAAGCAAAGGTCACTCACAGAACCACCGGATGGAATTTCAGACTGTCTGATCCTCGGGAAATATGTGTGTGTGTGTGTGTGTGTGTGTGTGTGTGCATATTTATTTTGACTTCATATTCAATCAGGAGTCATGCCCATGACTTCTAATGGCAAAATACAGACTGGTCAGCCCAGGGAAGCATGTAATAAGCATGACCATATAGCAAAGTTAGTAGTGGATGTTGCAGATTACTTAATTCCCATATTTTGCAAAAGGCAATTGACAGAATTCATCCAAAGAATCATTTCAAATGGCATATCATCTCCATTATAGAAAACAGAGAAGTCTTAATGTAACCAGTTGGAGTAGGAATATGCAACACAAATAATTCATATACCTGCAACTTGATTTGGAGGCGACAGGCTTTGCTTCTGAATGTCATTGCCAGAATTAGGCTGCATAAGGGGAGAAGTTAAATGAAAATTGTTAAAAGAGGGAAATTCAACCACCAACCTAAACCAAAAAGGCAGGTTAGTGACCTCTTCGTTTTTCATAGGAGATGCATGTGACGACTCTGCAGGAACTGAAGATGATGCACCATGACCGAGTGTGTTTTGACAACCTCTGAGTTTATCCGATAAATCAGGTTCTAATGTTATTCCTGGGCCACGGCTGATGAAACTTCCTCTATTACCATCTTCCTCCACTAACCAGCCTCCTTGCAGTTGTGCCTGCCGAGGCAATCTAGACAACAGAGGCTGTTCGCTTGAAGCAGAATACCGGATATCTCTCCGAAGTGGATCACCAAGCAAACTAGATTCTGCAAATTTAATTTGGAAAGATGAAAGATTGATCCCAAATCAAAAGAAATAAAATCTAAATTAAACTGATATAATGTAAACTATCACACATGGTCGTTTCTCAAAAATTCAAGATTTAGGACACAAAAATCATACTTTCAGAAGGTAAAACTACTCTTGTGGATGCTGGAACAGCAGCACTTGTGACCGAAGTTACAGGGAGCTTAGAGTTTTCAGACTTCAACTCAATGTTATTAGCCATAGGATGAGAAACAGCATTCAAAACATTCTTATCTTCCTGCAAAGTTCAGGAAGGAAAAATAAGGACAAGGACTGTTAACAAGTGCCATTGAATGGCTTAAGACAGGCACAAACTAATGTATTTCCTTCAAGTATTGTCAATAGCAACGAACTACAACGTTACGTGGGAAGTAACAAACTGGTACAAAATAATACCTGAGGATGTGTCCTTTTTGCAACTTCAGGCCCATTTATTCCCTCAGCAATTGGAACATTTAAAATTCCATTTGGTATAAAACTAGCATCCTGAAAAAGTTACAGAATATTAATACTGAAATTCAGCAGTAGATTAGAGATTAATATCATATTATTACTATACCTCTGACATCAAATAGTTGCTCACATCTGGTGCACAAGGTAGGTTCACCACCTCATCTTCGTAGAAAATGTCAGATATTCTACGTAGTAGGTTTTCGTCGAATTCTCTGAATAGTGTAAAGAACAGATACCAGGGATACCACATATGTCAATTCAGAAGAATAATTTAAGGACTGAAACAATACATATCTAAAGCCAAAGAGCTTTAACAAAATCATGATAAATCAACTCACTTGAAAAAACCACCTCTGACACTGCATGCCACATTTCTTGCTACACAAAGAACAGGAACAGCATTTGCAGTCTGGATGAGAAAATGTATTTTTGTCAATAAGAACCACCAGATTGCTTAATGATTAAAACAACCTCAGAAAGAAAAAAATGCAATACCTCAGCCTGTGGAGCATAATACGGAGTGAATGGAGGAACTACATGAACACGAGGTTGATCCTTATCTTCCCACACCTTTAAACGATCATCTATTACCATTGCCATTTTCGGATGACAATTACCATCCTGGAAGACATTGAGCAAAGATTTCCTTGCACCTACAGAAAACTCTTCTAAATAGTTCAACCAAATGGGAATAGAAACAATAGCAAAGGATGAAATTGATTTTATCAAGATCAGAAAGGACTAAAACAACTGGGAGAGCCAATATAAGAAATTACTAAATTATTTAAAAACAAATCATGCAACAACATCCAGAAAAGAACTTGAGCATGGTCGTGAATTATCAATTGAGTAATATCTTCATCTAATCTAATAACAAATTAAAAAACTTAAGAGCTTAAATACAACATTGTGGAGAAAAGTTAAGGAGTACTGAAGATGAAACTCACCAGATTTGACACACACAACTCGGTCCAGAAGTTGTTTTGGGCTAATCAAATGTGCTTCCGGATCTAGAAGCCTCCACATTTCCAATGCATAATCTCTTTCAGCCATAGTACAAACATAAACTTCAAATCTTTTTCTTCCTTTTGCTGTTAAATAATTTTTCAAATCTTCCCAAGCAGGCCGTAGCCTGACTAACACACTGGTATCGCGATTCTATAGAAGAGAACATCCACAACAAGAAAGCAGTAAACAATCAAACTGGCAAAGCCATGACAAATGCATTTAGACAAATTCTTTAACAAAAAATAACGCAGTCTTAAAATAACTGCAGGTAATTTTCAGTGAAAACATTGTCTATGTAAGATTAAAACTACATAAAGCTAAATGAATGTCAAAATTTTTAAGTACACAATTAGAAGCAATAAATAAATCAACTTCAAAATGCCTTCTAACCTCTGGATTAATGCGTGTAAGAACAATATTCTTCTCAGGCAATCTTATTACAGGACGGACAACACGATGATTCCCATCAGAAAGCAGGGGGACTTCTTCCTGCTGAATCTTATAAACTTGCCCACCATCCAAAACACAGTCATTCTCTGCATACTGCTTCAATAAAGCCCGATCTTCAACATATCTCTTCATCTCTCCTGTCATCCCAGATTCCCGAATAGGGTCAGCCTCGCGGTCAATCCAACCGACCAAAGCCTCAATCCTATCTTCAAATGACTTCATTGTGTTGGCAACAATGAGAGTTTCATCAAGATCAAACACGATCGCTAAACAGCGAGTATTCAACATCCATAAACATGAATTGTACAAACCACATGGCACAGAGTAGCACCAAAAACAGGGAAATTTCTTCAGTTTGCTAGGCATTGCCACTAGATGTACTTCCTCACTACCAAGAAACACAACTGCGGTCTACATAAAGGAGTTACAATAGCATCAGTGAGACAGATATTAAATTATTAGCATGACATACATACCCTAGTAAGACAATGTAACTCCCAGAAGGACAGGTGAAACAATTAAGTAAATATCGAAGCGTGGTCGCCCGAGTGTGATTAAGAATCCAAGCAATTTCTAAACGTCCTTAGGAGATTAGAAATAAACACCATTTGACATTTAAATCAACTTTAGAGTATCAATGTAAACAACAATTTTAATATAAGGCAGAAAAATAATAAACCGCCCTAATATGCCTTCCAAATGCAAATGCAACTACTGAAGACACAAAATCGCAAACGACCAAAAAGAATGTTTGATGTAGAAAGTAATGCACCATTAACAAATATTAAGGGGAGACCAAAACGCAAAACCGCAAAACCTTGAGCTCGTAGAAGCAAGAAGCGTGGAGATTGATCAAGAGAGACTGGTCAATATTGGAATTTGAATTGGTATTGGAAGCAGGCTCAAGCTTGCAGCGAACAGAGGAGTAAGAAATCGTCTGAAGAACAGAGAGTGGATGACATCTCTCGCTGTTTGGGGAGAAGTGGCGAATCCGAATCTCATTATTCGGAAACTGAAAATTCCCATCCTTCACTGGAACAGTTTCCAGTTCCCCTAAATACACGTCTCCACGATAAACAGCGCATTTAAACCCTAATCGACTCATTATTTTCTCAAAAGATAATGAGAGAGAACAAATTACGCCAATTATCTAAACGAGCGTGACTGGAGAAATTAATTGGGAGGACAATTATCCCCCTCCGCATGAATTTACTCACACTCTCTCTCACTACCAATTCCCTCTCTGGGTGCGCTCGCTCTCTCTCTCACTCCCTCCTCTAGCGGCGGTTTTAAAACAGTCAGGTGGGCTTATATAGAAGCGTGGGTAGGGGATCAATTACGTAAATTGACCTGACGTTGATTGAAATTACGGATACGCCACGATGTTCCGTACGGGGATTTTTTTTAATGGGGGCAAAAAATGGCAAAGTGGGGAGATCATGCTTTGAGCGTGGGCATGGCTGGTTCTGAACGCGTGGCGGCAGATCAGACCGTCCGATCTAGTGCCCTGTAACTCCAGCCCGTTGATTTTGATGACTTCTCGCGGAGCCGAAGGTCGACTTCGTTAATTGCGATATGGCATATAACAGTTTTGACATATTATTATTTGTGAATGATTGTGCAAAATTTTAAAGTTTTTCAAAATTAAAAGTGTGGAAAAGTAGTAAAAAGTAAAAAATAAAAATATGAGGGGAAAAAACTAAAAGACGAGCATAAAAAATATGTTACTAAAAAGAGGGTAAGTAAAAGGTACAAAATGAAAATATTATAAAAAAGAGCACATGATAAATTATAAGATTATTACATTTTGGTAATTTTAATAAAAATATTTTTTGCAAGTAAAAACTGCATTAAAATATAAAAAGGATATATGAATAAATTAAAAATGATTGAAAACAGAATAAAATTTAAAATCAAAATGGACGAGATATTGTCAAGAAAAAAAATAGTTTACTTTTTTATGTAACAATCTGGTTTATTAATGAATTATCGCACGATTTATTTGAATGTAGGAATCTTACAACATGAATAATACTGTCGAATATGGAAATTAAGCTTTGCTTATTTTCCATATTTCCACCATAAAATATATATTTTAATCACTATATTTTCTAATATTATTTCTTTATCTCTCTTCTCTCAATTTAAAAAAAAAATCAAATATATAGCCATCCAAAGACAAAAACGTGGTCATTTCTATATTCTTTCGCTGACATCTCTATTATATTATTATTTTAATAATAATATTTGATTCGATAAAATAAATTTATATAACTATTTTTACTTTTTTACTTTATTTATCTATACTTTTGTGTTCTCTCAAATTTTCTCATTTTAAAATTTTATTACTTTTATTCTCTCTATTTTTTTATTTTTTTATTTTTTGTATAATGTAAAAATATACAATCACTCATAACATAAATTCTTTTGCTTTTCTATATTTTTATTTTTCTTTTCTTTAAACATATGATTTTTATGTTCGTTTTCTTTCAAATTTTATCTTTTTTTCAAAATTTTGTTCTTCCTTTATTTTTATTTTATATATTGTTTACTTTTTATTTTAAACAATTTTATTTTCATTATTTAAGATACAAATTTTTTATTTATAAATAAATTTACCAACGTATAATGTGTACAACTTTTACTAATTCATATTATGTATGTAGTAGTTGGTAACTAAAATTTAACATTTAAACATAATATTTAGGATATACTGTTTTAATTAAAAGTCACCAAAACATAGACTTCATATAAATATAATGACCGATCATACATACATAAAATGGAAAACTGTAATGGGAAGACAGTTCACAGGTTAGAAGTGTTGTTAAGAATGTAGTTATTATCATTATTCACTTGCATTGACATTTAGCAATGAGCGTAGCTATGCCTATGGTTGAAGGGAAGCGCTTCGTCAATGTAGGGAGCGCATTAGGCATCAATACCGGGAAGAAATAATAGCATCAAAATTTAAGAATCTTATAAAAATCAGAACGAACAAAATAAAAAAATAATTATTTTATTGCGAGTAAATTTTGGTAATAAGAAAATTGTTGATAGTAACGTCCAAATATATTGATATTTATAGCTCACGTTTTTCACTGTGTGATTGTAGATTAAATTCCTGCAACTAATTTTATATTAACAATAAATTTGTACAAGTATAATTAAAATTTAAATAAAATGAATTTTTGTTGATATAATTTTTAAATTAATCATTTGATTTTTTTTTGGATTTGAAGAAATTTGAATGTTATTATAATTTATTAAAGCGTTATGAATTTGATATTCTTTAAAGTTCAATGAGTTTTCAGGAAATATTACTTTATTAGTTTAACAACAAGATCTTTGATTAAACTCTAAAATTTAATGAGCTTTGCGATGAATACTTCCAATGTGGTAAGAACATTTTAAAACTTTTTAAAGAACACAGTTGGAATTGAAAAAGCTTTAGAAACTTGATTATCTTTGGAGCTGATTGAAACTTCAATTAATATTAATTCACGGATTTAGTGATCAAAATATGAATCAAATGTTATAATTTGATGAAACTACACAAAAAACATTGAAGAATCCTTTGAACTTCTTTGAAGGTGGAGACAACTTTTACGTCCTTTCTTTAAATTTTTAGATTTTTGTCTTGTCTTCATTTGTTGTTGAGTTAAAGTTGTAAATGCCATCCTCATTTGTAGAGGTGAAGATGATATATTTACCATATTTGTTTGACAATAGTCAATATTTGATTAATTAAAAATATTTAATTTGACATATTTTCTTTTAATTGAAAAATCATGATTTTGCTGTTAAACCATCGTCAATATTCATTTTACATAATATAATATGATTTGATTTGGTTGCTGAATTGGCAAGATTTGACACATAACATAATTCAATCGACTAGCTCTAGCATTTGTCGTAATTTGATTAGCTAGTATTGATACTTGTTACAATTTGATTAGACAATATTGATATGTGCAACAATTTAATTTGTAAATCATATTTGTAGTAAAATATTAATTTATTTTATTATTTAATTCTTAAAATTGTATTTAATTTAATTTCTAAAATATAAATAATAAATTTCTTTTTAATTGATATTTATTTTGCCATGTGTCATCTTCTCATTAGAGGCTAATTTGACTTTCTACAGTGATGTCATGAAGGGTTTGTTATTCCATAAAAATAGCTTTGCGAAAAGTGTGAGGAAATATGAGGCAATGATGCTTACAAGGTGTTCTGTTTTGTTCATTTTAAAATTCTACAACGTGTTTTAGGCATTAAAAGTTATCAAATTTCAAAGTATTAATTTGATTGTAAATTATATGTAATAATTAATTAGTAATATACGTAAGAATTAAAATTTTAAATTTGAGTTCATATAAAAAGTTTAATGAATAATACATTTTATGTGTAAAGTCTGGTGGGATGAAGAGATATGAAAAGACTGTATCAAACATAACCTTTTGGTTTATATCATATTGACACTATTATAGAATCGGGGAGGAAACAAACGATTATTTTAATTCAATTCATAAATTATCTCTCTATAACGCTTTTTTCATTCCACTAACTTTTTTTTTCGTATTTACATTATTTTAAATATTAATAATACTTAATCTATCTATCTTTTATTCTTATCTTTATTATGTAGACTTTAATTTAAAAGAAGATCCAATAAACGAGTCTCGTTTATACTATTACTTTTAGTCAATACTATTTAACTATATTATTAAGTGTGTAGGATTTATAATCAATGACCTTTTGTAGTCAATGCTATATTACCAAACCATTTTTGGCCATATTTATTTTTATTTATTCACCCAAAAAACATATACTACAATCATTACATTTTTTAAATTTTATTTCTATCTGTCTTTTACTTTTATACACTTTTTCATTAAAATATACCCTAAAAACACACACCAAAAAATCAAAACAAACATAACCTTAGTTTTCTCTATTTTTTCTTTTCTCAATTTAACCTTTTTTTTAATTATTTTATCTTTATCTCAAAAAATTTGAATTTTCCTTTACTCCATTACATTTTTTGATTTATTATCTCTCTCTTTTATAAAAATATTAAAAGATTTTAATTTATAAATATTTTCATTTTTATTTTTCAAATTCTAAAAATGTAATAATATTATTATAATAATTAATAAATTTAATTAATTATTTTGAATAAATGTGAACACAGATCTAATATGCCATAATGCGTTTTCGATTCTTCATTGTGATGAAAATTACGATGTTAGTTATGGTGCTGGAAAATGCTTGGTAACCCTCCGCACAACGTTTTATCTGAAAATCGGGTAGCAAAACTTGTGCTGCAACATACTTGGCTCACATTCTTAATTGGAAAATATGATTTTGACGAATGAACCAAGAATAAAAATTTTGACCCATATGATAAATAATTTTGTCATGACCTTATATCATATGCTGCTTATAAGTTATAGTCGAGAATTAAATTACAGTTTGAAGGAAAAACGAAAGATATTAAAATAATTTTCTTGAAAAAATAATTAAAGAATAACAGTGGATAATTATAATATAATAGCAAAAGAACAGGGGCTTTGCTTAGAATCTAATTTGGTTGTGTTCCCAACACATTTGTAGAACAAAAATTTTTGTAGTTGGATTTTTATTAACAAGAAATTTGTATAAATTGATTACAATTTTAATCGAATAAAATTTTGTTGGTCTTATCCTATAACTTGGTCTTTTGATTATTATTCTAAATTGTATGATTTGAATATTGATAGAATAATCCGACTGAAATTGAAGGAGCTTTTGAGTTTTGATTCTCTTTAATGTTGCCTAAAACCTTCAATAACATTAATCCACTGGTATAGTACCTCGGATGTGGATTAAGACAATAATTTGATGGGCTTCTACGAATAACGACTCGAATGTTGGAAGAATGACTTTAAGCTTGGGGAGAAGATTCATTGAGGTTTCTGAATTGCCTGTTGCTTGATGTAGGTTTTGTTCTTCTCCCTCGTCTTCGTAGTGTTTTTTACTTTGATGTCTTCGTTTTGTGTTGATGTTGTTTCCCTTTGATTTATGGACAGCGCTCCTGTTTATAGGAGTGGAGAAGGCTTTGTTTAACATATACGCTTGACGATGTGGCATCACTTGATTGCCTGAGAACATTTAATTTGATATTATTTCTTTTAATTAGATGATTACGAATTGATTGTCGAATCAAATATATTCTCCTTTCAAGCTAATAAGATTTGACACGTAGTATGATCTAATTGGCCTATTTTGACATTTGTCGCGATTTGGTTAGGTGGGGTCATATGTAATAAAAGTATTAATTTTTTATTATTTAATTTTAAAAATTCTGTTTATTTTAATCCCTAAAAATAAATAATTGATTATTGACATTTTATTATAACAAAATGTCATATGACAACATCTAATTGAGCAAATATTATAATTCCTACACCATTAACATACTTTTTAATCAAATATAAATTTAAAATTTTTTTATTTATACATATATTTAAAATTTAATCATTATATTATTACAGTTTAACTAGTTCTTTTATATTTATATATTGATATATACCTGCACACACGTATATATTATATGAATTTATATGCTGTTGTATCATCTCATCATTTTTATACATATTTACATAAAAAAATACTTTAATTTAATTTTCATACAATATTTTACAACCATTTCCAACTCCATCCAAATAAAGAACCAAACATGATTTATCATCTTACAACTATCCCTGTTTGTTTGGATCTTAATTTGATTTAAATACTATTAAAGCACTAATCTTCCACGTCATCATGCACGACCGCAACAGTGTCTGTCCTCAATTTTAAAACCATACGTGTCGAAATGTTATTGGTGATTCTCCTAAGTCTATCCGCCCTACTCCAACAGGACCCCTTCATGTTACTTTCACAACCAAGCTTCGCTGCACGCAAGCAACGCTCGAAAGCTTACGTCAATTGAACCTTCCTTTCCTTCAACACAACGGAAGAGACGCTCCATTCGAGCCGCCGGAGAGGGGGAATCGGGTATCAGGCTTTACCGGTTCCTATGGTGAAGTCTCAGCACGTTTCAAGTCGTTTTCCAACTACGCTGAAAGCGAGTCGATCAGAGAAGGAAGTTTTGTGGACGACTTGACGCCTTATGGCTGCGGCGATGTTGTACCACCTCCTTCGACGGAGACGGGAAATTCTGGCGTACCCGGCGGATATGGAGACAGAGGAAGGTTCCGCTCTCGTAGAGTTGAGAAGATTAGTCCAAAATACGCTTGTAACCACACATCAGTGCATGCGTGTACGCGTGTTTCGGTGTGTGTTTTTGACGTTTGATCCGCTAGACGATATAGTATTATAAATTAAATTTTATTAGTTGTGCAATAATCGAATTAAGAACAAAAAATAAAATCATGTACTACCAAATGACAGCTTTTAGTTTTTTCATGTTGAACAACGTGAATATTGTTGTCCTCGTGAGTTAGTGATCTGCCGTTTGATGCAGTAGCAATATATCTTTGACATATAATATGTAGACGATGCCCGGACAATATTTCAGGCAAAACGCGAATCGACTGGAGGAGAAAGGGGTAGGGAGAAGGAGATGTTGCAGATATAATCGAGAAAGCTGTTGAATACAAAGCAGAGTACTGCGAGAGATGGAAGATAAGGCGCGACAATAGCAGTTTGTTAACAGGGAAGAGGAAAAGGTTAGGCTTATTTTCTTCACAGAAAATTTATTCCGTTAGTGCGCAGTGCTCAAATTAATTTGATTATATAGTGGCGTGAAACAATTAATCTTATGAATCTTTTTAAACTAGAATATTCATCGTATGTATTACCGATTCAAGGACTCGAAATCAATTTTCATCACCCATTTATTTTGTGTTTAGATTGCGGATTGCAGTTGTTTGTAGAAAGCAGACAGAAGTTCCATGCTGAGGTTGACGGCAAAAGTTATGGAAAGGTAATTGTCCAACAATTGAGAAGGGGAAGCACGAGGAGGAAAAGAAGCCCTCCCTCTATTGTAGCAAAGCCAACTGATATCTCCCGGACGCGTCAAATTTTTGTGAAGCTCAAACACAAACCACCTGGTTGTATGCTGCCTCCTCCACATCAATCTGGAAAAGATGCTAAAATTCAAGAAACATCTCCTGTCGTCTGCTAAGCATCAGACAACATCCGACATTCAAGCTTTATCTGCTGCTGTTACAAGATGAAGTTGCTGTATCCAAAGTTTGTTAGTATACTGGTGTCGCTTTTCTGAAGGTAGTCATGCAAACTTGAATGACGGCATGCTAGCGTTACACTGCATGCCGTGGTTGATATATCTATGATTAAAGATCTCTTTCCTATTTTACTTTTTGTCACTTTATGCCTTGGTAGATCATGCTCTCGTTGTAATTGCCCCTCTAAGCTATGGAATTGAACACTGCGACATTCTAAGGAAAAAGAACGATATGCAATCATCGAGAAGGAGGTATCTTTTTGACATAGAATTCTATATTTTCTATGTTTTTTATTAAGGCATGATGTCTCAATCGATACAGGATAAAAATATGAAAACAACTACAGGCATGTAGAAGACTAAAAATTGAAAAAAAAATACTGGGAATCACGTTGGATATAATAGGAAACTGTGGTGTCATCTAGGAAGCATCTGTGTAATAAAGTGAGCGTTATTTGACTGGGTTGGAGCCACCAAAGGAATAGCTGAACCTTTGGCTTTGTCCGAGTTAGAGTAAGTCTGCAAGCGACCAACGGTTGATTTATTGGAATTTTGTGGTCTATACAATGCAGGCTCTGATGGCATGTCCTCTTTAAGATTAACATCTGTAGAGAGCATCTTCACCACTTGTTTCATGTCAGGTTTTTGGTGAGAAGCTGCTTGCGTGCAAAATAATGCTACTTTCACAAAGCGCATTATTTCATCCTTCTAAGAGTCCAGAAAATCTGGATCTACAATCTCTCAAAGTCTACCTTCCTTGAATAGTTTCCATGTCCACAGGACTGATTGTTTGATATTAATTTTCTTCTTACGTATTAGTTTACTAATGGACCGTAAATGATGCATGGACGGACAACACAAGGCTTGCTGTGAAACCTACCAGATTCAAGCAGAACCAAGAAATCTTCTCCAAAACCATCCTTACTGCTACTTCTTCCACTGATAATTTACAGCGCAAGCACCCCAAAGCTATATACGTCTGCTTTCTTAGTAAGTTGACCCAACATAGCATATTCTGGAGCAAGATTGCCCCTGCATCAGATAAAAGGGAAAAGGGAAGAATAATGAGAAACAAAGAGGAAACTGTAACGTATAGAATAGGTTTTTTTTCCCAGTAAACAAGAAACTTCAAAGTATAACTGAACTTGCACTTACTCTGTTCCTGCTACTCGCGTGCTAACATGTGTGGCATTATCAGGAAACAATTTTCTAATCCAAAATCTCCAATCTTGGGGAGGAAATTCTCATCAAGAAGCACATTGCTTGCCTTTATGTCACGATGAACAATGTGCAGTTCAGCAACCTCATGAAGGAATGCAAGGCCAGAAGCCGTACCAATACATATTGCAGCCCTCTTAAAACAATCCAGTTCAACACGTCTAGCATTTGAGCCTGAAATAAGCAGTTTGCGTTATGCTATACATAAACATTATCAATATTTTTGTCTGCTACCATACTATAGCAATCGTATTCCCAAGATCAGAGTAATCTAGACTATATCCGTCATGGTACCCCCACCCTCGCAATAAAATCTTCATCAGTAATCTAGTGGCGAAATGCCCTGCCCCTTGTTAAAAGCACAACCTACTCTATCAACTAGTTCTGTTCAAATTATAGAAAGTTCTTTTACCAAGCAAGGCATTGGCGAGGCTGTTGTTCTCCAAATATGGATACACTAAGATTCTATTATTCCCCTCAATGCAACAACCAATCAGCCGAACAAGATTCGGATGTTGGATATTTGATATTATATTAATCTCTGTCAAGAACTCATCAGTCCCTAGCTTAGATTCAGCAGAAAGAGACTTGATAGCTACTTCAGTCCCATCCCTCAACACTCCCTGAAATTGTGTACGTAGAGTTATACACGTATATAGTTAAATATAAAATATACAAGAGAAAAGATGAACAAAAGGGAAAACGGCTGTGTACGCAAGCAAAAGCTTCTTGTTTCCACTGTCCCTGTTCTGGAAGACCTGAACCAACCCCGAGTTGGGGTTCTAAAGCAACTATAAACCTTATTGGTGATATTGACTTGAAGCTTACCTTGTGGACCACTCCAAAACCACCTCTTCCGATTCTGTTAGAAGGATGAAAACACCTTGTAGCTAATCGCAAGGAATGGTATGAAAGAAGCCTAATATTGTTGGTAGCGATTCCTCGTCATGCAGAGGCCAATAAAGCAACCAAAAATGTAAACAAACACTTATAAATGACATCAAATAGCAATAGAGAATTGAACTGTATAAGGAGGATATAAAACATTAGGCTAATGCCATAGTCTGCCACCTGACAGGTCCCATGTGTATCTTCTGCCATTTATACGTCTAACACGGGATCAAAAACTCTCTCCACTTGTCTTTCGATAGTCAAAAAAAGAAACAGTTCCATATGAAGCACCCTACCGGGCTAAATGTTGGTCATCATTACATACATCATAAAGAACGGATGTCCCAATTCCTGATCCAGTGAGCCATCAACCTGGCCCACCTACCACCTGAAGTTTTCGCCCTTTCTATTTCTTTCTCGTTCAATCCGAGATGCAGTTCGCCCATTTTGATACTAGTGTACGATAAAATAGCACACTTTCCCGCCTCCGTTGCAGTCCTCTCTTTGCAGCAAAGAAATGCACCAAAACAAGTCGATAACCCCATTTCAGCGGTTATTCGTTTGACACAAAAACCTAACCTTAAATCACTTATTCCTGTCTCCTGCAATCCAATAATAAGAACAGCGAGTGAAGAAGCCGTGAAGTGGAAAAGGAAAATGCAGTAAATTAAATACATTACTCTGTGCTTAACTGATGCTTATACAACAGACGCGTAGGTATTGTCCCGATGGTGTGTAGCGGTGATGAATGACACGTATTTATTTCTTTTTGCTTGTGACTTCCAGGAGTTATTGACCATGAAAAGTCAGAAAAATTGAGAGTGAAAAATTGAGGAAAAAATCGGAGGGAAAATTTGTAATACCCAAAGGTGCATTAGAACCATAGTGGAAATTTTTATTTATAAAGGTTAATTATTTAATTACTTAATTTTCTAAAATTTTCGTGTGAAATAAATGTAGTGTGGAAGAAGATGTGTACATAAATCCTCCCAACTCAATAGATAAATAAAGAGACATTTATTCATATCTATTAAGTTTTGAAAATAAGAAAAAATCAGGCTTGGACTGGCTGGACAGAATGTCCTGCGGTTGAATAAATGTCTTTTCACAGTGCGAACGCGACATCTCCGTTCACAGCCATGCGAAGTATGATGCTGAGACTCTTTGCGGTTGCGAGTGATTATTTTATAGTCGCAAAATTTGAAAAATGAATAAACTTTATTTTCATGTATTTAATATTTAATTTTATTAATTTTAAAATTAAAATATATGTAAATATAGAGATTAAAAATTTGTTAAGAAAATCGACCAAAAAAATAACTTAGAAACTGAGAAGGAAGTCAGTCAAAGCAAATAGGATACATAAAAGAACATAAGAATTGAATTGTACAGTGCTTCGGACAGTATTTAATCTGTTGGGAAACAAATATGAGTTAGAAAAAGTGACATCCCACATTGATAGAAAAAGAAAAAAGTGACTTGTATATAAAGTGGATACTTGACCCATAACTCACAGCCTTAAGGTTTTGGGTTAATACATGGTGTCAAGCCCACTTATGTACGTGGGCCCGACTACAAACTCTGATTGAACCTTATTGGGCCAGAGGAGAAGCCCAATCAAATTGGGAGCATCACCCATGAACAACGTATGTTGGGCCTGGAGCGGAGTCCAACAAGATCGGGGACCACACAACAAACTTATAAGAACAAAATTAGAAGAGGAAAAGTGGAGAGGAGAACACTCAAGAATTTTTCTACTTCTCAACTCAATCAACACTTTTATAAAAAACTCTCTCTTCTACAACTCTATATTTTCTTTCTTCTTCTCTTGAATTGAATCATCCACACTGAGTTGGATAAGTGAAAGTGCCTTTTGATCTTTCACTTTAGCCTCTTTGACTGCCTTCTTCACATCTTTGCTTGCAGTAGCCAAATCTTCTGGTACCAAAAATTCTTCTTCTACTGCATCCCAAACATCTTGTCCACCAAGGAATGCCTTCATTTGGATGCTCCATTTTTCGTAATTCTCTTTTGTGAGTTTTGGAATTGGAAGGACTCCACCAGCAACGGCCATCCTAACCTCGCTCTGATACCAGTTTGTTTTGTGTGTTAAGGTTTGTGGCTATTTATGCACTAAGAGCCACCCATTTTGACCAACAAGAACAAGCCAAAGGTTATGACCAATGAGGTGCGGGGGTAGGTGCCTCCAAACGTGGCCAATCGGGTGCGGGGGTAGGTGCCTCCAAATGTGGCCAATCGAGTGCAGGGGTAGGTACCTCCAAATGTGGTCAATCGAGTGCAGGGCTTTCAACTATAAATAGAGGAGGTTTTGGCAAGCTTTAGCATTAGTTCAAGTGCATGAATTGAGTGTGTGAGTGTGTGTAAAAGAAGTGTTCCTTGTGAGGTTGTTTTGGAGAGTTCAAGTTCCTCCCTCCCTTTTGTTGTTTGTTTCTTTCTTTTGTACTATACACATTCAAATATAAAGTGCCACGTTTTAAAAGCTCCTTTCTGTTTTAGAGTCCATTTCTCCCAACATAATCTGCTCTACTTTACGTGTGCGCACAGTGCATCAGACTTGGTTGCAGAAACGGGCAGCCGGGGAAAGTCTGTTTGGGAACTTTGAACATCATTAGTTCACATAGTTTTTGAATCATCTTAGTTCACATAGCTTTAGCTATGGGAGCACGGTGAAAGAGAGAAATAAAGAGTAACCCAGAAACAAGGACGAAAACAACACGAAATGACCATTCCAAAAGTGGAAAGGTTTTCATGTCACCCATTTCGTAGAGCAACATGAAAGGGTTGCTTTTGCTGTTAACTACCAAAATCATGGTCGGCACCAAGAAGTCTTTAGTCCAAAATCATTCAACATGAAAAACCTCTCTCTATCCATCCACAACCGAAAAACAGAAACAAAATCTGGGTTTTTTAAATAAAAATACCTGTTTTAATTTTTGATTAAAAAAATATCCCGCTTCTTGGGTTTTTACAATTTTGTCCCTTTGTCGGAAGTTGGGTTTCCGACTTTGCTGTTGTCAAAAATTGGATTTCCAGCATTATAATGAGAATTAAAAAATTAAAAAATTTAAAAAAGTTGGAATCTTGGATTCCGGCTTCTTTAGAAGTAAAGCAAAATTAAAAAACTGACATATTAGGGATTGGGGTTTGGTATGTGTGTGTACATTAAGATTTTTATGTGTTAAATGTTTTTTTTGTTGTAATTGAATAGAATTAATAAATTTCAACATAAATGAAAGAATAATGCTTTTTTTTTACATTCAATTTTGTTAATATGTATAATACATTGTGGCAAAAGTGCTTTTATAAATTGTAAATGTAATAACGCGGAATAGTAAATTCTTCTTACAAAATTTTTTATAGTACAGAAAATTTCTTTCCTATTTATCTATACTATATTATTATTATAATAATAAAATTTGGTTAGAGAAAGTAAATTTACACTTAACCTTATATTAATTACTTTTATATTCTACAAATTGTATTATTTGTTAAATTCTTTTGATCTTTTGTTATTATGTATTTAAAATATTTATGCACTAATTGTTATTTATATATATTGTCTTGTAACTTGTTTGTTTGTGTATTTTCTCAAACTTTTTCTTTTATTTTCTTTCAAAAAACAATTGATATTTCATTAGTAATTAGAAGGGAAACTAGGGAGCGACTGATGATAACATATATGGAAACGTAGATAGTTTGATAATAATATATTCATTAAAAGTAAGTACAATATATGAAGAGTTTTACATAACTAATATTAGATTAGAGTCATTTATTCATTTTCATCAAACATATAATAATCTGACTTGTACTTTGAATGGCTGATAATTTTTAAAATTTCATGACGTAATAGTTTACGACCTTGTGCAAATGTAATATTTTTAGCTAATCGAAATATTTGATACCTAAAGTAGCGTGCCCATATTCAATTATTTTATTGACTTATTTATTAGATGGTATTTTCGTGTGTCTACTAAGCTTTTGGGCATGGACAATAATCATTGCTTTAGAACCTTTACGGCTAGGGCTTAGAAATCACAGACCAGTGCTTTAGACTCCTTTACTTTGTATGACCATTTTTTCCTTATACCACAATAGTATTTAATTGAGCCATCATCAATGAGTGATTCAAAATCATCATTTCTTTACGTAATAAGCTACATCCTTTATCGGTTGGAATTTAGATAATCTCACATACTTATAAATAAAATATAATGACTTCTGAGTAAGATGTATATCATTGTATGTGAGAATTAGACTTGAAATGAAGTTGATATTTATAATTGCATGTAAGATGGTGAGTACAACACAAATAAAATAGACCACAATACGTAGAGGACAAGGGTACAAACTTGACTACATGTAGCAGTTTAATGGTGTTGCATTTGGATATGTGAAAGTATGACATGATGTAAAAATACAGATGTCCTTGTAATATAATATGACGAGACATTAAAAATTGAAGACTCGTCTATTGATAAGATAAATCAATTTAATCAGTCGAAAATCAAGTAGTCCCCATTTATTAATATCAAAAAAGTTACAATAAAGGTTGCACACTGTAAAGGAGTGTTGATATTGATGGACTAAGATAACATATAGATCTAAGGTGTGTCATTTAATGCATTAAATAGAATCGTGCCTCATAGTCTGAAGTGACGAGGTATTAAAAGTTGATACTCATCTCTTAATGTGATAAATCAGTTTACTAGTAGGGCTCATAAGTCAAAAATGAAGCAATTTTCATGACTTGTTAGGAATAAAGTTGTAATAAAGGAACATTAAAAATTGAGAACCAATTTATTGATGAGATGAATCAATTTAATGGTGGGGTTTTGTCTATCAAGAATTAAGCAGTCCCCATCTTTTAATATCAATAAAGTTGTAATAAGGGTGGCATACTGCAAAGGGGTATTAATATTAATGGGATAAGACAATATACTTAGTTAAGATGTGTCATTCAATGTCTTGAATATGGTCACATACCTCGCAATCTAATATGTTAATGACCTATTTATTGATGCAATAATTCAGTTTAGTGGTAGCGCTCATAAGTTAAAAATGGAGCAGTTCTCATGGCCTATTGGGAATAAGGCTATAATAAAGAGACACTAAAAGTTAAGGATTCATCTATTGATGGAATAAATCAATTCAATAGAGAAGCTCGTTAGTTGAGAATCGAGTAGTCCATATCTATTGATGTCAATCAAATTGTAATAAGGATGACACGCTATAAAGGGGTATTAATATTGATAGGATAATGCAATATACCAAGTTATGACATATCATTCAATGCATTGAATAGGGTTACATTCCTCGTAGTCTGATGTGATGAGACATTAAAAGTTGATAACCCATTTATTGATGCCATAATGCAGTTTAGTGGTAGGGCTCGTGAGTTGAAAATAGAGCAATTTTCAAGACTCGTTGGGAATAAAGTTATAATAAGGAGACAATAAAAGTTGAGGACTCATCTATTGATTGGATAAACTAATTCAATTGTAAGGTTGGGCAATCAATGCACCTGAAGCCCTTATGCCTGAACGAGTTGAACTATCTTATTCCAATCTGCAGTAGAGCAGGTTAGTTTAATGGGACAACACGGCAACAGTGAGAAATTGATGTGATCTTGCATTTGATTCAAGTTTGGGATTTCTTATTATAAATACATGTGTAACCGTTGGTTAAAAATCATCAATAGAGGCTTTTTGAGCATTCAAAATGCACTACACTAGCGAGGATATCTTCTAAACAATGGGGAGATTGTGGCTTCTTGATGATCATTTTTAATATAGTTTAGATCTAAATAAGAGATACTCACTTGCTTACCATACCACAGGGAGGTGAAATGACAATATCAATTGTAGCAACAACATGAAATTTTTGTAGAAATTTGAGAAGTTAGAATTCATTATCCAAGTTGGAAAGCGATGATTATGACACATGATCGTCATAACATATCCCTTCAATAATTCTCACTCGCCCCTTTACATAGAAATGTTTTCGGGATGGTAAGTCATTCTAATCCTTACCCTAAGTGCCTCTAAGGTTATCATGTGTAGACTATCCTCTTGAAAATGAGGATAATTTGCGATGATTTGTAACATCCCGAATTAGTGCAGCACTTGATCTAAGTGATGCATTTCCACCACATCGTAAAAAAATAGTGGTTCTCAGTATGCCCACATCTTACGCCTGGCAAATGATGGTAGTGATACATATATTTTAAAGGTATAGGGCTGCCACTCAAATTAGGTAATTGTAGATTGTGAAAATGTTAGATAACAAGTGTAATACATGTATTGTTGAATGATAATTATGCAAAACTACTAACATACTTGAGCCTAGGTCTTGGAGTTAAGATCTCCTAGAGCATGCGTACACTGTTACTCCCGGTCTCCATCAACTGCTACCTACAGTTCGTCCACTTGAAATACATGAGCAATAATGTAGTTACAAACACGTGCATAAAATTAAGCTTTAAATTTAGTAGCTAAAACATATGAATAAAGTTAGACTTACAAGTATTGTAACACCTCTGTGCATCTCTAAGGGCCTTGTGTCGAAATATTGTACTGATAAATGTGGGCCTACGCCTGGGATGTCAAGCCCATATCTGCACATACAATTTTAATATGTTCTTATATAGATGGTGTTAAAAGAAATAACCATATGCATATGATTATATGTACATCTACCTGCAATAGTAAAATTGAGCTCGTAAGTGTAGATCTCCCTTGTATGCATGTAGTACATAACTTTCAGTAAAGACATGCCAATGCTACATTTTCCCTACTCCATAATGGCTCACAATACAATAAGTTGACCCAGACGTGTGACACATTGGGGAAACGATGCCACCCAAAATAAGCATAGAAAAATCCTGTGTCCATGACTCCACCTCTACCTGTAACATGTAGAGCGTGATCACGAAGGTAGATGTAAATCATCCTCAAAGATATAGATGAACTCCTGAACTGCCTAACATCTAGACACCACCCCAAGGTTTCATTGCACATAAGCTGTCAACTTGCCTGTATGCCTATTAATAGCTCCTCGGTAATAGAAAGGTGTTAGATAACTATGATATCTTCAAGGGTAATGGTCGCATCACGTAGTATGATATGGAACATGTACATCTCTTAACGCCATCTCTCGACAAGAGCTATAATGAGATCATGATCTAATAGTATGATGCCATATCTATAGACGATATACAAGCCAATGCAATGCAAAATGTCTAATACAAGATGGTCAACTATTAGAAGCTAATGCAGTCGGCGTTACTGTGGCATCAATTTGTCATGTCCACACATCCTCCTAGTGGTGCTCTAATTGCAAGCAAAGCAACAATTCATCAATTGGGAAGGGGTGCATATGAGGGTCGGTGGATAGCTTGATAGTCGAATAATATTTGTTTATGTTACGCAAAATTGTGAACTATTTGAATATTCATCAAATGTATAAAAAGAATAAATTATGTAGGCTTTATTATTCTATACAGTAATTAATAGATCATGTGAAAAATGGAGAGCTAAAAAAGAAATCACGCCAACTTACATGTATCAAATGAAATACATAAAATACATGAAACATCATAAATAGAAATAATTATCTCAACTTACATAAATGAAATAATTGACATATTGTACATAAATATTCACACACTGCTTCTAGCAAATAAAAAAAAACAATAATACATCAATAATAAATGTAAAGAATAGGCTTATCGATGCCAGGAACTTGATGCTTGGGATCAATATATCCACACTTCACCTTCTGCCTGGCTTGCACTTAACCAAGATCCATTTCATTAGGTATATGTGTCGTCTAGTCCTGTGCTCAACATCGCCACTACCGAGACTCTGTGTTGTGCGTAAATGGCTAAGGGTCCCTTTCAATCAATAGAGTAAAAAGGGCTCACAGATTCCTTGGAATTCACAAGGTACATTCTACAAACATGCATCACATGCGAGTATGGAATCTTATATGCAGCTTACTTTTCATAGTTGCATTCCTGTAGCGTAATACCCACGAAGTAGTTAGTTATGTGATGGCCCTCTCAGTATATTGTGCACACATTTGTTGATAAAATGCACTAGTCAATCAGCTACAAAGTGTGCCTAATAGACTCTTGCTTGGGTCCCTTTACATCTTAGTCAGCTATATGGGCTAGTCCTAATCATCTACCTGCATGCCTGTGGTATTGGTCAATCTATCTAAAAAGAATACAATGACATGCTCAAATGTAAGTGCACACTAGATGTAACAAGGAGTCGCCATGTTCCTTTCAACACTCCATTTAGGGACTCTGAGATGTTGATCATCTATATTCTTACTCAATATCCCTTGTCCTGTACAATAGCCCATTTCTCATGGTCAATTGCCATCAGCCAATTACATGCAATAGGATTGGAACTGTTAATTTTGACCATGCATCTATCAAACTTGATGAGCTCGTGTGTGGACACCACCCCCCAACACAAGTCCTTCAAGCCTAATTGTCAAATCTCTTAGTGAAGTTGGGATCGTGTGCCTTAAAGAAAATAATTTAACCCCGTCGAGTGGTTGAAAGTCAAAAACACATTCCACAGCAGCTAGCAGACCAGCATGATAATTAAATATCAAACAAGTTGGGGTCCTTCTTCTCACACGATGCCAACTCAACTGAGTAAGAATGAGTGTTAGGAGTCTGAGCTTTCCTTGTCACTAATGGTAAATGCCAGAGGCAACACCTTGTGGTTCGCATCTAAGGCCATTGCAATGAGCATCTTGTACTGGGATTTCACATATATATATATATGTGTGTGTGTGTGTGTCCCATCAATGCTAATTACATTGCAGTAGTGTTGAAATCCATCTATACATAGTTTAAAGGTCTAAAATACATACTTCAACGGTACTGCCTTTGTGCACCACTTTTGACATGGCACCATTTGATAATGGTCCAGGGGTTATACTTCTTAAGTGTAGTTATATATGTTGGCAACTTCTACACTGAAATTCTTCCTCATCTTATAAACCATATCTAAAGTCCGCCTTAACCCGTGTTAAGCCTTAGTATAGGTATATTCAAACCTATACATATCTTTCATTGTTTGCATTATGAATTTGATCTTGTATGACAAGTCTCGCTAGATCATCCTCACAAGTAGCCATGTTATTTTGTTCATATTTAAAATTTTGTGATTCATTGATATCGACTTAGGGAAACAAATGCGTGAGCCCATGTACTTAGTAATCCTTCAATAACTCAACCTTAGTTTAAATATAGCTTGTAATCCCTACCTACACCTCATGTCATCTGTGCTATAATTGCACTACACTTTTCATAACTTAAGAGTGCTTTTCAAAACTTTGAACTTTCACTGTGCCACACTAAATGAATGCTCTTTAATGGCTGTAATAACATACTTTTTATTTCTGAAATTCATCCCAACAGTTAACTCCCACTAACCTCCTCATAGAATCAGCTCCATGCACTAGGTGAAATATCCATTCTGTCTTGATCATAGTCACCAATTATGTGCTATAAGAACTTAATCGACAAGTATCATGAAGGCATAGTACCACTCTACATGATTGGCTAACTAGACGAGCCTGCTTAATCTTGCGATGTACATAACTTTGGTAGTGCTGTGGCAATTCCACCCTCATCATCAACCACATCACCATCTCCCTTTGTCACTGTTAGAAAGGACATTTATGGCTCTCCAATTTGAGCTAAAACTAACTCCATATACATTCGTGGGTCAACCTACATCATCTGCTCAAATTGTTGATCTATTTCAGCATCCTCTTCCTCCCCTCTATTAGGTCCGACATTGCATTCCTATTTCCCTACATTGTCTTGAACCCACATTGTAGCAAATGTTGTGAGCAATTCATTAATATTCTCGTTCAGTGTCCCATGAACCACATTAAGAGTACTTTGATGCCCCTACCTCCATGTCAATGCCTTAGACTCCACAAACAGCTTTAGAAAGTGTAATCCATTTATTAGAGTCAAACAAAACGTTACATTCCTCATCCAACTTTATTAAAACTGTTTTCTAAAGCCTATGTTCGTAACTAAGTACAAACGGAATTTGCATTATCAATCCATATTGATGACAATTAACACCACTTAGCTCATATACCTTTGCAAATAGTTGCGATAAACTCAAGTCCTAACTAAAAATATCAAATGTTAATGGTTGTCGATCATATCTATAACAATTCCCATCATCCAAAATATGATCACCTCAGTACAAAACGAGTCGTATATAGTTTCCTTCAATCGACATGTATTTACAAAAAAATATTAAAAAAACTTAAATGGTTGACAAAATAAAATAAAATTTCAAATATCATCATTAAGAGTTCAAAATTGATATAAATTGCGTCCAAGTATAGACGTAAGTGTAAATTAAATATTATTTTTAAAATATTTGTATACAATTTTACAACTATCTATTTTTGAATACAATCTTTTCTTTTGCATGCCTACTAGATATTCACATTATTTCTTTAATTGTTAGAAATTATTTTATTATGTACTAACTAATTGTCCCTATCAAACTTAATTGAAATATATTTTAATTTTCCTAAACTATATTTTTATATAATATAATATAAATATTTTAGGTATATTTAATAAAATCGAACTATTAATAATATTTACTTTTTGAATAAATATTTTCTATAACAAAACTCTTGTTGATATTTAATTACATCTACTAATTATTTACTTATGATTATCGACTTGAACTAATTCATATTAATGCCAAGGTTTATAGATTAGAGACAATTATAGTGCAACAATTTAACATAGAATATCTTTATTTACTTATGATTAGTGATTTTTACTAATTCCTATTAATGCCAGATTTATAGTCTGCATACCATCATAGTAAAACAATTTATCACAGAATATGTTAAACATACAATCATAGTACAAACATACATAACATAATCATATTAACCTATCATTCATAACATAATATAAACATAAATATGAACAAACACATATACTTCAAGTAATGAAACATAACATGTAACTTAATTTTGTTCAAAAGGACATTCCAACAAAATTCACTAAAATAGTAAATAACTTTTACATATATATTTAAGCATAAAATTAGAACAAATGCAACAAAACAACAAATGAAATAATCAATTTTGTCCAATAGTTATGCTACACCTCAATGCTTGATTTCTTCACAAGAATATGTTGCTCTTCAATGAAACAAGAATGGGAATGAAACTACAATTAATATTGAACACAACAATGACGTAGGAATGGAAATGAAACTGCAAATAATATTAAACAAATAAATAGTGATAATATTTTGAAATCACTACAAGCTTTACATAGGTCCTATCACAACTCATAACTATTACTTATTTAATTGTTAGAAATTATTTTATTAACTAATAACAAATCATTCTTATCAAATGTAATTGAAATATATTTTAGTTTTCCTGAACCATATCTTTACTTTATTTCCCATTATTATTTTCTTAATGATTAAAAGATTATTTATAATACAATAAAAATATTTTAGGTTTATTTAATAATTCAAATAATATAACTAACACACAATATTACTAACAAAATCGCACTATGAACAATATTTTGTTACATAAAATAATTACTTATTTAAATATACCAATCACCACTTATTTCGTAATATACAGTAAATGTTAATTATACTTGCTGCTTACATGTTACTAATTAATTGGTAATTAATAATTGATCATTTGAAATTTGTATAAAATATTTTGAATATATGGTAACTTTTACACAATTTTTCGTAAATATATAATTTTTTTTCATTGTTTTGTAAGGTATCATACAAAGCATTCGAAACATGTTTTAGTTCTCCAAATTTTTTTATTTTACATTTTTATTTCTTAATAATAGAGAGATTAATTAATGTAACATTGCAATAGAACAAACACACATAACATAACTATATTAACCTATCATTCCATAGTATAATATAAACATAAACATGAACAAACACATATACTTAATATAATAAAATATAACATGTAACGTATATTTATGTAACGTAAAGACACATATAGCATGATTAAAAATATCAATAAAACATTAAAATAAAACTTGCAAAAATTCTAAATAACTTTCACACACACACACACACACACACATATTTATTTTCAGCTTAAATTAAAACAAATACAACATAATAACACATGGAATATTGAATTTAATCAAATAGTTAAATCATACCTTACTTTGATTTCTTTACAAAAATATGGTGCACTTGTTTCATAAATGAAGTAAGAATGGGGACAAAACTGCAAATAGTTTTGAATAAATAAATGATTATATTCTTTTCAAATTACTTCAAATTTCACGTATATGAACTGCATCAAAGTTAAATTCACGTGAAAGCCAACTCAAGTAACATTGTGCAAATTAATAACGACAAGAACATACTAGCTTGCATTGCATATTTTACGAATTTATTTAAATAGATTATTTTAACTCATTCATTTTATTTTAATATCTTTTAAAAAACAACTTACCTGTTCATTAGATACACATCCACGCTAATATATATTATTGAACTATTGTTATCATTAAAGTAAAAAAATACACCCAAAAACCTACTAGTACATAAACATATGCCAGAAGAGAAGAATAGACTGAGCTTGATTTCAAATTTTACATTCCTAAACGTACCTTAAAACATCCCTAAACATATATTCCATGAACATCTCAAAAGAGCACAATAAACTATGTTTGATCAGGGTTATTTTAATTTCTACAACACGATACATGAAAATATTATCACTGCACCCAAATTATCAGAACTCTTACTCAAAGCGGCAAACAATTTCACCGATTGATCACTTAAACAAACCACTCCAGCCTCCCAACAATGAACGGCCCGTAGTCATCAAAGTAGGAGTCAACAATGGATTTCACTTCACCCGCTTGGTAGATCCAAACACCACATTGTAAAATACATAGAAAACCAACCGTCGAAAGCTTCGAATGGCTCCGTGGAGTACATATCCAAATTTGCACAAACCAAAAGAAAAGAGGAACTGCAATTTCTACTTCACTAGCTACATTTGCCAATTCTAATTTTATATCAACTCCAAGCAATAAAAACTAATACCATGGAGATTTGCAATTTGAAAGAGTTCAAAAACCATGCATAAAGACTCAAAAAATAAATATCTAATAACAGATCTGAGAACTCCCAATAAGCAAGGTGCGGCAGCTGGCGACGGTGGGGTGTTGGCGCGGTAATGCTTGGCGGAAGAGGACAACTGTGCTTTGCAGAAACTTCTTCTTCGTCTGATTGTGGTGAATGGCGTGTTAGGCTTGAATGTTTTAATTTTTAATTTTTTAAATTTTTTCTGCTTTATGAATTTTATTTTTATTTTTGCGTAAACTCAGAATTCTGCTTTACACCATTTTTTATTTCTTTAGTCTCCGCTTGAAACCGAGATCCGAGATCTCGACTTTACAAATTTTTAAATTTTTTTCTGTTGAAGTCGGAAACCAGCAAGACAATGATGAAAACCGAGTTTTTAACAAAAGGAGAAAATTACAAAGACCCCAAGAAGTGGGTCATTTTTTTGATAAAAAAATTCAACAAATCTGGCAAAAAATGATTGAACATGCACATTTTTGATGCCATGAACCCCAAATGCAAAATAACGTCTGTAGCTAATTCATGAAAATTAACATCAATTTCATCAATTTTTTAGAAATAATTATAGGTATGAAGGATTTTAACACAACGGCAAATTTTGCACTATTCGTGTAGTTAGAGGGAAAACAGTTTATCTTCGGGCATGATTTGAAGGTGCAACCGTCGATACGTCTACCTCCATTATTGGCCAAAAAATATCATTCCTTCATCAATTGGACAAGTGAGGGCGCAAACTTGAGTTATTGGCCGAGGAAGGACTAGTGATAACTACGGAAAGGCAGCAACAAATTCTTGAAGGAACTGACGAATAGGACTTTTGATAGACTGAAATGGCATCAGATTATAGGTGGACCACTCAGCTGCATCGCATATGACCTGGATGGTTTGATTTCCGCATTGCCAAGATATGCAGGAGACTTGAGTTGTTGTGTTCAATGCCTACCAAAAATATGATCATGGGTGATGAGAGTAAAATTTGTATTGTTGCCATCGTCTCTTAGAGATTTGAGTTGAGATTTTGCTCATAAGTTTGCACAAATCAACAGAATTCATGGAAAATTTTAATATGGTTTAACCAATTTGATGTATGTCCACAAAGAATTTTTATATATTTTATTCATGATGGAACGATCATAAAACACAGAAAAAAAGCCCACGATGAGAACTGAGAAAGAAGAAGACGAGGACGTCTACTATCTTTTTTTAAATAACCAATTTCCACCCATTCCTCTACTTTCCTAGTGTTAATGGGAAAGGATCATGGACTTAACTATAATAATAATGGGGTCATTTAATGTGGGTAATGGGAGCATGATTGTACAGATATATCAAACAGAATAATTATAGAAATATATGTTAATTAACTATAATAATTAAAAACTTTATTAATTAATTATAAAATGTGATAGAAGGAGAAATTTAAATTTAAATAAAATTTGTATCGTAGTAGATTTGGTTTCTAAGAGATGAATAATGTTGAAATTAGAAACAAACGTAGCCTATATATTTTGCTTCTCTTTCATTAATCAAAATTTCTTCTCTCTCTCATTTATTCTTTCCGTTTAACATTTCCTTATCTAATTGTTCTTTAATTTTCTCTCTCTTCTTTGAAGGCTTTTCATCTCCTTTTGACGACTTTTCATCACCCTCTACAAGGTTTAGAGGCCTTTTCTTCCCTTTTTTAACTCTTAAAAGAATAGGGCAAAGTACTATGGTTCTCTTTCACTTCTTTTTTCGGGGATTCTTTTCTTTCTTGTCGATAAACAAACAAAAATTTTGAATGCTTTACCTTTGGTTGTGGATTTCAATGGGAATTTACCTTTGCCTCTTTTCTTGTTGTTAAGATCAGGTGAATGATCAACGACACTAAAATCTGCCTTTTTTTTTCACACTTTTTTTTTTTTATTTTCTTTATTTCAACAGATGATTGTTAAGTTTTGACCGAATTGGATCCATGACCATTGTGAGGTTTAACCAGCCCGACTAATCGCTTTGGGCTGATTGTGAAGCAACTAATGCATGATATTGTAAATTCGGGATGGATTTCAAAATTACATTTATGTGCACATTGACTGTTTAATTTTAAGGGATATTTAAAATATGCCACCCCAGAGCACACTCAGCTAGCATTTTATGATGGAGTGGGCCAATAATTGGGCCTCTACTGCAGTTTGATTAGAATTTACCGTCGATTGGGCTTTCTTCTCACTCTCTGTACCTGAGTATTTACATACCAACTCCTTTAAGTCGTGACAGTTTACAAAGAGGCGCCTCGTGCGAGTCGATGCACCCACCTCGTTCTCAAGTTGGCGTCTCAACTTCTCTAGTGTAAGTGTAGGTGGAGGAGCACACAAAGTTTTTGGTAGGTTTGATGGGATCAGCATGACAATAGTACTAAAGGTGTAGCGTTCTGCGCAATTAACAATGTCGAACAATAGGTTTACAGTTTTTACAGACCAAGAGAACACTCAGAAAATCACATCACATAGGCAATACATGTTCTCCACTGAGCTATTGCTTAAGAGAAGAGGCCCAAGGTGTCGAAAATGGTTGTGTGGAGGGGATCGCTCAAGTGGGTAGCCCAGTTGTTGAGTGGGCCTTTTCCAGTGGCTGCGGCCTGCACTGCAAAGCCCAAGAAGCCCACCATGGCGAGCCGGGCATGCTTGATCTCAGCCAGCTGAAGGGTGGCCCTCTTTTCAGGGTCGGATGCCAAGCCCAACGGGTCGAAGTACGATCCGCCGGGGTAGAGCCTCTTCTCCGGGTCGAGCTCTGCGTTCCTCTGGAACTCAATGTACCCGATCACCAGAACCTCGATCCAGATCAATGTCGTCATGGAGAACGGGAGGGGCTGCCCAAGGTACGATGATCCCTCCACAAGCTCAACCTGTTCAAGGTAATCAACTAAGATTATGCTGCCATAGATTCGAGCTAGCATCAATTCGACCACTCAAGTAAGGGTGATGTGAGTGTGTTTACCTTTCCAGCATCTTGCCAGGTGACGCCGGTGAGCCACTCGACGGTCAAGGCGCCGAGAGTGGCGAGCATAGCCCACCTGCCGTGGATGAGCTCGCATTCCCTGAACCTCTGCAGCCCAAACACCTCATTGTAAGGCTGAAAAGGTGTTGATTTCACGTCGGCAGTCTCGGTCCTGGTCCCGATTATATCGCCGGCCATATTCTTGGCCAGGTTTTGGTCAAGAGAGTCCAACTCGAACTGCAAGTACTCGGCGGGCTTGCCCAACCCCAATGGGTCGAACCCGTAGTCTCCGACGAGAGAGCCGTCCAGGTAATCGGGCGCCTTGGCTCCAGGAAACCACAGTGGCCTGTCTGAGTTCTTCGACACGGACTTCTTGGGGGATTTCTTGGTCCCGAATCCAAACCTAGCCTGGACACGACCCGACCCAGCTTGGACCTCGGGGAGGCGGGTGCCTATGAACGAAGATGCAGCTGCGGCGGCGGCGGTGGCTGCCATGGCGAATGCCTCTGCGAGGAAGGGAAGGAGGGATTTGTGTGGCGAGACGGGGTAATTTTGGTTGGTTTATAGAGCGCGTGGGGATAGATATTTTTGGAGGTGGAGCAGTGGTGGCCGTCGGATTGAAGGGATGAATCTATCTGAGGGTGGTGGGAGCCTCGGCCTTATCTGTTTCTTATCTGATTGGGTGATTTCAACTGGTGTATTGGGACGGCACGTCGGATGAATTTTTGTGGTTGATGAGAGTGGGCATAATCACAATATCTGAAATCCATTGCAGTGGTTCTTCAGATCTACGTTGATTTTTTATTTCCTTACAATTAGAAATAGAGCATTTTTATCATCAAATCATTATTATCTCCTCCGATTATTTTATTTATTTATTTATTGTGATGTGTACTGTACTTGACATTAATATCTAGCAACAAGTGAATTTATTTGGATTACAATACGAAAATATCTGAGTCTGCTGCAATCAAGGAAGCAACTAGAAAATATGATATTTTACATGCATGTAGCTAAATATCGCAGGCGATCAAGCACCACGACTTGACCTCCTTGCCTATCTTTCTGATTTTATTTATGCCAACATAAATTTATTTTTATAATTTTGTAGGCTAGACTAAAAGAATTTTTGAAATATTTTAAATGCATAATAGTCGTTACAACGGCAATAATAATAATTGACTTTGATGCTATTAGATAATGAGCTAGTTTAAATTTTAAACTATAAAAAATTTGAAAATTAATTTGCGAATGTTTTCTAATATATGTAAGTATACAACAAATATTTATTAAATAAAATTATTTTTTTAAAATCTAAAATATGTAATTGAAAAGTACTTCACAAGTTAAGTATTAAAATAATGAAGACGAAAAATATAGAGATTTTGAAATTGTACCAAAATAAAAACCACCATACAATAAAATTTTTAAAGCGAATTAAATAAAGATCGCAAATTATCTTTATTTAATTACTGAATATATAATCCTATAGGTAACAAAATTTGAAAAAAAAACCTGCCTAGTTACGTGAATCATGAACTTTGATGGTTATGTTTGTTTTATTTCACACTCAAAAAATATACATATTTTAATTATTATATTTTAAAAATTTTATAATTTTTTTTTATTTATATATAATTTTTAAAAAATATATATTTAAAAATACGCACTTAAAAATGAGAACGCACATAACCGATATTTTTTATTAATTTTCAATATAAGATAATTAAACCTATTATTTGATGATCTGTTTTCTTCAATGGACACTGGACACCAGTTTGTCCTCGCGAACCAATAAGAGCAAACCACCCAACGACGATATCCCTCCACGTAACAACCCCACATCAACAACAACCCGCTTCACTACCGGTCCATCTCCTCGATGAGGTCATTTCACTAAAACCGGGATTTTCTTAGTGGCGGTGCTCTTTATCGGTTCGACCGGTAACCCAAGTACGGCAAGGGTCTATCTCATCCTCACTGGGTCGTACTATTTTCTATTTTCCTCGATTCTCTTCTTCTCCCATTGACTGATCAGTGAACGGTGATCACCGATCGCTGGTTATCTTCTAGGTATGATTATCTTCTTACTTGTGGTGTTTTTGGTTTTCCTTTCTGAGATAAATATAGTATTGTTTAGCTTATGTTTTTTTTCCTCCAGTTTCTTATATAGAATCTTGCTCATATTTGTCTCCTTGACTTGGATCCTTTTTTTTTTTCCCTTTTTTTCCTGTATATTTTTAGCATCTGATTTTCTGTGGTTTTTGCTTAGCCTGCTAGCAAAACTCTGTTACATAGTTTTTTATATATAATTTTTTGAAAATACTATGTTCATATCTTCTTTTGGGTTATTATCTATGTTCACATCTTCTTTTGGGTTATTATATCTATGAGCATAATCCTTAGAGTTTGCACAAGTAGTTTGGGTATGGAGATAAACCGTGGGTTGTGATTTTGGATTAAAGCTTGGTTGATTTACTTTTACTTTTCCGTTTCCAAGCTGAGAATTTGGCTATTTTTTTCTTTACTCCCCCCTCTTCCTTTTGGTTAAAGTACTACCAAGCTGCATCAACAATTTCGTTTTCTTTTGCATCCTTTTTTTTTTTTTTAGAAAGCATGAAGAATAGATTTTGTTTTACCATTTTTTGTTGCTTGTTTATTTTTTTCATCAATTGTTTAAACTTTGTGTTTGTGAGTGAGAGAGAGAGTATTTGTCTTTTACTTCATTAATATATTTGTACTACTTCTACTTCACAAAATGTTTACTGATTTATTTATTTATGTTGTAGTTATTTTATCAGACTGGTACAGTGATCTCATGTTTATGAATGCCATGCATTTAACACAGATTAATATTTTTAATAAAGTGAATAGTTTGATATTATAGTTCTTATCGAGTATGTATTTGATGTATACGTCTGCATGTAATGGCAGGTAGATATGAAGACTAGCAGCCGGAGTAAAGGGGCAACAAGAAAGGAAACTAAAGAAGTATTGAAGCCTGTCGATGATAGGTAGACCATTATTTTGCCATTATCAACATCAGTCTATTGCCTGTGTCCAAAATGAAGCACTGGCTTGAGTTTATGTTGCTAAGAGTGGAGTTGATTATTATACTCACCATCATCTCCATAACGAATTTTTTCTTTGCTTCCTGTAAATCTGCAGATCAATTATGTAGTTTTTCACATGCATATTTTGTCTTTCAGGAAGGTTGGGAAAAGGAAGGTTGCCCCCAAGGCAGATAAAAGGAAGGCGAAGAAGGAAAAGAAAGCAAAGAAAGACCCAAACAAGCCCAAAAGACCACCCAGTGCCTTCTTTGTGTTCCTGTATGATCTATCACTTTTCACATTCTAGGAACGGCATTCCATTTGTAATATTTGCAACCCAGTCTTAGTTCCATGCTTTTTATTGCAGTGAGGAGTTCCGGAAGACTTTCAAAAAGGAAAATCCTAATGTCAAGGCCGTCTCAGCTGTATGGAATTTTGCTATTTTTGCAAATAGTTAATCCTAATTTATAGATATGGAGGGTTATGGTTGGGTTTTCCTTATCTACCTACATGTAGGTTGGAAAGGCTGGTGGAGGGAAGTGGAAATCAATGACCACAGCTGTGAGTGCTACCAGTCTGTTTGTATCATGAGTTATGACTATGATTGAAACCTTTTAATTGGAGTCGACTGCTTTAGAGAATTTAACTTGACGCCTTTCCTAGTTAATGCTTTTTGTACTCATGCACATGTGAATTTCTCATGCTGCGACTTTTTTAACATCTGAAATATTATAGAATAATGGAAACTCCATATTTATGTGGGTTGGTAGAAACTTGTAAAACCCCATTTTTGTGGTTATTAGTTTGACCGTGTAATCTTGTTGGCAGGAAAAAGCACCATATGAAGCTAAAGCTGCAAAGAAGAAAGCTGAATATGAAAAACTTATGAATGCATACAACAAGAAGCAGGTGAACACATCCTTTCTGTTGTTTCCTGATTGTGACATAACTGCAGCTGCAACTTATTGTTGGATCTGTATAAATTAAGTTTTAGCCACTGTCTAATTTGGCAGGAGAGCTCTGCTGATGAGGGTGACGAAGGATCTGAGAGGTCGACATCTGAAATTCATGCTGATGAGGAGGGCGTGCAGGTTAATTATTAACAGCAAACTGCAGTTGTTTGGACTCTGTTTAATTATGTGCATACACGCTATAGCTGATGCCAATTACAACTTTCCAAGATTACATACTTAAGTATCCAAAATTTGGCTGAGTTGTCCCTGGTGCATTCTGTTTGCGCAACAATGTGCTATGTAAGTGAGAAGGTTTGTTAGTATGGGAACAACTAGATCACATGATATAACATAAAATTAGAGTTGAAGGTTAAGAATAACAAACATGACTGCATAATTGATGTAAATCATCTCTAATCTGGTAACGTTGCTTGTACAGTATTACGAAACACTTCCCATTAGCTCCCATTAGCAGTCTGTTTATTCAATTAAAGGGTCCTTCATTTAGATGCAGAGCTTGTCAGTGCTCCCTCTCTTCATCTCCATTGCAATGTTTTACCGTTAGTGATTATATTGTTGAAGAAATGTTGGGAAGGTAATGTATGCATTCCTCCCCCATGTTTTTTTTTTTCTCCTTAATAATTTTTGAGAATCTTTTGGTTGTTAATTTTGGGATATGGGTTTGGTTAAAATATCTCTTCAAGTTAGTTTCTAAAGTGTTGTTTTGGTGCAGGAGGCTGATGAAGGGGAGGCAGATGATGATGAAGGTGATGAAGAAGATGATGATGATGATGATGATGAGTGAGGGGCTCAGTTTAAAACTTTTGGCCGACTTATGGAATGAATTCTGGCCGAGTATGTTAAGGCACTTCTAGCTTACATTTTGGAATGTGTAAAATGGAAGAACATGAACTGTAACTTATGTATTGTGCAGTTCCTAACTGGGCACTGTGACCATTGTTAGATGTTAATGCTCGTGACTTGTTCAGATTGGTCAGTCTGCTCAATATATTTAATATCTAGGCAGTTAATTGTGTTTTGAAATCATCGGACCGCATGTTGTTACCTGCTATGTTGGTTTGAAGTTTCAGCCCGTGTTCCATACAACCAATTTTTTCCCATTGATTTGGTGATGTTTACAAATATATCAATATGCCAGAAAACATGGATGCCCCCTAATGAAGGTACAGTTAATCTTGTTTGATGGTGCAATACGTGAGAGTAGAGAAGCTGGAAAAGAGTTTTGTGCTTGTAATCGTGTTTTCACATTCTCGAAATGGAAATTGAGGTCATGAGTGGATGAAGGGTGCTAAGGTCTGCAGCAGCCAGTGAAGTCATGCAAAAGTGTCCATTAAAAAGAATGGCAAGGAGCAGATTAAAAGATAGCCGAACATTGGTCCTAGAGATTATGCAGAATACTGAAGAGTAAAGCAGAATGCAAAACAGACAACGGAACAACTGGGTCAAATGAAAAGAAAGGACGACAGGAAAGCGCATGGATGGTGTCAATGTGTTAGGTGGGGTTCCAATCCGTTAGATGCTATCTTGGAAGTCTCGTCTCTCTGTCTGCCAAGTTCCCCATTTATTTCCCAATTTATATATATTGAAGACCTTTATTAACATAGGGAGAACTAAAGAGAACGCTATGGTTTGGTGTAGTGGGTGGGGGAGCTGTACGGTTTAATAAATAGATACTGCAGCTGGTGAATTTGTAGAGTCTAAATATATGACCTGTCATACTGCGATCACGTGTCAAAAAATGAAGTAATAAATAACTGGAAAATATTTAAAATGAATTAACACAGGCTATTTTGGAAACCTATTTTTCAATCATCTAGCATCATATTCATTTACACTAAACATGCCATCCAATAAAATTTATTTTCAAATTCAAATTAAAATTTTCTCCTTCTTACATTTATAATTAATTAATTAATTTTTAATTTATACGCCTTGCAATTCTATGAAGGAACTTAAGGACGATGAAACTCTGCGGCCAGCATAAAGAGAATTCAACATATCTTATCGGGAAATGGACTTGGCTTGAGATCATTCAATGACTATTTTCAAAGCATGAGCGTTTTTTATTTCTCACGGTTCCATAGATAGCATTTTTGAAGGCATAGAAGTTTCTTCAACAATGACTCAATCTTCAGATCATACCCAACAAAAAGAAAGGGTAAGTACTAAAACATACCATAAGTAGTAGATTTGCCATCCCAGTTCTTGGCAACGAAGAGAAATTTAGCCAATTTGCCAATCAAGGACGTATTTGGTTGCAGATGCTTGTTAAAACTTTGTGTTTCACTCTTCAAAGGTGTTGTATGCAGTAGAGGTGGAGGGCCCAATTTAGTCTCCACAACTGATCAGTACCTTGCACTCGGATATTCATATTACAAGCGTTACAGGATGGCCTCATATCTTTGAACATAATGAAGACTTCCCTGATACGGTGAATCTGGCTAATAAAGATTAGTCTACCTTATACCATCAGAACCATGAAGGACATGAGAAACATGTAATAGGTTTTCTGTCATCCAAGTGTGCCTTTCATTTGCTGCAATTTTGAATGGAACCAGAATGAAGCTCTATTCGAGTTCAAATTTCTCTAGAGGAATGCACCTGGAAACAGGACTTCAGTCACACCCCTGGCAACTACAAACATTTAAAAGGATCCACAGAGCACAACGGTATATGTTCAAGAATTTCTTCCACCAAAACGTCTCAGCCTTTTCTGGAAGGAAAATAATGCCTCTCGCAACTCATGTTCTCCAAAATCAGGCCAAAGTGATTGTGCAAAATGTAGTTCTGTGTAGGCCAGCTGCCATAATAAGAAATTACTGATTCTTAGCTCCCCACTAGTCCGTATTAGCAGATCAGGGGATGGAATACCGGTAAAATTTGTTTCAAGCTCCCTTTCAATTGAAAGCTTGTTGATATCCTCGGGTTTGATAAGACCATCCTTGACTTTTACCGCAAGTTTCTGGCAAGCTTGCACAATATCACTCTGACCACTATAATTAACTGCAATAATGAGGTGAAGTCTTGAGTTGTTTGCTGTAGTTTCCATGGCATCAGCTAGTGATACCTGTAGTGACTTTAAGAGCTTAGAAGGGTCCCCAATAAGTGAAATTCGAACATCTGCACTGCTCAAACCAATAAATGAATTAGAAACTTATTTCACCAATACAGCAGTCAAACCATATGTATATTAAGAGAATAAGAAATAAGAAAAAAATGTATATTATGCATGGAAAATGCGGTCAGGATCTCAGCAGATCATGCATAGACAATGAGTCAGAATCAGGACCCAGAGTGATAGCTGAAAGAATACATGTGGGCAACAAATGCTGGAACTGGTTGGGAATTATAAAGTTCATGTTCAAACCAACACTCTAGCATTCGACAAAAGAAGTTTGCGTAATCTGCTCTGAGGTTATCAGCTACATATTCCAGTTACAAATCATACAATGTTCTGCATGCCATTTAGAAAAATCATTACCAACAATGATTAGGAAATTAATTTACAAACTAACAAAGGAAAGGAAATAGTTAGGTTATCATCATCGGTCCATTGACATTGTAGCAGAGGGTTTTATGAAGAATGGACACGTATAGAATTTTAACATACAAGCAAACTGCAATTTTTAACACCTAAACATGCTGAAGGCACTTGAAGGTAGCTTTAAATAACAAATACCTTGCTAAATGTTGGACTTCATTTCTCAATCCTCTCTCAAACAATCCCATCAAGAAATCTGTCTCCACCTACGATCAGATAAACAGAAAACATAAAAGAATCACGTTTAAAATCTACCAGAATGCTATCGTATTAAATGCAAAAAAAGGATACAAAGAAGTTCAAGATTTCTTTACCTTGGGGCGAACCCAATTATCGGATGAAAAGGCGAACACAGTAAGAACCTTGATCCCCCACCTGCAGCACAATTCCACTACCTTCCTCAAGGCCCGAAGTCCCGCCTCGTAACCCAGCTGAATCGGCAAACCCTTCGTTCGGGCCCACCTCCTGTTCCCGTCCATGATAATTGCGACGTGCCTCGGCATCAACTCGCTCCGCAGCCCCGCCGGAAGCTCAACCAATTCTTCCGCAGCACAGCGAGGTGGTGGCGTCCCATCGAGCACGGTGTCTTGTCCAGGATGTCCGGTCGCGGCGGCGGCGGCATTGTTGGCGGAGGGTAACACGGGACGCGGCCCGTGCGAAGACAGCTTGAGATGATGTGAGGGGCATAGGACGCGTCCGATTTTGAGGGGCGAGGCGGTGAAAGAGAGGTGGAGGGGGACAGAGAGCAGCGCCATTGCTCCGAGTAGGAGGCTGCGGAGAAAGAGGGTTTATCGAAATTGGAGGGAGGGATAGTTTTGAACTGTCAACTGTAATATCCAAAACGAACGGTTACAGCTTAGGCTAGGCTCTCACCAGTTTTCCTGAACGACGTCGCACCAGTACATAAATAACTACTCTCCTCTCTCCTGAGCTGTAATTTGAATTAGGGTTTCCTCTTGAGCTTCACAAACGGACCATCCCACTAGATTATCAGATAAAATTCGAAAAAAAACTTGATGATTTTTATAATTCGTCCTATAGGCAATATAATAAAATCCCGTTGACAATGAATCAACGAAAATAAAATAAAATAAAGGGCAAACCTTTAAACTCCATTTAAATTGATCCTCGTATATCTTAATCAATGCGAGCAAATCTTCTAAAATACATTAGCGCTACATTTAATTAGTGTCGCTCATTTTCTCTCCACGCTTAAGCGGAGTTTAACTCAATAGTCTCCTTTTTAAAAAGGGAAATTTTTAATCAGGAAAGTAAAACAAAATCCAGCCCTCATGCCATATCTTACCTCCCACAAAAAGATTACATTAATCATCATGACATCCAGACTCTCTGATTTCTTACACGCAAGACTGATTTTTATATGACATCAAACGCATCCCTCAAAAGGCTGTTACGTACGAATAACAACCAGAAACAATTGAATAAACGAAGCCGAAAAATGACTTAACACAATGTCATCGATTACAATGGTTACAGACTTGCAATAGCGACAACTGAAATTAAATACCTCAAAAGCCCCATTTCATTACAAAATTGCAGGAACTACCCACTTTCAAAGAATGCATGTTACGGTGTTTGGAAAGCAACTTCTGGGTAGCATGTGGCGTCCAATACTTTATCTTGTAGTTGAAAGTCAGAAGTCGGATGCATAATAGATCGCCAGCAGAAACTTAGGTCACCACAAAATTGCCATGGAGTGATGACTGAGGAATGTTCTCAGATGTCCCCTGCACCTTGAGTGAATGATTAGATGGTTTGATGTTCCTCAATTGAAATTTCCCTTGGCACCTTTAGATTTATCTGATTTGTATCCCATCCAGCCTGTTCTAGTTGTACCCAAAAATCATCGAACCTATCCTTCAATTCAATCAAGCTTTGCTCAATTTGGCTTAAGATATCATCTGACCTGCTCCAATTCTGATGGAGGCAGTAGGATTGCCACACACTTCGAAGCACCGACAAACTTGTAGCTCCCTCCTGTAGCAATTCAATTTAAACATACTTGATATCCTCAATATGCTAGGAACTCTTAAGATTCCATACCTTGAAAGACACAGAGACTTCGAACTCTGTTTGCAGAGTGTTCACCACAAGAAAATAGTTCTCCTCCGCATAAAGTTTGAGAAGCCTCCTCATCTATTCAAAATAGATGAAGTCAACACATATTTGTGCACTTGCAGAAGATACATAAACTTCCACTTTTCTTTGTTTCTGGAGACAGTTATATTAGCTTTATGGTACTTCATGTAATGGCAAGTTCCACCTTTTAAAATCTAATGTTCATTCAGATTCATATCTTCTCTGCTGCCTCAAAAAAATTTCGAAGACACCTTATACACAGTACATAGACAATGCCTAGAGAAGAATGTAGGTGATAACAAAGATCCATACTCTACCATAGCACACTGAATATCAAGAAAAACATAAAAAAGGAATTGGGCATATTTGATGACAAGTTACTGTTGACATTTATTTTGGAGAGTGGAGTTGGAAAGTAAGAACAACCCCCATATCATGTCAAGAAAAAATGTAATTGATGTCCGACTCAAGTTGAGCAGCACTTATATATGTTACTGCAAAATAATGCAAATCAGTTACTGTTTATACTAGGCTAATTGAGAAAATCAAGATTAAAATAATCAGGTCATACCACAGAGCCACGTTTATTGCCAGTTACCATCTCTTCCAAGGAAACACCAAAAGTAATTCTCGGCGTAAGAAATTTTTCCCATACTAATATATTTTCCGTTCTGTTGCAGTCACTGATTCCTGATGCAAAGGAATTTACTTATTCCTTCTCAATAAAATGCTAAAGTCAAAGGCAGAACATAAGCTTACCTGGAACTTTTTGGTGTAAAAGATGAGAGTTCACCAATATGCGAGCTCGCTTCATATTTATCTGTCAGAACATGAATAACTAATCTAAGAACATTTCTGTCTACTGGTCTGTCTTTATCAATGAAAAAAGATAACATGAATATATTTACATGGTTATGAGGCACTCTGGTATAATTTTTTTTTTTTCTAAAACAGAAGTAACACATTTTTCTGAGTTAAGAAACCCTGCTATCCACAAAGTAGAGATCACATCTTACTGTATTAAACCGCAGAACCGAGAGAGACAGATAGCGAAACCAGAGATGAAGAAGCCGCGTAACCAGCCATGTTGATGCCAACAAAGGATATGAAGATGAAATACCAGGTGTATCCTAATTTGTGGTTATGGTCAGCTATAAAAAGGTAATTGCAATGAATCAAGATTTGTATCCAGCTGAAGCTGAAAAGTGAAGATGCTCAACATACCAGGGCAAGTATGCCCAAAGCAAGGCCAAGTAACTCGGCAGCTACTTCCCAAACTTCCTCCTGCCAATTTTAACCCAAAAAAACATCAGTGAAGATTACCATACAAACCAAGTAACAGTTCACAATCAGAGGTTGCAACCAAAATTCATATAAAAGAGAATATAGATGCTGTCATATTACAATACTGTAACTATAAATTGGATCAACAGTCAACCATTTATATTCTAAAACAAAAGATCATTACCACAAAGTTTAGACGGAATTTACTGGGAAATGAGAAACATTGAGAACCCACAAATGATTTTGTTTCCAAGTCTTGTAATGTGATATCATCAAAATCTGAATACACTACGAGGTGGTGTGAATTCCACTCTATTCTTCAGAGAGACACAAATAAAATTGCTACAAAAAATTTCATAAAAATACAACAGGAAATCTTTACAATGACAACTAGTGACATAGGTAGTAACCATAGATAATAGAAAGCTAATGGCCTACCTTGGCTGATACCTCTCCCAGATTTCCAGAGATTGCAAAATGATTTTGTATCACTCGAAATGAAGGGTCCCTTAGACCCCTGCCCACTGCCTGCAGTAAAATAAAACTTCACTGGGTAAACCTATCGTTTCCATCTCAACATATTTTTTTCAATCTTCTAGACTTCAACAACACAGTGGCAAGAAGTCTGATCTGTGGATCTTCGGTTTAGGATCAATCATGAAATTAACATGAATGCATGCTTTTCTAGGACTTCATATAAGTTTGTTTCAATACTCCGTAAATTTCAGTAAATTTGTTCTACACCCCAAATTGGAGAAATAGTTCTGCTTCCTTCAATCATACAGTTAACAGAAAAAAAAAGTTCTCTCAATCAATTTCTTAATTGTGGAACAGGAACACAACGAATTTAAGACAATTTTGGGAGAGTTCAGAGAACAGCCAATAGTTAATAACTTTACCTTGGCAAGATTTCCTAATGATGCCAATGGCAAGAAATAAGCGGGATATAATTGGGTGCTGAGATCAAAGATACTGCAATAGAAGACAATATATTCCATCATAAAATGCACCAATTACAAACGTGCATTCTCCCTTAAAAACATACGGCATAAACCTTCCAGTGCTGCCAATGAAGTCTGCATACAAGCGCCATTGTTTAGGATCGTCATCAAAAAGATTACCAAATCTTCCACCTGAAATTAAATAAACAGCGATTACTTGTACATTCATGTGACAGGTTTTCTTGTGTTCTGCAAGAGATGACTTCACCAATGAATAGGCGCCCAATAGCACCAATGCCGTCCTTTGACACCCATCTGGCAAAACAAAAAGATTATCCTATTTTGGTATTCTTGGTACCAGTTCTCTAGAAAATGACATTAAACATCTAAGATTCTTCTATTGTCAGGGCATGACGTGCCAATGTCCTACAGAACAAATAATTAGCTACTTGGTGGGCTAATTACATTTAGAATAGCAATGAAGTGTAAAGAAAAATGTATCTAGAGAGATACATTTGGATTATGATGCAAACTATCACCTGATAGCAGCAGCAGAGGCCGCAGCAGTAGTTCCCGAAAATGAGCCCACTCCAACTGCCTAGACTTAGTCCGCAAAATTTAGTACCAATCTTGAGGACTAACTTTGCTGGATTGGGATGTGTACAATTTACATAAATGATGTCAACCATAACTAATAAAATGCTCTAGTTTGGGGTACCAACTGAAAAAGAATAGCCACATATGGTTGGAAGAGCAACTTATTTTATAAGAAAGCAAGGACCATAAAATCAATTTAAAACCATGCCCAGAATCACAGACTGCCATAGTAAAGGTCAAAACTTATGCCACAGTTCTTTTGGAAGAATAAATGCAAAATGAAGAGCTGCAGTCAAACAAGTAGGCAAAATTTAACAGACTTTACGGCAGGTTCCTGTGAAAGAAGAATTTCAAACACCTTTGAAAGCCAATTAAAATCTCATAGAATGGCTAGCCATATGTAGCTTTATTAGAAGGTAGAAATCTAGAAAATTATATTCCCACAATGTAAGATACCCCAAGCTAACAAAGTGTCCTAAGTTAGATTCACGTGCCTTTAAAAGACTGGAAGTGACCAATGTATGACATATCCACCCTGTAACATTAGTTGGGAATTGCAGCAATACGTACTCCAAGTAATCCTCAGAAACTGAATCTGCGTTGTAAGGTGGAAAATTAGTTCATAAAATATCAACATCCAAAAGCTCTGAATACCATTTAAAGGCGTTACTTGAACTTAACTAACAATGTTACTAAAATGACATAATATTTTTGCTTTAGAAAGTAAATCAAATACAAATCCAACATGCAAGATATGCCACCTGGGAAGCCTGCAGGCAGGACAAAATCTTTGATGACTTTTGGAAGCCAAGACAAGTTCGACTCAGTTTCCACAGTAAATGAATCTTGCACCACATCAGTGTCGGGCAACTGTTCCTCAAGGATTGTTCTTATTTGCGAATCACTTTCTACAACATATCTGGATCAAAGCGAAGCAGTAAGAATAAATAAGTCATATCTCACCATATAAACCCTCGTGCTACATGGATAACCCAAAAACAAAGGAAAAGGAAAAATATATCTAATAGACTCCAAACCAAAGCGCAATAGCATAAATACAACTAAACTTCGTATAGTAAAATGGTAACGCAGTAATGACCTTTTAGAAGTGCCATCGCCGTATTTTTCCAGTAAAACCAGACGAGCTACGCTTCCGTCCCTTCCATCAATCAGAACAGCATACCAAACAGAATGAGAAATCATATACTGCCAAACTACAATTGATAACGGTATTTGCTGATGTTATTATTTATTCTTACTTCAAAGACCGGGAGTCTTCTGTTTCGGCAGAATCGGGTAGCGAAGAATTGCAGAGAATCTGAAATCGGTCAACTCTCGCAGGGATTGCATATCGCCAGGAGTCAAATCCGTAACTCCAGCAGGAGAATCGCAAAGCGTAACCCATTTTTTGAATATATTATTTTCTCTTCTTCTTGCTTGAATTTAGGCGGATGCTCTTTGCTGAGGGGAACACAGATAATGAGAGTGGAGAGAGTAGAGTGGATAAGGGATCAATTGAGGACCTAACTACACCCATGATGAAGGCCCACCGAACCTGCTTCCTTTCGAGTCCTTTCGCAAACTTCCTGGGTGAAGAACTGTAGTTCAATTGCATTTTAAATCGGTTAAAAGCTTCGATGCTTTTCGGTAAGGTCCGGAGAGGGTTTTTGTAAGAGACCGTGAGTTGAAAAGAATAGTTTAAAAAGATTGAATAATGTAATTTAATATTATATATACATATAATTTAATAATACTCAGATGATGTCTTGAGATATAAAAATAATAATTATATTTTAATGTATAAATAAAAATAAATATATATATATATAACTATTTATTTAATTGTTAAGTGATTAAAAAATAATTAATTAATTATAAATATGTAAATAAAAATTTTATTAAATAGTACATTTAATTGTGTGAATTGTAAAGTTTGGAAAAATGTTTTAGAGTTGTAAATTGAATTCCAAATATAAATACCATATGGGATTGATAATGATCACTTAAATTTTGCTACTTGTAAATTATACAAAGCATCATCCTGTGACAAAGCTAATCACACGATCTCCTAGACACTGAGATTGCGTATCTTTTATGTCTCAACGCGCATATTTTTCTTCCATCAAGTCATCGTTTGGGTATTTGAAAGAGACGGAAACAAATGGATTGACTCAACTTACAATACCTTTCGTTTGCATAACTTAAATACCTACAAGATTGTATCAGAAAAAAATAGAACCCCAGGTCAATTGATCTGATAACCGGCAGCTCAATCTTGCAATCCGGCAACCAAACTTAATCCAAAACACACTTTCTAAAGAATAAATGCTACTTGCGATGAATGCTAAAGCAAACTTAAAGCTAATTGCTCTTGTCGTTAGCACTTCGATCTTGCTTCTTGCGATTTTCCTCTGTAATGATTTGAAATTCTTCTTCGGCTGCTGCAATTAGACGCTTCACAGCATCAAAGGTAGTGAGCCTTATGCTGCAACAGAGAAATAAAAGGAATCACCATACGCACCACTATGTCATGCTACATAGGTGAGAAACCAGAGAGAAAAGAACCTGCTATTTGGTAACGTCTTCAATGCATTAGGCACAAAACCCCTGTAAAGCCCCATTAGACCATCACGAGCCACAATTCCTGATGATGTTCATTGAGAAAATTAACGACTCAAGCAGTGACAAAAAATTTCACCAGCCAAACAGAAACAGCTTATAAAAGAATTGTACATCTCAACCAGTAAATTGAAGTAATCTTTTAAAGTCAAATTCTCATGACCAGTATCTGTACTCACCAAACATTATCTCAGTTTTGCAGTCACTTTCATATTAGCCTCCCAAAACTAGTGTAATCATTTTCTAAGCTTGATTCAAAAGTTTTAGGATATGTTTATTTTCAAATTTTAATGTGCATTTTGTCTCGAAAATTGTGTAAAAGTAAAAATGAGAAAAAAAGATAAAATTTTAAAAGTATAATGATTGAGTGTGCGTTTTGAGTCCAAAATTTGAAAACAAACATAGCCTTAAGTTTAATCCTAAGAAAATTACTTGATAAAATTCAACACAAGCGCGCAACACCTAAAATGCATAAACCTGGCATTGATTAACTGGTTTACCATCTCAACTATTACCTGGAAAGGCATCCAAAATTGTCTTATAAGGGGTACCCTTCATTTGCATTTGTCTCCGGACAGTGTCCAAGGGATAGCATGTCGCCGTGGCAACAGCGGCAGACACCAGTGCGGTTGCCAGGGATGTTTCAGTCCTCTTCTGATATTTTTCTGGCAGAGCCTTCTTCACCCTGCCATTCAGATAAGAGTAAACTTTGCATCTGTAACTTCTGAGCTTGTTCCACCAAAACAGCAATAAATTGAAGAACTACTAAATTTTTCAGCTCACAAGTCAAAAACGCAAAAATTGACTGCAATATAAGGCGCAATTCCAATAAGAGAAGGTCCTAGACCATTATAAAATGATGCAAGTCCTTCCTCTCTCAACATGTTTAAAGCAACCTGCAATATGCAAAGCTTTGTCATCACAAATAGAGAGCCCTTTCTTGGTAGATAATACAGATCAAATAGCTTTACCTCTGTCATTGTTTTGTATCCAGGTTCCACAGCTAACCTCAACCTAAGGACATCTAGCGGATAGGTAACCTGGTAAATACAAATAAATGAGATACAGCCTGTTGAAAGCAAATAGAATAAGTAGTTGAAAGAGTATACATGCATCTGCGTGCATGCGCGTGTGTGTGTGTGATAGAGAGAGAGATAGTTTCCGATTGATAGATTTCCAAACAAAACAAAGCTATAAATCCACACAAACTTCTGTTTCCATATTTCTTATTCATCCATGCCTTCTCAACTTACGAAAGTTGAAGTCATGCCAGCACAAGCACCCGCTGCTAATCTTCCAATTACAGAGAGTTCCCCATCCTTTCCCCGAAAAAGTTTCTGAAAAATGAAAATCAACTAAAGTATCACTAAAATGCATATAAGATGAACTGGAATGGATGTTGCAGGATAGGATTTCACCACTACCTTGTATGTTTCATAGGCAAAAAGCTGTACTGCACTGTAAGGTATGATCCGTATCACCTAGAGTTTAAAAGGAACAGGAAGAAAAATCAAGTTACAATCGAAGATTTAAGACTAAATAAAGCTTCTAACACTATAGAAAATCTCTGGAAAAGCAGAGAGAAACTATTATGTGCAGTTTAGGGAGTAAACAGAACACCAAACCTGTGGGAGGTTCCCTTTCCAGTATCCTTTTAATCCTTCTTCCTTTCCAATCGATGTTACCGCCTAATCAAAAATTCAAAAGTTTACTGCAAATGGCAATTTGTACATCATATGAAGAAAACATACATAAGAAACAGCATATGCACACATTTTCAAGTAACAATAGTAGAAAGTGGATGACATAAACACAATCAAGAAAAGCCAACAGCCATTGAAATGTTTGCCAATGGATTAGAAATGACAAAATTCAGAAAATCATTTAAAACCTAAAATCAGAGAAATTGCTTGTTACAATGTTAAGTGAAGTTGGGCTCCAACTCAAACAGGAGAACGGGACTGCATTTATCATCATCTGTAGGTGGCAACAGACTGAGCAAGAAAACGGACCAAGAAAAAATGCAGAATTAAAAGAATAGATTTCTCTTAGGAAACTGGCATCATATGCATTGGTGGTTAAATGCTTTTATGATCCCTCATCTCAAAAAGAAGCAATAAACAAATCACAGATAAAATATATACTTGAAAAAGTTAAAATATAATGCTTCCCTTGATGGCTTAATCACAGCTTTTATTATAGACTTTCCAGCGTCAACAAAAGTATTCACGTGTTCCAATAGCACACAAGAAGATAAATAAATAAAACATGGAATCTTTCTGGGCAAAAGGTTAGTCTAATCATCTTCAGCAGGAAAGATGCCATTGAAATACCTGAACAAATCCCATTCCTTTCTTTGCACCTTCTTGTCCAGCTCTAAGTCCATGAGTCTGCATATAATGAGACAAAAGAACAAGAAGAGTAATTAACATCATCATATATTATTTTTCAAAGTACACAAATTAGAATAAGTGCTTCAAATCCATATTATAATCTTCTTAGAATTGGTAGAGCCCAAAGATTATGTAGAGAAAGAAAATTCTTTTATCAGCAGCATATTGATTCTAGAAATTACGTATACGCGCAACAATTTGTAAAGACATCTGAGAGGCAGTAACTCTAAACTTGTCTTACCTTCCATAAAATAGTAAAACAAATTGCAGATAATAACATTCCACAGTATGAATTGTCCAAAATAGAACAAAATATATGTAGGTCAAATTCTGCAGCAAAACTGGAAATGTATGTATATGAGAAAGGCGGGGAAATAACAATCCAATTTAAGGAACCGCCACAAAATTCTGAGGTCGATGGCAAAAATAAGAACCTGCATAAGAAGCTTAATTCGATCGAGCGGTGCGGTGACGGTTTTCGCGGCGGCGCCGGCGATTGCCCCGGCGGCAAAAAGTGCAGCGTCTTTAGGAACAGATGCAACTATAGCCAAAGGATGCTTGAGAATCTGAGCGGAAGTAGGACAGAACTCCTTGTCCTCTCTCTTCTCCGCGAGAGAAACACACGCAAAATTAGACATTCTGCTATTGCCATCGGTAGCGAACCATTTGTTTTGGCATTGAAGCTTGACAGGATTGTTCCGGTCAAGACCCGGAATTTTCCGCCACACTAAGACAGCTCGATCATTGCTATTCATTTCTGAGCAGAGGTAGGGTTCCGTCCTCCTTTCCCTCTGTTCAGATAAGGTGTGGATTGTGAGTTGCAGAGAAGCAATGAGATAGACGGGAAGGGTATTTTCTCATCCATTTTTTAAATATTTTCCATTTTTTTATTGTAAAATCATTACTGAGTGACGCACTATTTTTCTTTTATCAATTTCATCAATTACCCGAGGCAAGTGTATTCGTTAATCCTCTTTCACTAGTCTGACTCGAATTAAATCAATTGTTTTTTATACTGTTGAATTTTTTTTCTCTTTCTTTTTCAAAAAAAATTAGCTCAAAAACTATTTAAATTAAAGAACAATTTTTTTATTTTTATTTGCATCGATTCGAATAGTTAAATACTTAAATTGATAGGAAAGGAAAATGGTCGAGTTTGCCCCTTAGTTTTGGCAACATGGACAACTGTAGACGGCCCAATAAAGAAGGGCGATTAGATTCGTCATTTAGGTTTGGCGGCCTATGAGCTTTATGGCCTTTGCTGTGGGATAGGGGTCGGCAATTCCGCCTGCCGTTTATAGCTCAATGAAATAGACCCTAAGCCCATGTTTGGAAGAATGGTTCTAGGTAGAGATAATTTTTGATAAGAAATATATTGAGATAAATAATATGTTTGAAAGGAATGTTTTAATGAGATGAATAGTATTATTTATTTGAATATATATACGTATATATAATAATTGAATGATGTGATAGTATATAAAAATAAAGATTATATTTTAAAATGTAAATAAAGAAATATATGAGTATATGTGTAATATATATAGAGATTGATTTGATTGTTTATAGGTGTAATGATTGAAAAATAATTAATTATATATATATAAAGAGAAAAATTTTAAATTTGATTTTAGACAAAAGTTTTGTTGAATTATATATTTGGTGGCATAAAGTTTGAAATGATAATTTTGAGTTAAGAATTAGATTCTAAACATAACCTAAGGCTCTATTTGGATAGAAGAATTTAGATTCGAAGAAAAGATTTAAATGAAAGGATTTCAAATTACTCCAAACGAAAGTAATATCAATTCCACTCTAATTGTTAAGCTTATAATTTAAAAGAGAGTTTAAGGATTTGAAATTAATTGTAATCCAAACATGTATAATAAATTTATTATTTTTGATTTGAAATCCATCTTTTCGAATCCATCACTCTAAATGTATCCTAAATTTAATTACAATATTTCGATAAGTTTCCTTTCATCAAAATCTAAACTTCAAAAAACATCTTAACCAACAAAGTAATCTTTTTATATCTCTCTCATTTTTATAATATTTCTAAGTTCCTGCTTAAATTTCCTTTTCCTCCTTAATTTACATTCAAAACAAAAACATATTTATCAATTGGTTAATGTGTAGACACGAAGGCGTGTAATCAAGAGTACATGGAATTAAATCTTATAAATATGTATTTATATGTATATATATTCACTATATATATGAATTAAATACAACGATTGCTCGTACAACTCCATAATTTGAGATTCGGCAATTAAAGTTCACTTGAATAAACTTAGTCCGTTTTATCCTCTCCAAATAAAAAGTCGAAACAAAAAGATAGATTATAATTGCCTGACGCAATCAGATTGGAATAAAATATGAATCCATGATAAAACATTATTTGATTAATTATTTACAACGGCAGCAACCACGTCCCGTTTACGTTCACAGAAGCAACTTCCAAAAAAATAAAATAAAGAAAGAGAGAGAGAACGACAAAATAATCATCAAACACAGAAGAAATGAAACCAGAGCATTGCGCATGCTCCACCCATTCTGCTGTACAGCTACTCAAAATATGGACGTCCTTGTACAGATTTATTATTAATCCAATATGGATAATTCATTCCAGACATCTAAATACATACACACGTGCGTGTGTGTCCAATGGATCCCGCTGACACACACAGATCCCACAGTTCATCTCCATTCCAGTGAAAGAATATCAATCAAGTGCATGTACATCCAACATGCTGAATCTCCACGCAAATCCAAAGGCCCAAAACCTATGTATAAATAGTTTCATACCATGTAGTTAATATGTACTGTATAATTTTGCTAGATTAAAGTGAGCACCAATGTATTCCTTTCAAACATACCTGATTTGTCAAACTTATCATTCCTCAACATTGTGAGAATTTGAATTTGAAGACGCTAAGTTGATAGAGTCTGAAACAAAATTTGAACAGAAAAGGCATATTCAATGAAGGTTGACTGTCTTGTGACTAAAGATGTTAGTGATTAGGATTAACAGTGCTTACCATTAATTACTGAAGCCCTAAACTCAAAAAAGCAAGCCGCAATAACAAAGTAAAACAGTAAAAGAACCAACCCCTTTATGTAATGAGATGTTCCATCCTGTCAAAATTCATAAATTTAAGTAACAGATATTAATTGTAATGGTCTAAATGATCTTGTAATGAGTTGACAAAGTTTAATCGATATACCTGTAATGTGAATGCTGTGACAAGTACTGATAGAGCAAGAATGCTTGTTTCAAGGAGATTGAGATCAAGGTCCATTCTGATACCAATGATCCATGAAACTAATACGGTCAATGGGACCTGAATATTTCAAGAAACGGAGCCAAACTTGTATTATCTCCCATAATTTTATCATTTAAACGAAGTAGGTAGCAACTTAATTATAAGGTTAATTTAATTTTCATTGTCAACTTGTGGCTGATAAGTCGTACCACAAACATGGAAATTTGAGTAGCCGAACCTAGAGCAACACCTAAAGATATATCCTGCATCATATCCACACATATGATTAATATTAATTAAGCAATATTTCATAGAAACAAGGGTTGGGTGTAATAGCTAGATGATCATTAATCAGCAAACAAAAAAGCAGAAAATTTTGCATGACTGACCAATTTGTTTTTGAATGCAAAAATCATAGCTCCGGCATGTTCTGCTGCATTTCCGACAATAGGTATTAAAATCACACTAATGAAGCTGACTGAGAACCCCCAAGAATTTGATGCAGCCTACAAATGCAATAAATTCCAAATTGCTATTCAGAAGATTAATACAACTAACCTGTTCTACTTTGAAGAAAATTGTTTGAAGTTGGCTAAAACAATTGCACACATTTGGTTATAATGAGTTGAACAAGTGATTCTGTTAACTTACTTCAATAGTGTCCACGATGTATTCGGATAGGAGAGCTACAGCGCCAGTCATAAGAACCAACCAAACAAATGCAACCCAGAACCCAATTACCGGTGACTCATCTGACGCATCATGATCTTCATCACCCTGAAAAACATGTACAACTCAACTACAACATCAAGAAAAACAGCTGGAGAAACATTATATATATAATGTATGGAAATACAAAATACAAAAAGGAGTCACCCCTTCTGCTTGGAATGATTGTCTATGAGTCCACAAGTGGAAGCAAAGATAAGCAACGTAGGCAATCAGCATTACAATGCAACTTGCCCGTGAAAGCTTGAGTGTCCCAGCTGCGGTTAATTCAGGAGATTGTCCGGCAAACTTAAACATTAAAGGCAGTACATGGCACAGCAATCCCAGTAACAAAAGCAGTAAGCTGACATCTGCTTTTTTCTGTCAGTTGTAGCAAGGTGTAGAATTATAATGATCAGATTAGGTTACAAAAAATTGCATTCCAAATACTAGAACTGAAACCTCTAGTTAGGGCTTTGTTTTGAATTTATTTATTCCCTTACTCGGTCAAATTTTTGTTCTTTTGATAGGTTTGCAATGCCACCACAGACAAAAGAGCTCCCAAGAACTAAAAGAAGGTTAGAGAGTACAGAGCCCAGCAGCGAGTATTTCACAACGTCCACTTTATGCTGAACCAAGGCAAGTATAGCTATTATCAGCTCAGTAGCATTTCCACATGTTGCATTCAGAAGCCCCCCAACTGCGAAGTCTCATCAACAATTTACATGTTAGTTCCAGGGAATTTACTTCTTGGTTATTAAATTGCAATAGTGCACTAGTGGATATGAGAATGCATTGAAAAAGGGAAAGATTATTTGGTAGAGGCTATACAAAAGCAAGAGATTTAGTTTCAAAATTCTTAATTCAGGGTTGCATGTGATGTACAAAGACAAGCAGAATTATTTAGTTAAAAATCAAGATCAGATGTCTTTTCTGGCTTAATATTGTCATTTCTTGCAGCATGATTGAGTAATGAAAGGAAAGAGAAAATTCGGTGACGAATTAACTAATTGTATAATCACCTGTAGGGCCTGTGTAGAAAGTAATCTGCCTGCATTTATAAGACAGAGAAAAAAAAAAGATTTAATTACCTCTAGATAAATATTTCACTTAAATACATTTTGATATAGCGTTGATTTGTCCCAAATCAGACGGAAATAGGAGTTGGAAGCAAATTATGTAGTGTACATTTTGCCCATATTAGAAGGAGATAAAAGGCTACAAGCATAATTGCCTCTTTTAAGATAAAATCGCAGAACTACAATCAAAATGCACAGTATCTTACATCCTCTACAACTCTCCAATCCACACACATTTTTTGGCATCGTTTGTGGGAATCAATCCCTTAATCATGTGCCAAATGCATCTGTGAAAAGCGGGAGGCGTTGTCCACTTTAGTCAAAATCACATCATTTTGTCATGAAAAAAGGATACCTTGAGAGATCTATAAATGAGAAGGTTGGGTGCATACAAGTCGCTTTAAGTCCTTGTCATCTTTGCAATAGAATAAATGCACACTACATGATTAGTCCCTTAAACAGGGTTTGGTAAAAACATGGCCTCTTTCCCAGAAATGATGCCAATTAATACTTTGTGCATGTGACTGGATGATGCATTGCGCCAAACCCTTAATTATCTCCTTCTGGCATGAGACAAATGCAGGCTAGCTGCATCATTATTCCTCCAGGGATGCCTCGTTCTAAGGATGCCCAATTTTGCGTGGTGTAAAAAATCCTAAATGCTTTCATCGCCTAATTCCTTGGAACACGTAAAGGGATAAATGAAACGACGTCGTGTATGCCCATCATGCATATGCATAGATTGTCATTTCTTACTCTGTCAGGAAGCTGACTCGTTCTGCAAGGGGGGTGAGTCCAAGGAAACTCAGAGCGAACACCCATGGCTGTTCAGGAACACGTATAATCAGTCAGAAGATGCCACATTATATATATTTGAAATGTTGAAAGAAAAAGACATGAAAAAATTTGATCTTTGAATGCGAAAAAGGTTAATGAAATTGACATCGCAACTACAGCATGCGTTAATCTAAACTAGCATATCAAGTGTTTGTTAATATTCCTCTGAGAGGTCGGAGAAGAAGGATGTGTACTGACGCTTCCGAAATCACGATACCGGGCAGCAATGGCTAAAGGAATTGCCAGAAACAAAACAGAAAGCTTCGTCCCCAGCAAAACCTCCTGGAGATTAACCAAAAACTTTCTCAGAATCTCCACCTTAACTCTGGAAACAAGTGAAAGGTCCGATTTCTTGCGCAGGGAAGAAGACGACACGTTGTGGGCCGTACGGCCATTCCTCATCTCCCTGCTCAACGGCTTAATATTCCCACTTTCCATGACCCATGCCTCTGGTGCTGTTGCCATTTCTCTTTCCTCAGAACTTGCCCGCCTTCTCTCCTTTTTATTTTTCTTCTCCTGTGTACGTACATGTGAATCTTGTGACTCTTGCTTCGCATACGAACCTTATATTCATATCAACAACGGCAAAGCCAAAGCACAGCGCCGGTGATTTGACAAATTGGGTAAAAATAAATTTAAAAATATAATAATTAAACATGTATTGTTCACCCTAAAATTTGAATATAAACGTAATCTAATAAAAATAAAAACAGGAATATATGCAGCATTGGATACATGAAGGGCTCTTCCGTGCAACTTATATTTTTTTTTAGTAAAAAATATCATGATTTTAATATTTAATTATTTTTTTATTTTTTAATTATAATAAATTTTGAATATCTAATACAAATATAAAAGTACATGTTCTAAAGAACCCATGTGTCGTATATGTTGTATGTAATAACTTAAATTTTATATTTTAAAATAAAAAATTCAAATAAATGAAAAACGTTAAATATGTAGAAAAGAGAGTAAATAAATAATACATAAATGTTTAAATTGTTCGACATGAATAAATTTAAATATTTTCGTTTAGTTTTTAATTTCATTAATAAAATTTAATTTTAAATTTTTTTAGTATATATAATTTCTTTATTCATCTATATTAAATACGAATATTATTAGAAGCTTCGGAACCTTACTAATTAGAATTTTTATTTTATTTGCAAGATAAATGCATAAATAATATGGAAACCTTTACGATGTTTAACATAAATAAATCTAAACAATATTAATAGTGTTTTTAAATGTTTAACTTTATTAATAAAATTTGATTTTGAATCTTTTTTGGTGAATCATTTATTAATAAAAAATAAATGAAAACAAAATAAGATTTTGATAAACCTTGTAATATTTTATATTTATTATAATTGGTTTTTATGTATCTGTACAAATGTTAAATTATGAAACAATTAAAGAAAATTTAAATTTGTTATAAAATTAAAATAATAGGTATAGTTAATATAGACATTAATTACATTAACAATATAAGAAAAAAGCAGTAATTAAAAAAAAGTACTTTTATTGTTTTTTCTGCTCATTTTATTTTTAAGAATATGCTTCTGGTAATGATCAGATTTTTGCTTTGGGCCTAGAAAAAGTAATGTCGGAGGAAAAAGAGATTCGGCAACAATGAATATGCAATTATTGCACGCGCCACTTATAATTACTTAGCTTAAGTAAATAATTAACCTAATTATTTATGGAAACTTACAAAAGAAGTACTTTTTAGTGGAAAAACTAGGATATATGCACTAATGGTTTTTCATTGCCATAATATGTTGTTATTGAATATTTAATTAATCCTGATGTCCAAATTAAATTGTGTTTTCCCTAATTTCCGCATCTCCTATTCTGCTCTGTTGATATACAGTACAGTAATATATTGCTGTTACCAAAGCAAATTAAGCAGCAATTGTTATCCTTTATTTTTTTTATTTTTATCTTTTAAATATTTTAAAGAATATTGTATATGAGTTTTATTTTTATAATTTATAACCTAACTAAAATTAGGCACTCACAAATAGAATTAAAATGTATTTAAACAATTTTTTTGAGGAAATGGAGTATAAAATTATGTTAGTAGATAATGGACAAAGAAATGGCACAAAATGAAAACATAAAAATAAAATCGTATAAGAGTACTAAGAAAAATTAAATCTATATATGTTTACAATCTTAATAATATAAATAATCTGAATATTCAAATTTTAAAATTATATTTGATAATCAATAAAAATAAAAGGAAACCAAATAAGTTATAAATGAAATAAAACATGAAAAAAAAAAGAAGACAAATTATTAACCAAGAAAAGGGACAGAAGAAAATACAAATGAAAGTGAGGTTATTTTAGTAGTATAATTTCGTAATTAACGGTAATCACTGTAAGTATCATGTGATTAATAATATAATTATATAAACAGAATAGATAAACACAATGAGAATTTACTCTCTTAACCTTTTTTCAAAAGGACCGGCAGCATATTGACATAAGGTCAATGCGTAAACAATGCTGTACGGTGTTACGGATATTTACTCGTAACTAAATTTAAGAGTTAAACAAACCCAAAAATGGTCACCAAACAGATCATTCTTGGCATCGAAATTGTTTTTAAAGTAAAAATGTTATAAATGCTTGGAACTTCTATTTTTGAAAGTTTAAAATCAAATTGTCCTAGCTGTCACTTAGAAATTAGTTTCTAAGAGGTCAAGAATGATCTCAAATCATTGATTTAAATAAACTAGTTTAGCTACTTATTCTTTACCATTATTTGGATACTAAAAAATTCTTATAAATCAAATATTTTAATTTATAAATTTTATTTAAATTAAATTTTTTTCTTATTTTTATAATTAACTAATTATTTTTAAATTATTATTCATATTTATAATTAAATTAACAAAAATTCCTAAAATTTTCATATTGACACTCATACATAGTAATATCTTATAAATTTATATACTATCACATCATCTAATATTATTATATATTAAATACATATAATTTAAAAAATTCATATATTGTATGACTTAATATCATATGTAATTTTAATCACTAAAATTTTTCTGCAAGCTAAAATTAAGAATAAAACATATTCATAATTTCTCGTGTTTTTCTTTTTTCACTAAAATATATATTTTTTTCTATGTGATTAATGATTTGAGTAGCTGGGGTTTGGACGAAAAATTAAAAGTGACTGCACAACTCCAGTCACAGACATTGTGGGAGCATTTGATTTGTCCGTAGAACCATTAGTTATCGCGACATGCTCGCATCCGAACAAAGTCGGACCAGACACATAATTGATTGAAGACACTCGTGACGAATTTGAGATGCTTCCTCGAAGCTTCCTATGTCAACTTCAACTTAAATGTTCAATCACATCACCTGACGACACATGATGGATGTCGCTTTGAAATTTGAGAACCAAGGCCGTGTTTCTTCGATAATTATGATTCTTGGGACATTGCTCGCGTTCATATTCCATCGGCTATGTTTGGATACGAGGATGAAAATTTAGAAATAATATAAAATAGAAAAATAATAATAAAAAATGATATTTTAATGTGTGAAGTTTTTTTCCTATAATTAGCTCGTTGGATATTGAAATTTAATGGTGTGTTTTTTTAAGATGAAAATAAAATTAAATATAATAATCAAGAAAAAACTTAAATTTTAAATTGAGTGCCATATTTAAACTATTTTAGAATTTATAGAGACTATATTCAGTCATTCAATACAAGTCATAAAATAGCGTTCCTTTTTGTCCCTTAATGGCATCCAACGAATAAAAATAAAAATCTTTATTATAAGTATTAACAATTTCTGTTTCAGATCTGTCCATACTTATATATTAAAGTTAAACGTCTGGATTTAATTGCACATTATTGAATTATTATAATATCTTTATTTTAGTACTTTATAATTTTTTATTTTTTTATTGCAATGTAATATAATTTTATATTTTTTCTTATTTATTGTATTTTCGAATCACTTTATACACACATATATATACATATATTATTTTTAAATATTTTATATTTTTTTAAATTTAAAATAATTTTATTTTTATTATGATGAAGAAAATTTTAAAAATTATAATTCTTTTTACACACACGGATTAAGTTTACCGTTATTACTAATTTATAATAGTTGAGGTATCTTCGTGTCATCATTTTGTCCAAGAAATCAAAAAAGTTTAAGACTTTCAACTTTTAAATCAAATCAAAATACTCATCAGCACTGCAAATTAATTAATTAGAAAACATGAAAATATTTTTGTAAAACAAATGGATAATCTTTGTGCTGAACTAGCTGCAATTCTTCAAATTATAGAGAGAGACCTCCGTAACAACGTCATACACGTATTTACTATTATAATTAAATACTTACTTTAATTTTGCACTCCTTCATAATTTTGTTTTTTGATTAAATTGGTTTTGGAATTTTATTGCAGGAAATTAGGAGCAAACCAATCAAAATCAAGTTGAAGTTTGAGTTTGAAATTGAATTTTGAATAAAAAATATATATAATCAATATTTTTTATTTTTAAATAAAAGTAATAAACAATTAGTATAGAAAAATATTAATTGAATTAATTACAGAACTGGTTCTTAATTTTTTAGTGTTTATGATGTAATAATACCAAAAGTAAAATAGTATATCTATATATATAAACGTATATATTTTATTTTACTTTGAAAGTAGTAACATACTTAACATGTGAAAGTAGTAAATTACGTTACACTAATATCAACATTATTTGGTCTGGCTACACATTATTTTAATTATAACATGAATGAATAAAGAATTTCATTAAAAATATGTTGAATTAATCATATAGGAACTGAATAGCAATTATATATATTTATATAAATATTAATAAAAAGTTAATTATAAATAAATATAAAGATATTAATATGTAGTGTATTTAATATTTCATTTGCCAAAACACTATTATAGATTGATTTCTAGAAAGATATAACTATATAATATGTGTATTTATTTCAAAAGTATTTCAAATAAACACATCGAGAATCAACCGAGCATTCGCATATATTAAAATAGATACATATAAATTACATAAATTTTATTAATAATTATTTATAGAAAATATAAAGTGTTGCAAGCTACAAAAAGTTGGGTTTGTTTTTGTGCATTTCACATAACATATTCCATTATTGTTATATAATTCCTCAAAATGAAAACATATTATGCTATAATTTATTTTAAGCCAACTTTACGAATCAATTGTATTCGATATATGAACTGCTACTTAAGATACTTATTTAAGGCTTATTTCCAAATTTTTAGAATCGTACGTGTGATGGATCACAGTCAACCTCCCTTGTCTGAAAAATAGCATTAATTAATGATTTCCTTGAAGTTTTTTTCTCAATAGAACATCAAGTAGCTTCTTGTATAAATAACTTTAATTATGGCTTTCATGTCATGTATTTTAGCGTTGAAGTTATAAGGGACAATGCACTCGCATATGTTTTTATATGTTTTCAATTGTTATGTTCTCAAATCACTCAAATTATTCTCTCCTATTTTTAAATTATTGTTATGTTTTTATATGTTTTCAATTGTTATGTTCTCAAATCACTCAAATTATTCTCTCCTATTTTTAAATTATTGGAAACAAACGTAGCTTTAAAGTTTAGAGATGGTCAAAAAATTATACATATGAGTATAGTGGAGTCAAGTTGAGATCGAATAATTTGATAAAAAATTAAGAAGTTTGAGTTTAATCAAACTTGATTCGAAAAAATATATAAAGACAAAACTTGTTTCATAATAAATTCGAACTTTGGATATCAAGTAGTTTAATAAAAAATTAAAAAGCTCAAGTTCAATCGATCTTGATTTGAAAAAAACATAAAATACAAAATTTATTTCAATGGATTCAAACTCTCAATATCAAGTAGGTTGATAAAAAAATTAAAGAGCTCGAGTTTAACTGAACTCGGCTTGAAAAAAACATAAAATACTAAATTTGTTTCACAATGGATTCAAACTCAGTCATGCAGCACAAACATTTAATTATAAAGATTGTTGACCGTAGAGTTAATTATGGTATAAGAATTACAAAATTATGTCTATATATAAAAAATATTTTAAGCTCGAGTATAGAGTTTATACAATATATGTTTGAGTTCAACTCAAATTCAATCAAAATCAAGTTTGTTGATTAACTTGATCCAAATTCAATCCTAACGATACGGAAAGTTGAAAGTACACAATTCAATTCCCCCAAATAATTGCTTGTTAATAAATTATAATAATAAGAGTTACATTGTGGCAGCCGAAGTACAAATGGAATCCTGAAATGGAAGAGACACAGGTGACGAGTAGGGCATCCGTTGATGAATGTGTTCAATGTGGGCTTGGTGCCCATCGCACATACAAGTCTTTGCCCATTTATTTTGCAATGAACCGAGTTTATTTCTCAACTCCATCGCCCCTCAAAATCTGTGCCCGGCCATCCGTTGTTGCCCGAGAAGCACAACCACCATAACCTTCTACAAAAGTAACTCGAACAGATTGAAAAGGAGCAGCATTGAACTTGCGGGAGAAGAGTGAGTGGCTGGGCCTGGTCTATTCTGTTGGGTTTTAAGGTTGGGGGATGGAGAGCGATTCTTGCTGACCACGACGTGTTCGATCAAATGCCATGCCCATGCCACCCCTTTTTAAGGCCGTTTGGCTATGTTTATAAGCACATTTTGGAGGCAGAACATAAGTGAGAAAAATAAATAAAAAGTGTTATTTTAATAATTCATATGTTTCGAAAAATTTTGATTTCCAAGTAGCAAATTTGCATCCAAGGCTTTCTTTTTTCATTCAAGTATCCCTGTGCTTGAAATTATTCATATGTCCAAAATGTTCATACCATTATGGTTATGTTTGCAACTTAACTTTCAATTATAAAACATTTCAAATTTTACACTATCAAATATATTATTGAACAACATTTTTATTAAAATTAAAATTTAAAATTTTCTTATTTTACGTATATAATTAACTAATTATTTTTTATTATTACACATATTACAATTAAATTAATACCTATATATATCACACACACACATATAAATTATACTATTTATCTCATTAAAATATTTTTTCAAATATACTATTCATCTTAACACAACTTCTACTAAACATTATATTAAACAAAAACTCCTCTCCCTAACATAGCATATGGGATTACATCCTTCTTGCCAATTTTCATCCGACGGGTTTGGCATCAAACCTTTGTCAATTTCTTGGTGTATCGTTGGGTTGAGATTTCAGGTGCAAGTTAGGCCGTGGGATACATGGAAAATGGGACTCTGCCAAGGCTCAAGGAAGTGACTTTTGTCAAATATATGTCGGAACTCTGAACCCAAATCAGTGGATGGACCCCAGAGCCACATAAAAATGGATGGGGAGATCGCCCGTAAACCGTCAAGACTGCAATATCGTTGTTTCAATTAAATGAATGAACAAAACTTGAAATTACTCAAAAAATATTACTAAACAAAATAGAAAATGAAACCAATTTAAAAGGATTGACTTTGGATTCAGTCTGAAAACCCACGTCAACGTTTGCTACTTATTTGCTTTGATTAAAAAACACTAAATACATCATTACAAATTTACAACCCACCGCCAATTCACGACAAAAACGTGGACCGATACGATAAATACTTACTACAAAATAAGCAAACCCATAAATTAAACGTTAAGTCAAATCTGGTTGCTGTCTCTTCCACCTAACAAAACGTAGCAGGAAAGTGGGAAGGAGTGGCAATGTGGTAGCTGAAGGGGAATGGCATGAAGCGAACTGTTTTTACTCCACCTACCCACCATAAGGAGCGCTAGCACCCCAACTGCTCTTCAACGACTCTGTATCCTTTGTTAAAATCACGCACAACTCCAATTTGTCGAAGCGGAGGAAGAGGAAGAGGAAGAAAAATGGTGGGCCCGTTTCGTCCGCAGTTCGTTCTGTTCGGATCATCCATAGTTCAGATGAGCTACAACGTCGGAGGGTGGGGTGCTATTCTCGCAGACCTTTACGCTCGCAAGGTACCTCGTTTTTGTGCTTCACTCGGCGAACTCAATCCTCCGCCCCTCCTTCGAATGTTTTCATCTTGTTATCTTTTCTTTCTTGGGAGCTTGTTTCGGATCAATCGTAGATTCAGATTTGGGATCTTGTATGCTTGACAGATGTTCACTTGAGTTTATTTCTGACAATATTTATTTTCAATTAAATTTTAATAAACATGTTTTCAGGGGTTTATTGAATTTGGGTTTTATGGAAAATTGAAGTTCGGAATCAACATTTAATAGTGATGGTGATTGGTTGCTATTAATTGAGATCTTTATTACTCATTCTCATCTTTGGTTTAATGAATGTTTTGTTGCTTGGGGGAAATTCCTTATAATGCGACGAAACTAGATGATGTGATTTCGTACCACACTTTGTTCTTCTACCTGATTATGGTGGCATATGAGGACAACAAACTTTTTAAACGGCAGCGTAGAGACTGAACCAACAAATACTTCGTTGTCTTCTATGTTATTGGGATTTAAATGGAGCCATCAACCTTCAAGGTTTTCACTTCTAAAAGGAAATTACATTCTTATTTGTGTGGTCATAGACTGCTATTTGGGGTTATGGCCTATGGGAGAAACTCTGTAGTTTAGCATAAGAAAACGAAACTCTTTACTAAATTGGTCGTCTGCGGTTTGTTAAATGACCATGTCACTTATTAGCCGCATTGTCCCTTTAAATTGCCTTGTAAGTCTGAAGAACTACTTTTCCTAAAATTGAAGGCGGATGTAATACTACGAGGATACTCTGGTTGGAACACAAGGATGGCTCTCCAAATCTTGGATAAGGTTTTTCCCAAGGTATGTGCTACATAATAAACCTCCTTGAACAAATACGCAGTTTGAGTATGGTTTGTACCACTAGTTATCTCTATGTATTCTGACTAACAGTCGCTTCTCATTTAATGTTTTGCTTTCAGGATGCAGCTATTCAGCCTTCTCTGGTTATATTATATTTTGGTGGTAACGATGCAACGAACCCTCACCCAAGTGGCCTTGGTGCTCATGTGCCTCTTCCTGAATATGTCGAGAACATGAAGAAGATGATTGTTCACATCAAGGTTCTTTCACAACATTTTACCTTGAGATTTGCACAAAAAATTGTAGTTAATGCATATCTACTTATTGGCATACGATTTTGAGTAGATGAACTGCTTCAAAATCTTGTATGAAACTGCAAATGTAAAGCTTCATGCAAATGCATTTCACACACCAGTTGTGTTAAAATATTTTGTCTGGAATCGAACTTAGTTGATTGTGACATATGATCTAATTGAAATGGCTTTGTATTCAATTTTGGGATGATGGATTCATGTATCAATACAACTTGCAGTTTCTATTGGCCCAGTTCTTCTTCATTTTTTCAATGGTGCTCTCTAGTCATGTTTACTTACTTCCTTTTTTGTAATAGTTGTGGATAAATGATTTTGAATGCATTACAGACCAATTCTTTCTGGCCGTCTAGTTTATAACACATTGCATATTTTGTCCTTTGGTGAAACTTATCAGGATTTACCAAAAACTGCTATTATAATGACCAGATAAACACGTTTTCTACCCTTCCATTATCAAGAAATTATATCTGTTTATGCTAGATAGGTTGAACCATACATAACTTGATTATTTTTTTGGTAGAGGAAAAAAAAAATTCTGACAATACGCTTCATCAATTCTAGAGTCTTTCAGATAAGATGCGGATAATATGCCTTAGTTCTCCTCCGGTGAATGAGGCAAAAGTTCGTGAAATTTTTGGGTAGTGGATCTTCCCATAAGCTTGGTTTAATTGTTTTCAATCAAGATTCTATCATTTACGCACTTTTCATTCTTTGTTGAAACCAGGAATGGACTTGATGATCAAGCCCGAACAAATGAAAGCTGCCGAATATATTCTGAAGCTCTGGTGGAGTTGTGCCAAGAATTGGACGTTGAGGCCATTAATCTTTGGACTGCAATGCGGCAAAGAGATGATTGGGCAAACGCTTGCTTCGTGTAAGTGTCATCCTTTCAGCTCTATCTTGTGAGGCTCCTTACACGCTTTAGTTACATTTTTTGACTTTTTCTATGAGATGCAACCTCATTTGCGACTTCATTGTCGCATGTATGATGGAAATTTTGGTTTTATTTGCTCACGGGGCTGCATCGCGCAGAGACGGAATCCATCTGTCAGCTGAAGGGAGCAAAGTAGTTGTGAAGGAGATACTGAAGGTTCTCAAAAAGGTTGATTGGGAACCAAGCCTGCATTGGTTGTCCATGCCAGCTGAATTTCCGGAGGATTCGCCGTATTATGTTGTTGGTCCCGACGGCAAGTCGACTTTAAACGTGACTGGTCATATTTGTACCTGGCAGAAGGAGTGGCTCAATGTTTAGTCCCTGTGCAAGAAAAAAAACTGGGAGCTATACGGTAGACACCGTATCAGTTTGGTTTTCAATTTTCTTTCTTGTCCGAGACTATTCCAATTTTCTCAGAAATTATGGGAAAATGATTGGAAGTATTTGAGGATTCACAAAATTGGATTCTTGGACGAGTAAATTCTAGTTTGGCACTCATACCCTTACACGTTGTCAACAATAAATGCAAGAAATACACGTGATTTGATGGGCATAATTAATGTTTACCTCTGTTAAGCACTTTGCTACATGAAAGTACTTTATAGGATTCGTGGGCAACTTTTTGGACAAATTTTCTTCCCAAATATTAGAATTCACATCTAACAGGCCTGACAGTCTCGCAAGTATGCAAAGGCAGTTTTGCTTTACAACATAATCAAATAACTGAGGCACGTACCAGACTGGAAAGAAGTAGCAACACCAATTGCTGCGGCTGCGGCAAAATCCAATATGATAAATACGAGCAACGATTAATTTTTAAAATATAGTGGTGTATAAATACAAGTATATGTTTATACAATTATGTTATGTTTTGATTTTAAATATATATAATAATTAAATAGATAATTTTTTTAGTATTATTTTACATATAGGACACAGCCAAGAGGGCAAACGTAGTTCTTAAGATTTCGCATGTTCAGTATGTATTTTAAAGTTGAAAATAAAAAATAAAAAGTAAAAAATAAAGACAATAGTAACCATACATACTAAAATGTAATTTTTGTATATAATATATTTTGTTTTTTCTTTTTTACATGTTTACACCAATACTAAAATTAAACTATTAAATTTATTTAAACTTAAACCATTATATATATGCACACACTTGCTCATATATATCTTTATATTTTAAAAATTAATCATAATTCTTCGTTAAACTACCGAATGGTCTAGTTTATATATAATATACAAACAAATTAAATCCACAATTTATTATTTTTATGTTGATCATAACAAAATTTACGAAAAAGTATACAAACGATCTCTCAGCTAACAAACGGTTTGAAACATAGTCAACTCGTCTGCATATTATTCAATTATTGTGTCTAATTCACTGAATCAAAACTAAAGAATAAAGTAAGAAATGTGTATGTGACTTGTTGGTTTTAATCCCTTGACTTCAATTAATATATTAATGGTTTAAATTCAATCAATGCACAAAAAATAAAAACAAAGATTAAAAAAGAAGAATTAGTCAAAATTAAATACACCAAAATCAACTCCATATCAGCTCATATTCTCAATCAGCCCCTCAATTTATAATTTCATTTTATAAAACTAAAGTGAATTTTTATTGTAAATACATGTGTTTACACACACACACACACAAAATTATCTATATACTTCTTATTCTTATTATGAAAACCATATTTGTTGGGTAAAATCGCACGACTATCTTTATTTCAAATTATTTTATTTTTAATCATTTTATTTCTTTCATTTCTTCCAATATGTTTATTTTACCCATGGTTTCTCTCAAATCTCTTCTATTTTCGAATTATTTTGGTGCACAAGTTCATAATTATTTAAATATCTTTAATTATTTTTCATACATTCTTTTTACTCACCCATCAAATTTTACTTATTTTATTCATTTACTAATTTTAATATATATATTTCAAAATTCTTTGGCTATGTTTTTTATGAGTGTTATTGGTGTATTGTTGTTCAAAAAATGTGTAAAAATAATAGAAAAAGGAGGAAAAATTTAAAAATATAATGATTGAAATACAAGTTGATTTTGAGTTAAAAATGAAAAGCATAGCCTTTAGTTCTTTTCGAATATTAAATTTAAAGATATAACTTTGATTGTAAAATTTTAAAATTTTTATTCAAATGTTTTTTATATTTTGACTTTCATTCTTTTTTTAACATAATTTTATATTTTACATCTTTTAATCCACTCTTTTGATCCATTTTCATTTTAAATTTTACATATATTTTTTATACAAGATTATTTTTATTTTTATTTTTTGCCACAACGCATAAAATATCATGATTTGTAACAAAACTTGCAAAAAACTCTGCAGTATTACCAATATATAATTAATCCACAAAGAAATTAATGTTGGAAGTAAAATTTGTGAGAGAAAAAAGTCGTTGAAAAAATTTAAAAATAATATAAAAATAAAATAAAAATTTTAAAAATAATCTTATAAAAAATATGTTTAAAAATATTTTTTTTATTCCTGTTTAAAAATAAAATTTTGATATATTGAAAATGAAACGTTAATGTATCCAAACGTAGCCCCTAAGCTCGCCATACTCACCCGGCAGCCCACAGCCCGCAATCCGACCCGACCGCCGCCGCGCGAATCATTGTTACATAACTACCAATCCCGAGAAAGCTCCCAACGGCTTTTTGGCTGAAGAAAATCCAAAAACAGAAGCTTTGCCTTCCCTCGTGGCCTCTTCGAGACAGAACCGCCCACTGGCTGTCCCAGGTACAAATAGCACATGCAAACATTGGTTCCCGAATTGAGTATTTGCAAATACTTCTCCATTCGTCGTTTCCTACTTCCCCAAACTCAGCGCAGTCTTCTCAGAATTTTCATCTTTTTCTTTAACAGAATGGAACAGGCGGAGCAGCCGTCCTCTGGGGGACAATATTCGGGCCGTGCTTCCGGATCGGCATCGTGGCAGGATATCGAAGAGCCGCCGCCACTACCGTTTCCCCAGGTGTTTCCGGAGTTTTCCAGTGACTCTTACGGCGGAGACCGTTAAGTGGGGGCAAATGACGAGGGTTCCTCATTGATTAGCGATGATTTTAAGTCTTGCTTCGTCGTTTCGATTGTGTTGCCCATTTTTGGTAAATTATTGTTCAATTTTTTCTCGATTTGTTTATCGAAATTCAGTTACGGTAATTGTCGCATGCTTTTGAATGAAATTTGTAGCCTAGTCGCTTGTGCGAATCAAAATGCTGAATGAAAAATAGGAGCTAATGTAACTTTATGCCAGTAATGCACAAACTCGCCGGTGATTGGGTGTAAGTTGCGGAATTTTCATTCTTTGAATTCCAGCTACACAATCGGAGTAGAGATTCTTTGGATTTTAGCTATTTACTTGGTCAGCTGTGAGGAACTTTGTTTGCTAAACCTCTTTTTCAGTTTTTACTCTCCTTTGCATTCCATCAGTTTTTAGTACATTTCTCTGTGGAGCGGGAAATAAAAAATTGGGGTATATTTCATTTTGTGTATTTCTTCATTTTTCTGATTTCAGTAGCTTTGGGTGTGGCATTTGGGCTGAATGGATCCGAGACTTTACAGCTTGGACGTAATTCCTCGACGTTGATAAAACCAAACCATTTAATGGGGGAGTCTATAAAGGAATTGTCATTTGCAGCACTTGCAGTTTGCTTACTATGTTACCTTTTACGTTTCACTCACACAGGAGAAGGGTCCCTTTACTGTTTTAAGTTATTCATAGCTTGTACCAGGTAGTAGAACTCGATGCATTCAGAGGATCGATGCTGTATGGATTTTATGAAACTCCACCTCTTGATGTTAGGGTTGCATGGTCTGAGACTCGCAAGAGTGTTCTCCCGGCCAGTACTCATAAGGTAAGCTTCATAAAGATTAATATTTGTTTTTCTGAAAGTTGATCTTTAATCTCCTTCTCTATTTCTGGGCAAACAAACAATTTGATTTGGACTCAGTAAATCATGGTGTAATGCCCCACCTTTGCACCTGCCTCATATTGCAGGAATGGGCTTACTATTTGAATGAAGGATCTCAGATAAACATATCCTATATTTGAATGAAGGATCTCAGAGAGAATTTTTGTACTCTTTCTTTCATCTTGACTCACTTCATTTGTTCTTGCAGGAAATGGCTCAATTCAGAAGGATGTCCCTGAATCTTCTACTTGCTACATTGCAGTTGGTAACTTGAACACTGAAATTGTCGAGGCAAGTGTTCCATAACTCCTTTTGTCTCTAATTATGTAACAAATCAACCTTTAAGAACTTTGCTGTTTTTGCTTTTATTAATACTTCAGTGGTGGAACCTGTCTTGCATTGGGCTTCAGTGAGGAATGCTTAACTGATGAATGATTTATCTTGATTTTTCAGTTTGATAGTAAATTAAGTGTTAATGTCACTTATTCATCTTAAAATCTCTGGTAAACCAAATCCATCTTTCTAGATTAGTGCATCACTAGTCTATTTTACTTCTGTTTTTCCCATGTCGTTCATGATGATTTGTTACATTTTGGATTGTTTTCTCAATTTGGTATGCTAAACAGGTACATCTGAATGCCAATATAAAGGCTTTCCTTTACAATACAACAGAATCATAGTACAATTGTACACCTGCAGAAGGCCAATGCAATTTCCAACTGTTTCTCCTAGGTGAAAATTCTGCTGTTATTACCTCTCCTGGTCAATTGCCTGTGAGTCCTTTATTTGGTGGGAATATTATTTTCTTTGAAACAAAGAAGTTTATTAGTCCAAGCCACTATTAGAGTGTTAACTTGTTTTCCCTTTTATGGCAAACCCAATTTGCTTATATTGAAGATAAATCAATTGGTTACCTCTTTTGTATATATTCTGTAGGGTGTGGTCAGTGGTGATTGGTATGTGAAAGTTTCATATGGACCTTGGTGGATCACATATTTGGTTGAAACAGGTACATTATCTGTTGAACTTACAAGAAAATAAAATCAAGTTTGATCAAGTATCTTTATTTTGCTGAACTTCTCTACTTGCAGGTGGAATGACTTCTCTTCTGCTGCTCATTAATTACTTCTTGAACCATTTTCGATGCCACAACCACTGAGGCAAGAAGACATCAGCTTGAAGATGTTGGAACTGAGAGAAATCCTCTGCTTTCACACAAATCTGATAATCATTCTAGTGGCGGTTCCTCTTATGCCTCTCTCTCAGAGGGTGAAGGCTATGCTGATGCACAAGCTAGACCTGTACAGGGTCCAAAGCCAGTTAAAGACGAGGAAGATAGCCGGCGTCTTTGTGCAATTTGCATTGATGCTCCTAGGGATTGTTTCTTCCTTCCATGTGGTCATTGCGTGGCTTGTTTTGGATTGTGCAACAAGGTAAAAGCTCTACCTCTCCCCATTTTCACTATACTGTGTGCTACTGTGCTTCTTACGTGGAATCCTTAAAATTCAAAATTCAGATGAAGTTGTTCCTGGTTGTATGGAGAATTTTAATCAGGACTGTAACACACGAGTCGTGGTACTGGAAGTCTTGTGAACTAATATTAGAAGAAGCCCACTTCTCGAATTTAATTCCTGAATCGAGGAAAGAGGCGTGAAAAGGCTTCAAAATTGGGTCAGAGAGCATTAATTGTTATAGTTTTCCGTGGCAGGATATTCGAACTAGTTTGCCTTTCCATGAACAACCTTCTGGAATCTTTCCCTAGCTATGATCAAGAATTCAAATTGTGAAATGGATAAATTTTCAGTTATGGTGAAGCATCTTTGTGGGTTGGATTAAGATTTTGATGCCTGTGCATTACAAAAAATCTTCCAAGTGCTATATATATACTTGGTCTCAAAAATCAAAATAATTGCTCCAAAACTAGTGCTGTAGGAGCCGACATTACTTGTACAAAAGAGATGATTTTTGGTCAATTTTATAGGTAAACCCGAAGGCTCTATCCACTTGCCAATTCTTCTTGATGTAAGTTTTATGTCACACATGACACATCCTTCGTTGGAAGAAGTTCGTGGTTTGTATTGTTTGGATTTGAGGTACAGAAAATGATTTGTGAAGTAACATGTAGTGGTCAAATGAATTATTATGCAGCCAAACTGTAGATTACCTGGTAGAGATTACACGTCATTTATTAGTTGGCACCGCCAATTTTACATCTATAATAATTTTCTGAGAAATTACTTTAAACTATATTAAGACGATTTGATATAAAATGAACAATTATTTTAATTAACACATTTTAAAATAATTGAGAAAGCTAAAATATTTGTGCTACATAACCCACACAATTAGCTAGATCCACATTTTATACATTAAGTGTAATGCCTTTTTTATTACGAAATTTAATATTATGGAATTATTCTTATTTTATTTTGTTAATTTTTATTTACTTCTCTTCCGTTTGTTATGTATCCTTGTATGTTTTTCTTTCATTTTCTTTCTAATTTTTATTTGATTCTGTCTTGTCTTTTTAGCCTTTTCATGTATAAGCATGAGGATTTGTGCAAACCAATTTTGGTTTTCGTATGTATAATACTATAATGCATTGTATTTATTTTTCTATTGTATTTTCTCTCTTTCAACCTTTCTATTTTTATATTTTTTTCATTATTTTATTTTTTAATCCTGAACGAAGTTATTGAGTGAAGATTGTAATGCAACCCGTCGGTAGGCAATTGGGAGGGTCATCTTCACTGGTGATGATGATTTTGAGCTCCTCAAGAATGGAATATTTTTGGCAGATCTTTTTCAAGCTCAATTTTAACTTATTTTTAACAGAAAAATAAAAAAAGGAGTGTAGTATCCCAATCAAAAAAAAAGGTCATTTACTAAAGGAGGAGTCCTTTAATGTTTCTGGTAGGTAAGGGAGTACTTTTTCACTGGAAAATATTAGGGATTGAGGAATTTTAAAAAATAAAGTGAAAAGAAAAACGGATATGCTTCCATCTTCTAGTGAGGTCCTCTTGTGTCATGGGACATGTATTTGCATAGGATAGGCTTTGGGATACTAGAAATTTCGTCGAGAAGTTAAGAGCATCTTTAAAGGTAGAGTAATAGGTAACTCAAAGGTCTTAGCTACCCAAACAACTGAGTGGCCAAGTTCAAAATGTTATAAGATAAATACCCAGTCGATGTTAAGAGAGCTCATACTACTAAAATGCAAAGGTTTTAGCTACCTAAACAAATCAAGTAGTCGAGTACTAAAAATGTTATAAGATAATACCAAGTTGATCACATGGCTACGGGAGTTCATGCTACTAAAATGCAAGGATCTCAATTACCCAGACAAATTAAGTAGCCAAATACTAAAAATCTTGCAAGATGATACCCAGTCAGTCATATGGCTCGTTGAGCTCATACTTAAAAAATTCAAATGTCCTAGTCACCTAAGTGATAAAATACCAAAATTACCACAAAATAATGCCTAGTTGGATATTGACTAGGAAAGGGTCGCACTGTGAAAAAACAGTTGGATACCCAAAAGTGCGTCAAGTTAATACATCGTTATAAGATAGGAATCACAATATAAAAGTTTAATATTGCGGCTACCTAGGGGCCAAGATAGTTGAGTAGCTAAAGTTTTTTAAACAGCGAAAAGGGACTCATGTTGCAAAAAATCAAGTGTTTTAGCCACTCGTGACCAAGTGCTAGAAAACATTGTGAAATATAGGACTAGTTAAAACGATTCATACTATGCATAAAAGGAGTAAGCGATCCTAAGGAAAGCAGATAACTAGAAGTCTTGCTTTAAAGGCTGGAAATATCCTAAAATGACACTCTTCTCCAAGATGAGTTCTATAAAATTTCCTTGAGCGAGGAAAAAGAAATTGAATAGAACAGGCAAAATTGATTTTCTATCACTTATCCTTGCTTATCACATTTGTTTGTTATTAACTTAATGTTCTCCTTTTGAATTAGCCATTTTCTTCAAGAAGAAACAAAATAATAGGGATCAAGTAAAAGAAATATTTTTATTTATCACCACTTGAGTTCCATTACAAAGAAAAAGAAAAGAGAAGAGACGGGAAAATAAATAACAAAGTGAAGGTAATAAAATAGCATCCAGGGTTTAGCGCAGCAAATCAATTGTCCTGCTAAGAGAGGTCCACCACCAATTAGGTATTAGGGAAACGCCTCTCCCATACGGCTCTCCAAGATACCTCAGAAAGGTCAATATGCCACGGGATGGCATCCATTCTTAGCAGAGCTTCAAGGCACTTAGAGAAGCCTTCGGAATAGGTGATCCTAGCATTATCAACCCGTTTAGCTTGGTGAGCATCTGAGTTGAAGTACTCGTGGAGGCATGCCTGGAAGCTTAGCTTCAAAGCTTGACACCCTTCCTTCATTTCAAACAGCCATTGAATGTTGGGTTCCATGGGACGACAACGCTTTTCCCATATTCTTTCAAAAGAGCCAAAGGGCCACGTGTTTTTGCTTTAGCTAGCACTCCTCCTCTTTCATTTTTGCCCCTATTTAACGACACTCATTGACCTGTTTGTAAGATGCTACAACTTTTCCTCCAGAACTTCTAGATGGTCTTTAAACGCCTTATCCTTCAATTTGATGTTCTAGTTGTGAGTTTAATATTTCAAGCTCCAACTTTTCAATATAGTCCATCTTTTCCTTTAGCTCCTCAATATGACCAGTTTAGGATTTAGCAAGCTTGGAGTAGATTGAGTCGATGGGGTTGTTGCTAGAAATAAAAGTTGAAGATGAAAATGGCAAAGGTCCCCAGTAATAAATATTTATAGGCAAAATTAAGCTGCATTGGGAAGAAATGAGGATGAAAAGGCTGTAATAACTAGCATCTCCTAGATTCTCGTGCAGAAGGTGAGACGATCTTATCTAAATTGAGAAAGTATCCTCGATCTAAAGGAGGGACAAATGGTGTAAGTTAGGTCACCTAAGAGGAAAGCGTGTTTGCCAAACTAGATGAAGGGAACCCATACTAGGCCAATCGAGGGTAGCCTATACCTAGCAAGGGAGGGCAGGGGACACAAGGTTGAGTTGAGGTACCTAAGAAGAGATGAGGACAGCAAGGGGTGACAAGAGTCAGTAACCCTGTCTCGAGATTGGAGGCAAAAGAAATTCGAGATAAGCCATATCCACTTCACATGGAATAACTGTAGAAGGCTGCTACAACTAGCCAACAACGGGCACAGTCTCTAAATAGAAAGTGGAAGTAGACGGTTTGAAAATAATTATATAAAGGAGGAATTCTATAATTAAACGGAGCCAAGTGAGAAACAATACACATACATTTTCTTTATGTCTCATGGACATAGGCTACATAGATGGAAGCACGTAAATTTTGTGTTGCACTGTTTTCTAGATTGTCGCTTTTATTCTTGTGCACGTGTATTCAAAATTCGTTGTTCTTTGCATTTTTTATTTTGGCCGCACCATTTGTTTAAGCTAAATAGTGTAAATATCAAACTTTTTCACCAAATAAATTTGTTTTGTAATCCCTTAGGAATTATTAAACTCAAAATGGCAAAGTCAATCTTTTTGAAACAATAGTTCAATTGGGTTTTTTGCATCACCTTGGTAATTGGGGTAAATTTTGGCTTGTCATGCAGTTTGAGTAAACTAGTTGTCTTATCACAAATCATATTCTGCATTTTTTTTGTTCTATCAAACAACTTCTTTTTTAAGGTCTACTTAGATAGAGTTTAGTTAGCACGTTGAAATCAAAATCATTCACCTCAAATTTGAAATAGAGTTATTTATTCTAATATATCTGTCTAGTTGAAAACGAGTTCTTTTAGAATGCGATACAAATTATTTTTAATTTTATTCTTGATTTATATAAATTAAAAAAAATAAACATAGTATGTATTTTTTATTTATTAAATTAATAAAACTTATATATTTTAAATTAAATATATGGGAATCAAGCTTAGGTTTTTCAAAAACTCTCTACTTTACTAAGAATTTGGTGAATCCTAAATTTTTAGATATAATTTTCAAATTCCCATGGCAATAATAGTAAATCAAATAATAATCTCAAGTTTCATTCTAATTCTCAATTCTAATACTCTCTTATCAAACGCCACTTTAGTTTGGATAAGTATAATGGCTTTCAGCCTTAGCACCATGCTCCCCTTATAACAAGGAATAATCCATACAAGCAAGATAAGTGATAAGACTATCATCCTTGAGTATTTTGTTTAAGAAGTTCTTTTTTTGTTATAGAATATTTTGAAATATTTAGTTATATTTAATATTCTTGTGTTACTTAATTTAAAATTAAAAATATTTAATTTTCTAATTTATAGGTTTATGCTTATGTCATGTAATATTTTATTTTTAATATAACTATAATTGTACCTATTATAAATTGAGATTCTAGTAATAAAAGAAATACAACAACTATTCTTTCAATTTTCCTCTTAAAATGATATCCAGTAATGGGGTTTTAGTAAAATTTCAACAACTAAAGGAGATTTTTAATTGCACCACTTTAGTAGATTATAAGGGTAGCTTCCTTATATGGCTTCTGTGGCTGCCATTAGAAAAATCTTGCCTACGTTCAGAAAGTGGATTGCCAACGGTGTCTGCGGTAAAGCGCAGACAAAATTTCCCCATCTAAGAGATTACGTAACCAGCGTAAATTGACCGACTGCTTTAAATCTTGATACGTATCCCATCATTTTAGAATAACTAATTATTATTTTTTTTTTAAAAAATATATATATATAGCGTAATTATAACACACATTAAAATGTTAGACATCTGGTGCCAATGTAAGTGCACGATCTCACGCAACGAATTTCCCTGTCTCTGTGTGCCCATATGCTTACATATGCTTGTGAGGCTTGTAAAATTGAATTAAGAAGGCTTGCACCTGAATTGGCAAAAATCCTGTATAATTTATGGAGTGCTAAAATTTCAGACTCGTGTACGATGAAATGCGTGAGTAAACAAAAATATTTTAGACAAATCTTTGAGAGAAGGTGAGTCATATTAACTATGCGTCAGTGGAGGTCAAAACAGGTGAGAGTGCACTAGTAATGTAATGGCATTGAGAGGAAGTTGGTGATAGAGACACCCAATTGACCTTTTTACCCCAGTATGTGGAATCGGGCACAGAAATTCCGTGCAAAGCACAGCCCCAATTCAAAAGTGCTGGTAAGTACACTACTGAATTGAATTGTGTGTATATATATATTCGATCCAACAAAAAATAAACGTGTAAATTTCAACCTATTCATATAGACACCGATGGTCGTCGGGTAGGGACAAATGACTCACGCACACGTGGATACTTGGTAGTAGAGGAATAATTCGATTTTGAATAATAAATCGCGACGACAACAGCAAGAATACGTTGCACGGAATTGGGAGTGAAAACTAATTATAGTTTTCTTGGATGATTAAGAAAATTTTATCCTAAAGCAGGATCTTGAAATTCTCAATGCGTTAGCTGTAAAACACAAGCGAGACACGAAAACAACGTAATGAGGCTCACCAGTCCCACCCATTTTTAGTTGTGCAATATTTGTTGTGTGTTGACTAGCTATATGTAATTGTAGTTGGCATCCACTGAGATATTAATGGCCACATCCAGTTACTTAATTAATCTATATCCATGCCACATTATTATTTTAATAAAAATTTTTAGATGTTTATCTTTATATTAACTATTTTTATTCTTTTTACGTATTATTTTCTTATCTCTTTTTTTATCCAATTTAAAATTTATATCTGTACGGTCCTTCAAATTTTATTATTTTTAGGTTCTTTGGATCTTTCTCCATTTTTTATTTTAAATATTTTACACAATATAAAGTCACACAATTTTTTATCTTTTATTTTATCCTTTTTCTAGTTATGTTTTCGTTCAAAGTTTCTCTTCGTTTTTTTCAATTCTCTGTATTTTAGCATTTTAAATATTCGTTATATTTTTTAATAAATAATTTTATTTTTATGAAATAAAATATAATACTTTTACACGCACGTGTCGTAAAATGTGTAAATTTTATTGATAATTAACAATGTCATTTTCTTCGTGGTTGTTAGATGGGTATTTGTGGGCTTTTATTATTAATTGCCACGAGGGAGATCTCTCTCTCTCTCTCTCTCTCTCGTACACACACATATATAATTAACTCAGTTAAGTACCATCACATGGGAAAAAATTGAGTCCATGACTGCGACGTCTCTGGCACTGCATCCCTAAAACGTGTGATTGTGTATGTGTGGACTCATATAAATTATTCTGAGGGCTGATTGATGGTCAACCCTAAAGTGATTTAGTCCGTCTATATGTGCGCGCCAGTGTCCTTTTCAGAAGAAGACCAGGTACTGTCGAAACAGCTTTTAGGCTGGCTGTTCCATCAATTTACCAACTCTACTTCAAGTTTTGGTTTTGGGACAAATTCTGTGTGTGTGTGTGTCTAATGATAAGACTTCTCTGTTGCTTTGAATAAAAGTGCTTTTATTTCATTTTATTCACCCATGTAATTGGTGGACATCATTATTTACCAGCATATGTGCTTGATTAGTGAATAATGTTGGGAGTCATCCGTTTTGTTCTTTTCTTATTGATAGTAACAATGATAATGATAATTAAAATAAAATATAATAATTCTGGGATATAATTGATGATTAATTTTATCTTATCATCAATATTGACGGTGCAGATTATGTAGACAGGGAGAATTTTGAGACAAGCACGTAATTTCTCCAAATTAATTGCTTGCTTGGTGGCTTCAAAATGTTTTCTCTTAAGCTAACTTTGGTTTTATTGAAAAAAAGGAAATAACGAAAGTATTTTTTTTTACAATAAAATTCAGTCATTTAGTTCTATTGAATTTTAGGAAATTTTTCCCACTATATTTTCGTAACATATATTTCATTTTTTTTTCAAATTTTGTGGAGCCAAATTAAGCCTGAGGTCTTGAATAGTTTGGTCCATTTGAAAATAAGGATTTGGATTTGAAGTAACAGAATTCAAATGATTTCAACTTCGTTAACAAATTTGAAATTCATCACAATTGGTAAAAAATATAATTTAAAATAAAAATTAAAGGATTTAAAATGTTTAATCATCTAAATAAATGTGATAAATTTATTATTATGGATTTGAAATCATTCCTTCCAATTCTCCCAGCAAATGCATGTGTAGTGCACTGTTGATTCCAAATGGCTGGAGCAAAAGTGAGCCAACACATTTTGAAGAATTAATTGCAGTCCACATTTAAAGATAAACTTTTGTTTTTTTCCCTCTGGAAAGCTGTTTTCTATCGTCATTATCGAAAAAACCTAGCATTAGTGTTGAATAAATTCTTATCCAAAAATTGAAGCTATGGTCAAAAACTCTTTCTTAAATCAAATGATGCTATTAATTACTTTTACAAAGTTAAATATTATTAATTATAAGTAAAGCGACAATCTCAAGAATAAAGTAATATTAACAAAATCATATCTAGTCGTCACTCTTATTAATAGTATTTATAAATTGTTTTGGTGGGAATATTGTAGCATACAATTATTGCAAAAAACAAAAAATTGGCACACACATATAAAAATGTTGGCAAGCGGTACAATACCACACCAAAAATTACATAAAATGCAGGAAAAGTAGTAACACAGAACACTATGCTACATATATCTATATTACGTACGTACGTGCATGCTACATGGATTTCCCTCCCTAACACCTTCCCTTAATAATTTTGTTAAGAACTCAATCAACGATTACTTCTTAACTATTGGAAAAACCCACTAAATATATAGCAAATGCATGTATATATATTAGTGGGGTGATTTATCATTGTTAACACTGTTATTGCTCTTAGTATTATTATTCAGTGAGTCGAGTTGGGTCTTCCCACGAGGGCCTTTCATCCTCATGTGGAGCCTGTATTGGTTGAAAGTTGTGGGCGGATAGAGCGGCGGCTGCTCCTCCGTGACGAGCTCCTCCGCCGGCTTAATCACCATGTCGCCCTTCGGGTTGTAGAAGAATGCCAGCGACAACCTCTCTTTCACCGAGTTCACCGTCACCCTGTGCTCCACGCTCTTGTAAGTTCCATTGCTCACGACCTGCTTGTGTTTATGCATATTTATAACACAAACTAATTAATCACATCAAAACCTAGCTGGCTGTATCATAGATAACACGTGAGTAAATATACCTGAAGTTGGTCGCCCAAGTTGACGATGAAGGCGTTGGGTGTGGGCTTGACGGTGTTCCAGCGATCGCCGCGGCGGACCTGGAGGCCCGACACGTTCTCGTCGGGGAAGAGAATGGTGATGCCGCCAGGGTCCGAATGAGGCGAAAGGCCCAGTGTCAGGTCTGGCTGAGGGCATTTTGGGTAATAGGTAACCCTTAAGCATGCACCCAACTCTTCTCCTCCAAAGGCCTCTTCGAGATAGTCCTCTCTCAGTCCCAGATTTATTGAGAAAATCTTCGTCAATTTCCCACACAGTTCGAGCACTTGTTTGCCGTACTCACCCACCAATTCCCTGCAACATATAATTTAAAAATCGATATTTTATTATCCACTGCACTAATATCTGCACTGTCAACCTCTTGGAAACGCGTTGGCGTCTATTTCTTATCTTCCTAATTTTGGTATATTAGCCCAAAATCAAGGCAAATGATGATGGAGCAGAATAGAATACACACACACACATATTGGAGTGTGACGGACTGATTGGCAGTGTATTACATATTGAAGTGTGAATATTTTTTCGACACCTGATAAATGAATTAAATTAAAGGAAAGTAGTCAAAGTTGGTCACCTGCATGAAACAGGCAGAGCAGGCCACTTGTTCTGGTCTCTGAGGCCAAGAGGAAGATAATGGAGGAAGAAATAATCACTCCAGTCTAGGGACACGCCCTTCTCCACCCCGAGCCGGCTGCCGTAGCCCTCGTAGGTGCTCGGCAGATTGGCGTACTTCTGCTTCTCCTCCAGGGGGAGATGGAAGAACTGGCGCCACACCTCACGGACTAGCCCCATCAGCTCGTGGCTCACTCCGTGGTTCACCAGCTGGAAGAAGCCCCACTCGCGGCACGCGTCGCTGATCATCCCGGCGGTCTTCTGCCTGAGCAAGGCGTCCTCGGAGTACAACCCCTGCATGTCGATGACGGGAATGTTGACTGCGTCATCAGACGCCGCAGCCGACCCCGACAGGTGGGGCCTGTCGGAGGGTTTCTTGACGTAGCGATCCGGGATCACCCGTATCCCGCTGTCCGACAGGTGTTGGACCCTGACAATGGGTTCGGGCCAGCTTTGCAAGCAATTCATCGTTTTTTTGTAAATATGCAGACAGACGGACGGATGAATTTACTAGAGGAAGGGATCTCAGAGTATTTATGCACACGGAAAGTGGTTTAATTAGTGGGGTTTGGCATTCTAGGAGTTATGGAAACAACCCAGTATGTGTGCATAAAGTTGACCAAAATTAGGCGCAGATAAAAGCAAAGCAAAGAACGTGAATTTCATGGGAGTGTTTCTGATGGTAGCATGTGACTTTAGTTTTTCTATATACCCTAATAGGTTGCGCAAAGGGCGGCTACTGTACAGGACTTGTCTGACCATAAACTGAAATCTTGGGCATTATAATTAGTCATCTGGTTATTCTCTCGACATGCATGTATGGTGGGGAAGAAGGAGATTTATAAGTGCGTTGTGTGTGAAGAACACAAGAGTGAACTGTGAGGAGCTGGCTGGGCCAACTAGAGGCATACATATAGATGATAATGTAAAGAATATATGATATGCCTGATTGGGGCAACAAGAGCCACATATATATAGATAATAATGTGAGAATACATGATGAGCAGAAACATAGAGATTAAGCTATCTAATTTCCGGCGCCGTGAAGAATTTGTATTCATATTTATTTATCCAACGGGACAGAATACATGTGCAAAAAACGCATTTTTTAATTAATCGTGGTGTTTGGAGTTGCTATTGAAGTCATCTATAATATACATACATACATACATACATACATATATACATACATACATACATATATATATATATATATATCTCTCTGTCTCTCTCTCTCTCTCAATGATTTCATTAAATGGCTTCAATCTAATGAAATGAAACAACATACGCAATGGAAGAGAATAGGCTGAGTGGTTTTAAGGGGGAAATTAAAGACCCGAGTTGTCTTTTGGGGAAACCAGCAACAAGTGAACAAGCCAACTATTGATCTCGCCATTGGCTGCACTAGTTAGGCAAAAGCTTGGTTCCAAGTCACTCCCATTCTATAGAACTAGCTTTTACTAGGTTTTATATGTAGTTGTTTAGTCAAATTAAAATGATATGACAACAAAAATAGTATTTGAATGTCAATATATTAATTGATTAGTAATTAATTATTAGCGTATATAAATAATCAAATCATGCTTGATGGATTGATTTGGCATTCAAGTATGCTAGACAACTGACCAGCTTCAATCTGACAAGTATGTTCCGTGGCATAAACTTAGAAAATTCTTCAGTCAAATTTATTAATTTGGTTTTAATAAACCATCATCATCCTTAATTAAGAACATGGGCGACGCTGCATCTGTGACGCGCTTTTACATGTCAAAGCAAAAGCAGATCAGACAACAAAAGAAGCCAACTATGCCTAACGGACCACAATTATTAGTCTCCGGTCAGCCGTTAGAAGACACGATTGAATCACACGTGTTTATCATGTGCCGGAATATTATTTAACTTCATTATTGTAACCTTTCTTATAATAAATCATGGAACTAATTAAACATCTAATGCATGTATATTATTTTATAACTCTTTATTAGTACTCTATATAATCTCCTTCTCCATTCTCCAAGGCAGGCACAAAAATGGGGTTTCAGATCACTTCCTCACCCAAAATAAGGTGTCCCATTTGTGATACTTTTAATAAAAAGATAGGACTATTTAATTAGTATTTGAGTTTCCACCCAAGAAAAAATACGGAAAACACAATATTCTCAGCTATGTATCTTTCAACCACGCTAAGTAGATGTGGTGAAATTGAATACTTAATGAAAATTACTTATGTGGACTAAAGTCTCAAAATCAACAGGATTTGAACTATAGAAAATAGTGAAGTTCCTTGTCTCGAGAGAAACGGAGATTCTGATAACCACCACAGATACATTGTAACTAATATATGATGCATGCACATTTACTGTAAAAGAAAAAATTCAAAAGGACAGCTTTAAAGTGAATGGATCAATTACAATTATATTCAGAAGTCGTATAAATTAACAATTAATTAATAGGCAATGACAAACTTACGAAAAGAATTTAATAAAATTAATGGCGAGTATATGTCAATTATGTATCAGTAAATTAATTATTTAAAGCATTCTTGGCACTTCGCGCAAAATAGGCCAAAAAATGTGTGATTCGAGGACTTATTAGGGCGAGTTTGAAGTGGTAAGAAAAGTCTAAATTAATAAGATAGTGTTTGGCCGACATAAAAAACTGGCTTTGGGATTTACGTCACATGCCAAACATGTCCTCCCATAACCCACACATTCACGTGTCCAACATTAAATTGGCAGAGCAAGGTTCAGTCCTCTCCCTGCTTCCACAGCATCTAACGGACGGAATATACATCTCAGAAAATTAATTTTGAGAGATTTGGTGAAATTTAATTTTTGAGGGTAAATAGTACAGGTTTGATGTGATTGAACGAATCTTGTAAAAAAAAATATATAATGGTATGCTTTTTTTATAAGATAGAATACAGAGTTACGAATCTTGTAAAAAAATAAATAAATAACGATGATGCTTTTGTAAGATACGATACAGAGTCATTTGATGTTATAAATTATTAAATGTATTTGAATGAATGATATGATATAATAATTGAATAAAATATTATTATAATAATGTGTATGTAAGCATGTTCTGATTTATTAATTAAATAAAATATTATTAATAAACTAATACTGGAAGAGTTAATCACATATATATGATATAACCCCTTGATTCCTGCACCCTGTATTTAGTTTGTAATAAGATGCAAATAAGCTATCCCCGTACAATTTACTCCATTTTAGAATTAGAAACAGAACCCCTATAATTACATTAACCATGTAGTAACAACAAAATTAAGAGTAGAACTTAATGGGCGACGTTAGTGATTTGTAGTAACCCAATTATCAAGTCGAAATATTTTGTCGTGTCGTACCAAAGTGGTCGGTATTTGATGCTTAATCTGGTGGGGGAATTGTTGAAATGACTAATAGAGACATAGAGTGGAAGAAACACCAACATGAATCACACGCACACGCACACGCACATCAACTTTATTTGTGAGCAGTCCAATTTTAGGTCTATAAAAATGCCGACGGGGGGGCTGGAAACAGACACCAAATTAACATAACTGATCATCCCTAATTGAGGGGCTTTATCAATCACGCGATGATCATGGCCCAAATTCATATAATTATTTTTTTTAAAACTTTATTGTGTGTGTGTGTGTGGCATGGAGCAAGCCAATAGCTTGCAATTGTCATTGTTCTTGGTGTGTAGTTATGTGGGCAGTAGAGTGGCACCTGGCACCGCAAAACATGCACATGCAGAGATGCCTTTAACGGTTGTGGCTTCCATCAATGCAGTTTCGCGTACGTTTCACACTCCCACACATCACTTCAGCGTTTGATTAACTGTTAATTCTGTGGTCCGGGGAATAATGTGTGTGTGTGTGTGTGTGTGTATATATATATTGCCACACATATAAACATATTCTTGAACACACATGCGCGCACATGTTGTGGGTAATATTGCAATAATATAACTTATTTTGGACGATTATGCAAAATCATGCTCGCATGCACAAGCACACGTGTACACACACTAACAACAACACTAATGATAAATATGAAACACTAACAAATAATAAGGTAAACAATACTTATATGAAACACTAACAAATGATAAGGTAAATAATACTTACACCTCTCGCACAAATCCTAACACCTTCCCTAAAGTAATTGAACGGTTGATGCGCCAAAACTCTCCAGTTTCGTTTTAACTTAACTACATTCAAATTTAATTCTTACACACTTGGTTAGTTTGTATATCAACAATGTTTATTCACATACTCCAAATCTCACAAAAGTATAAATAATCACTCAACGTGTCTAATACTCTCATGGCCAGTGTTCGGAGTTTTTAGAGGTTGCTCTCCAAGAGTTTTCAAGTGGAAGTTTTCCATTTCGTGCAAACTCAATAGCCACAAATTCCTACAAAATCGGTTGGACCTCAAATCCAAATAATATTACAACATCTCCCAGAACAATAAAACCATAGTTTTAGAGATCATCATTGATCTTGACGCATATTCATCGGGCATTTGAACTAATCTAATTTTAGTACATTATATCCACATCAAGGCTCCAATTTCTTTATGAATTTTATCAGTTCTAGAGATTTTTAACCAAACATAAGTCATATGAAGTAGTTCGACTTAAGCATTATTTATTATAACCATCCAACTCAAGGTTAATCATCAAAAGTCCAAATTTGTACAACCATTAATAATTGTTGAACTCTACTAATTAAAAATTGTGTACAAATACGCGAGCATAATTTTGGCAACACATTGTATTATCTATTAAAGTTTAATGGGTAGGAAGAACTCACACACATGCCTAAGGTATGACCTTAAAACATGACATGGGGAGAACTAATTGATAGGGTTTTTTATGTGTGTGTGATTAAATAGAAGCCACACGTTGTGAATGTGAATCCATCGTAGATGAATCTTGTAAAGATAAGACGGAACATCTAGAACTGGTTTTGCTGGAGACAACAATTTCAATTATGCTTTCCTTCTTTCCATCTCCACCCAAAATTTGTCGCCCACCATAACCCGTGGTCTCAACAACCAAGTGAAAAATCCCATCTTGCTTCTCACATGGTGGGGACCACACACATAGTACCACATGTTGACTGGTCTAATCATTGTACCATAACCATTTTGCTCTGATATGGATGCTTTTGTAACAAAGACACCAAAACCCCCATCCCTCGTCCCGACATTTGAACTAATATCCCGTATTGTTATCATAAGCATCCCAACACGTAAATTGTATGCGAAGGTGGATTCTGCAGTCCAAGAAATGTCGCTCAATGTCCTAGGGAATAATGACAAGACAATGTGGCATAGTATGGTCAAGTGGAGTGCAGGAAATGCTTTGCAAAGGGTAACAGGACATGTATAATTGAATAAGGAATAGGTGAAGCATGTCTGTCAGACAAGGGATAATTCACCAACATTTAGCATGTGCTCCTGTTGTAAAAGCAATTTTGAACACTTGTGCATTGCAACTTTTAAACTGTTCTCAACTTTTAATCCTACCCCCTACTGTTGATTCCCATCAACTTCTAGATGGATAGTTCATTAACCTGGTAGATATGATAACACTGAGGGACCATTATCATGCGTCAATTTCTGTCCTCTTCCAAGATAGTGACATGGCGAAAGATGTTGAGTTAGTGTTTCAAAGACGGCTTCTTGCGTTGTTCTTTTGAAAACGTCGAAGATATTGGAGCAATAATCTTCATTTTGTTTGGACCAGGAGAAAGCTGATTTTTAATGGTTGGAGAAATTATTGGGGAGGAGATTAATAACTCGCCCTACAGTTCGATTTTTTTTTTGTTTTTGACAACCCACCAGACACTCAAAATTATCGAAGAAGGCACTCTTAATAATGATGTTGTATGGTTTGGGATAAGGATGAACCAAAGGGATAATCCCTACAAGAATTTGAAACTAGAGGCAAATGGTTTCAAGGATTCCTCACTGCATCCTTGTAATTTTCTCTTAAATGGCCCACTAGAATAGGGACCAAGGAAACAATGGACAGCTCCCCAGCTCAGAAAGTCTTTTAGACAATTATTTCAATCTAGGAATCAAGAGAGTTGCATACGATACATTGCATACTTCACTTCTTTTCTCCATCCCATTAAGCAATTTTATTATTAAAAACTTCAAGATTCAAAATAATACAGATAATATCTCTTTCAAACTTCAAATATAGATATCTACGAAATATTTTGGTCTGAAATGAGGGCCGTTTTTACAGATAATGACTTGGGAAAGATGAGTTTGGGGAAAGATGGGAATTGGGTGATCTGGAACAAGTTACCCCATCAAGAAATGAAGACAGCAATTCTTGCATCGAGCCTAGGTTAGATCCAAGAGGAGCTTGAAAGTTTCAAATCGAGTTTGCGATAGATTCTTAACTCTTAAAATTAATCTAGGGTTATTATTAATATTGTGATAGCTTCCAAAACTAGTTTTAGATAAGTTTTTATTCATTTTGATATGATTTAGTAGATTAGGATTTATTCAAATTATTCTTCTTAGTAGAGGCCAAACTCCTTGTTAATCGAACTCGGCAACCACAAACAGAAGCATCTAAGAGTGTCAGAATTAAGCCTTCTTAACTTGAAATGGATTTTCGGTTTATGGTATTATTTACACATGAAATTGTGTATTTTTCCGTTCTCTATTATGTTTGCAATATTATTAATGCACATTGTTTAAATGTGTATGTTGTCGTGGAGTAGCCGAAACCAATTAGGTAGCTTTCTCATTTCATACTCTGTTTTCGCAACCACATAAATTTCACCGAAATATCACAAAATATAATTCTCTGACACAAGGTCTACTTGGTTTCAATCTTAAGATAACTATAACTCTTGTAAATAAAAAATATATACATAAATACAATTCATTCACGCATATTGTCCGTGGATCTTGAAAAAAAAAAAAAAAAGAATGGAGTGGGAATGGGCATATTCTTCTCTTAGCTCTTAATATCTGTTCTTTTGGATGAAGTTTGTAAATTGGATATGATATATTGATATACATGCTGATGGTTGGCTGGTTGAAATAGAGTCACCGACCACACGTGTCAGCATGTCCTTAGTCTGTATTTTCTACGTATTAGATTGATACAAAGAAAATATGGTTCGAGTCTCTATCATGAGAGCAAAATTGAACTGTTAGCATCTGAACGTTCTCAAGTAACTCATCAATTACCACTACTTGGTGATTATCTGATAAAGGTAGAATATATTCAAACTGAAAGATAATGCCAATCCCACACTCTTTTCGCCAAAATTGACGCAAGGAAAGTGTCCAAATTCTTTTCCATCATATCATCTTTAAGATATTGATGTCCCGAAATGATTTGTTCGGCTTCCTTGCCTCGTATGGAAAATCTCAAAAGTTTTATTCTACACCAATATCGAAAAATATGAAAAAACTCAAAAGTCATATTTTACATCGATATCCAAAAATGTGACCATATCGTGAATAGGATTATAATAATCACATCACAATTAAAGAGACTTGCAAATACATAGGCACACGCACTAACAATTAAGTATTGAATATCAATATTTGTTAATACAATTTAAAAATCTACTCTTACGTCTGCAGACATTAAATTAGGATTTCTTTATTAACTTAACCAAAATAGTAAAACACAAAGTGGCCAACTTGCACACTAACTCCACACCTTTTTCCAAAGTGGCTAACTAATTGATGGCACCTAAACTCCTCAATTTTATATTTGACCTAATTACCCTCAAGCTCAATCTATACTCTCTCAGCCAATTGTGTATTAACAAAATTGTTCATTCTCTAACTCTCACATAAATATAAATGGTCACTCTAAGCATTTAGCACCTTCACGAATAGTGTATAGAGATTTCAAAAGTTATTATTCCATGTCTAAAATAATGTGTCATTTATACTTATCGAGTGTAGTTCCCATTCCTAACAAAGTCTTGTAAATAAGTACAACTGCCTACAAAATTGATTAGATCCTAATCTCCTTGATAATGTTGTAACAACATCGAGAATCATATAGGCATTGTCTAGGGATAATGGCAATCTTAACGCATATCTATTAGTTGTTTGATCCAATTACATCACTTCCAAAATACGCTTCAATATTAGTACAAACTCATCTAATCTTGTTTAGTCACAAGCTATATCTCATTGTTGAACTTCAAGAATTATCTATATAACCATTCAACTTTAAAGTTATCTTTAAAAGTCCAATTCTACTCAAACATAAATAATTATTTGGACTTAGTTAATGTAAAATTGTGTACAAATGTACCTATATTATTTTAGTAACACGTATAGTCAATTTTCCTTTAATGTTCAATTCCAACCACGATTGATGGTTAAAATTGTTGCAAAAAATTGATATTTCAAAAGATTTATTGTATCGCATGAAAAGTTAAAAGATTTTCAGCCACTTTATATTATCTTATCTCTTAATAGACTTGTACTGAGTTAAAAAAATAGCGTAAAATTAATCCAATTTAAACCAAAGCTTCTTGTAGATTGAAAAGGTTGGATTTGGAGAAAACGATTTTAAATAAAAAAAAGAATTTAAAATTTCCTATAAATAGTAAAAATATAATTTAAATGAGAATGAAAAGATTTGAAATCTATTGTAAAACAAAATCAATCAAGTAGGTATGATAGATTTGAAATCCATTTCTTCAAATATTTCAATCCCCAACTATTTGGATACAAAGATTTGAATTTGAAAAAAAATATTGAAGGAATTTTAAATTCACCAATTACTAAAATAAGAATTTAAAAAGACAAATTAGGGATTTAAAATTTATTATCATTCAAACAAATATAATGAACCTATTATTATAAATCTGAAATTCATGTCTTCAAATCAATCAATCCAGATGCACTAGAGCCTATGTGTGGGTTAAAATCGGCTCAACATGTGGGCTTCTTTTCTAGTTTATGGGCTTCCGTCGACATGCATGTATATCCGAAAGAGTCCAAGAACAACAATCAAAATTGGGTTGGGCACGTACAAGAGGTTCGTAATGAAACTGCCCAAAGACGTAAAAACCCCAGCCCATAAGTTCTGTTTACCTCGTTTCCAATCAAAACCAATGAGTCAATGCAACAATAAAGATGGTCCAGTCCACTAAACTTTTGTAGAGTCGTGTAAGCAGACCTGACCTCCAACAACTGAAATTATCATTTCAGGTCAAGCAATCACAAAATACAAGATTTCACTCAAGTCCAAAAGTCACTTTCTTCCCAATTAAATCTGAGAATTAAAGACATCGCAAAAGGTATCAAGATTACACTCCCCGGGGCAAAAGAGAACAGACAATGTTAGAAAAATAGGCAGTCCTAGAAAAACGCACTAACAGAATCATGGCAGAGTAATTGTATGGCAACCTACAATCAGAAAGATGACTAAACTAGGATCAAAGCTGATAGCACAGAGCAGCTTTAGCCAAGCTGCGCGAGGAACAATCCAGGCAAGTAAAGGTGTGCTGACGGATATTAGTATAGTCAGATTTACAAAAGAGACCACTTCTTGTCCCTTTGATGCGCATGGTGTGAATAGTAACCAAGCTTGAAAATTAACCACAACATAAAGAGAGACATTTTCCACCATGGAAAATATTTAAGCCAAACAAATATCAACAGATTTTAAGTTCCAAACTTGCATACGGTCCAACTCTAATTCTGGAAGCAGAAAAACAAAGGGGGAAAAATCACTTGGCACAAACGGGAATGTGCAATCAAGAGAGTTCTTTTGAAACAGATATTTACTAGTGTATCTCATTTCATCTGTCAACAGGAAACAATTCAAGATTTTGAAAGAGAGGGATAATAGGATAGAAAAGAACATAATTGGGGACTACTAGATTACCTGCTTTACTAAATCAACGCCTGGAAGAGACTAATCAGATGAACTTGCCTCATCCATAATCCTTATAGCCAACAATCGGTGGAACCCCATTTAATAGAAGGCAGGCCACAACAATGATAACGAAGGCAAGTTTAAACACGAGCAATGGCTTGATAACTCATAGATATGGGAGAAACATTCAAATTGGATACATTTACTCGCCCAAGTTGATGGAACCATCCTTCATCAACTTGATGCTCAGACTATTGAATCTCCCTCTTGAGTGGATACATTTACTCGCCCAAGTTAATGGAACCATCCTTCATCAACTTGATGCTCAGACTATTGAATCTCCCTCTTGAGTAATGCCGGGAAGCCTTTCTCCAATCCGTACCAGTTTTCATCATGGCCACAAATTCATCATAGCTGATTCGTCCATCCTGCTTCCATGGTGAAAATCCGGTGAAAAATGTGTTCATATGCTACATCGAATCAATACCAGATGGGTTTATTTTTACCTTATCCGCGTCAACCTCCTGGAAAATGTCATTTGCCACATCAGCACTATCATCAGCTTCATCCTCCATCAGGGCATCTCGAAGCTCATCTGGCTCTATGTAACCATTTCCATCTTTATCAAAATAGGAGAAAGCCTTGTGAAGATGCTCATCATTGGCCATCTTCTGCAGATGGAGTGAGATCGCAAGAAATTCTCCATAGTCCAATGTTCTTTTACCATATGCGTCCACCTGTTAGAAAGAAATGAATGAAAGAATAAAAAATAAGAATAGATATTGGAGATGATGTCAGCAACAGATTCCTTGTCATCTCTCTCTCTCTCTCTCTCTCTCTCACACAGACACATGCGCGCGTGCACGCACGCAGAGATGTTAGAAGATTAGGTTTGATGGTTACTGCCATAAATACTTCAAACATAAGGCAGGATGGTTTTGGGAACTCACAGCTTCAATAAGCATCTGTACTTCAGACTCTGCCACTTGCGAATTGAACTTCTGCAATCCAGCCTTTAGTTCTCCAGTTGAAACAATACCATCGTTATCACTATCTATCTGAGCAAACATCTCTTTGATACCTTCAACTTCTTCATTAGATAAGAAATCAGCAATCACCTAACCAAAAGGGCATGAACACAAATCTTTCAGCTAAAACAGCTGTTACAGAAAAGATTGATGGAAGTATAACAATCAACCAACCCTAAGAGCTTTCCTCTTGAATCTGTTCATCAGAGAGAACTGCTTTAATCTTGACTTGACAACATCTCCAAGGGGAACATTTGGAGCCTTCTTTGCATTTTGAAGCCAAGGATGTTCTGTGAAAATAAAGCATTCATTCAGAAATACATAATGTGTGCAACACATGCAGCACACTCATCCTAAATCCCGTGCTATTCGGCATCAACAAATTCACTAGAACAAATTATGGATTCATTATCATCAAATTTTTCTAAGGCAATTTCGGCATCTAATAGAAGTATAGCATTTTCATTTCCGTATTTCTATTCTCTCTTCTGTTTCAACACGAACAGCTAACCAACCATAACCTTATTCATCGACCACTGTACGACATGTCAAACTGACAGCCTCTACCAAATTATTAATACATAAAGATGTGATATGTTTGACTGGAGAAGGCATTCAAGCATGCACAAGATATAACACACAATGCTTACTGATGATGCCTAGACAACAAAGAAGTTAAGCACAATAATTTATGCAGAATAAAAGCCTTAAAACTTTTCCAGACTTATAAAATTAAAAAAACACAAATCACCTAACAAGAACAAACTATCAAAAAGAAAACAGAAAAAGGAAAATGAAATTGAGGTCAAGTCAAAACATGCATAAAATACAATCATCTTAGTGCTGACTCAGAAAATGCTACCAATCGAGCTCTAAATAGTTCATGCCCGTTTCAGGCCATAGCAAATGTTTCTATAATGGTCAAGTGTATGCTGAATTCATCCTAGGATGTGTATCAGAATAATGGAACACAAATCTTCGCTAACAAAAAAACAAAGATTCTCACAGAGTGTAGTTTCAATTTTTAAACCATTATCCTTCCAAATTTAACTTCGAATGCAGAGAGGAAAGAAAATAATGCAACATCAAGTGCATACAATGAATAACCTAAGAGTAAAAGATTTGTCAATATAATAAGTCTCAAAATGCCTTACAAATGAGAAGTTGCTCTAGAAAAATCATGAAACACCAGAAAACTGCCTTATCTGCAGAGAAGCACAAGTAGAAGTGCCAGAAAAAAGTGATAGACACCGCAGAAAAAGATGCATCAACTATTAATATTGAGAAGTGCATTTCAAGAGTTCATCAGAAGGGGTAGAAAAGTAGACATCAAAATAACATACCAAGAACTTGTTTTGCTGTCAGTCGAAGCTTAACATCTGGCTCCAGCATCTGTCTTACAAGGCCCTTGGCACCTTCTGATATACTGGGCCATGGTTCACGCTCAAAGTCTATTTTACCACGTATTATGGCCTGGGCAACACCTTGCTCAGATTCTGTATAAAAAGATTGCTTAATGTCAAATCAGTTTGGATATTTCAATATTCATATTCTATTAATACAACAACTATTCAGGAACCATGAAAAAAAAGTCAGAGAAAAGCATATACAGGAAGCACGAACTATGAAAATTTGCTATCAAATGCCAGCATATGTGATCTCTTCTGAAATACAAAGCATTATGGGCAAGCATTTACGACTACTACTGCTTTATATAACTTGCAGGCAGACGGAACAGTTTCTACACACATACAACATAGGAATATGTCCATATATATGTGCATGTTTGTGTGTTTGTGTGTTTGTGAGTACATATGAGAGAGAGAGAGAGAGAGAGAGTAACAAGGGAAGTTACCAGCCCAGAAAGGAGGAACCCCACACAGCAAGATATAGAGAATCACCCCTGCACTCCAGATGTCTATTTCTGGCCCATAATTTCGCCTGAGCACCTCTGGTGCCATATAGTAAGGGCTTCCCACAATTTCAGAGAACCTCTCACCTAGAATACAAGGAGTTGGTGCACTTTTACAGTCATAAAAATATTGTTAAACAGGTTTATAAAATATCAATGTGATAGAAGAGCATTTCTTGATGACAAAAAGAATAAAACATATCTAAGCAAATTCGAATAACAATTCTCAACAGCAGTAATTTTCATACACCAAAGCATCAAATACAAAATTACAAAAGGATGTTAACTAAGTACTCAAACTCAAAAAAAGCATCTGTAAGCAGAAAGAGCTCTCAAAAAAGGTTTTAAACAAAAGTTCAAAATCCCAAACATGGGAGTCTTCGTATAGACTGTTGCATATACATGCGTTTGTCTGTATTATGATAAATCATAATCTTCATCTTTCAAAATCAGAGGTGGTTCTACATTTTTTTTTGTGGTCAAAAGGCAAGCATCGTTGTATGCAGTGTAAGTGTTGCAAATTTTTGTTCCTCTCTTTTTGGGGCTCTGAAGTAGGTATTTATAGAACAAAAGTTTCTGCTTGTCCATGTTGGTGGATCAGATCAACAATATCTCCACCGAAATCACTACAGAAAATGTCAAGCATCTAGACTAGGCATCATAAATTGGAGAAATGACTAGTTCCTCCCAAAATGCAGGTTGTCCACTACTATATGTACAAGGCCAACTGATTGAATACATTTCCTTCCATAAGTACAGCTTTTATATTCCTCGGACAATTAGCACAATGGAAGACAGATCTAGGAGTATAAATTATTTGAGAGGTGGCCTGCACCCAGCATTATATAAACTCAGGAAAAAATTAAAAAATCAACCTACATTTATCGAAATAAGATCACAGTTAAGCCTCACATTAATTTGAAAAAATCTTAGCACATAAGATATCAAAGGATATAAGACAGATACAATAATAAATCGATTTTTATTACTTAAAGGGACAGAAACTATTTTTATCTGTTCACTAAAAGCACAGAACAACACTACATATTTTTGTCTCCCACACACCCACGATATAAAGTCACCTCAACAAACTCTCCAACTTTGATTTTAATGGTATCATATTATCAAGTGCAATCTCTCATAATGCTTTCTTTAAGTGGATTGGAAACAATCTAAAATAACAGAATCTTCAACTTGTTCGTTGAATTGAGACAAATAAACCATGGGAGCTAACAATATGACATAGATCTTTCGCAATCCAAGTCTGAGAACAGCCAAACAATTATACAGATGCGAGTTTACATAGGCAGCTAAACATTTAATTAAACTAGTAACTCAGCAGCTTTCTTATGATTCTTCTAGTTTCACGCATCAACACGTGAATTACGATCCAGAAACAACTAAAATGACTTCACTTACCTGGCTTGAAGAAAATGGACAACCCAAAATCAATGGCTTTAAGTGGAGAATTTTCCTTCTTATTTGCAAACAAAAAATTTTCTGGCTTCAAGTCCCTGTGGATCACCCCGTGCTTGTGGCATAGCTGGACAACCTCCACAATAGTCCTTGTTACCGCTGCGGCAGCCCGCTCTGTGTAATGGCCACGAGCCACAATCCTATCAAACAGCTCCCCACCCTCACACAATTCCATGACTAGATGCACGGCATTCTCGTCCTCACAGGCCTCCTTCAAGCTCACAATACTTGAATTCTTCGGCAAATGCTTCATTATCGCAACTTCCCTCCTCACATCCTCCACATCGACGGCTGTGCGAAGCTTCCGCTTCGAAATGGACTTGCAAGCCAACAGCTCCCTGGTTTCCCGCTCAATGCACAAATAAGTAACCCCAAATTCCCCTCTCCCGAGCTCACGATCCACTAAATATTTCTCCTCAATGTTCTTCTTCTCGACGTCCGTCAAAACGGTCATTGCTTTCTTAACATTGCCGGATGATTTGTCTTTCCGTGCGTGATCATGACCGGAGAAGTTGGATGACTTCACGTCTTCTCTGGCAACAGCCGCCGGAGATCTGCAGCAGTTCCCCATTTCAAATCACGATTGCAGCAGAGGCTTCTCGATCAAGTAAACCCTAACCCTAACTGCAATAGCAGCCGTGCTTTCACATGATTGGACTCTGAAAACCCCAACTCGAGAGAGCAGAACAGAGCTCAGGAACGACAATGTGCTTGATTTTTTCACACAGAAGGTACAAATTTCATAGCAAGCGAGTGTGCGGGGATACTCTTCTGCAAAATGGAGTTAGGAAAGGTAACGGTCCAGATGCATTTGTAGGGAGAGAGAGATATATTTTTTTAATTTTTTTGGATTAAAATTTCGTTAGCGAATATCTGTTGTGTCTGATATTTCTTTTTACATGCATTTATTATTATTATTATTATTATTATTTTTGTAAATTTGGTATTTTGTCGGCTTAAGTGAACGGGACGGGGGTGCGAAACAGAGAGTTGGAGAGCGGCCGGCTTTTCCAGTGTGTTGTCTCCGGTAGTGTGTCTGCGGTTTTGCCATTTTTTACACTAAAATCGCTAGTTCCGAAACACCGGTCTGGTTTGAAGTGCTAGTTTTAGGTACAACATTTGTGGGATTAATTTTCTAATTTAAACCAATATTTGGTAATGGTAAGATGGCAATCATCAACGTCATTAAGCTCACAAAAGTGAGAGTTAAGAATGATAAAACTGCATGAAAGTTAGAAACACGTAATAATTGAAGGAGGCAGCATATGCGTGTCCTTGCATGATCAAAGGGCGGGTCAAAGCGCAAAAGAAGACTGCATAAACTTCATTAGGTATCATTGGACGCAAGTATCGAGAACTGATAAATACATTTTTATTCTAAAATTAGTTACCTTTATTATTTTGGACATTTCAGTAACGATGATATTCCTGTCTTTCAAATATATTTTTACAAAAAAAAAAAAGGAATTATCTAACAGAAAGCCAAATGACAAGACTCTGCAGATGTCTTATTGTCAGTCACTTTTAACATGAAATATCTAACAGAATTAATTATTTTTGTTCTTGTTACTTCTAAAACTCCATTTTAGTTAAATGGAGGGGCATTTAATTTCCTTGAGAACAAATTAAATAAATAGCAAATAAAACATTAATAATCTATTGGTCGTGGAACAGACGTTCAATTCCAATTTCATCTTTTTTGGTTGCGTAATAACAGGAGTTTTGGTGTCATATGCCGCCCTTGCAATTGGAACATAGCATCAAATACACCTTTATTCAGGCACAAGGAATCTGTAAATAACAAGAAAAGCTTAAATTAAGAAGCCCATTTGTGCCTAAGATAAATGATTATTAAAACCCGGTCTGCGGGAATTGAGAAGAAAAGATGCCATGTGTTGTCTCTTTTATTTGCAAGCAATTGATATGCAGGGATCATCTTGTCTCATCACTTCATTGTTTTGTATTTTTTTACTGACTGATGCACAATTATTACAGTGTTCATTGCATTTATCCTGTATAGTGTATGCATGTATTATTCTGTCTGAATTCTTCAGTTGTTCAAACCTGGTCAATCCATTCGTATAATTGATCATTCTTTTTAGATGATATTAACACTAATTTCAATCAAAATGCAAGTCCCGACACATACAATTGTCCTTTTTATAGTTTTTAGTGAGAATTTCAAGTATGAATGAATAGTTGTTAATGTGAAAAGAGTGATATATATATATATATATTATGGCGGAGGGACTTACAAAATTTTAAAATTTGGGATTGAGATATAGTTTGGATCTACAAATGGCCCAAGGTTGTTTTCCAATTGTTACATATTAGTTTGTAAACTCATAGATGATTTTCATCAATGTGTTATTTTATGCGATTCTATCGATTTAATTGAATTCTGTCGTTAACTTCAATAAGTCTAATTAGAATTTACAATTTGACTCATATGTTCCAACACGACACATCAAAATTAATAGTTCAACATAATATTCCTGATTTGATTAAATTCCGCCACCACATCAAACAAGTTAACATAGTATGTAATTAAGCTCGCACGAACCAAATATGTTCCAATTAGAATTACTAGACAGACTGCAAAATTCTTTTGATTTCATTTTATCAAGCAATTGCCACGTAAGTAAGAACAAATATCAATACGATAAATCGGTCCTCTAAGAGTGTGATTTCATGTTAAATGTAAAGCTAATATATGACCAAATGTATCATCCAATGGTTTTGGGGGAAGGGACCCAAGTCAAAAAGATACTACGTTGTGTTTGTTGGCAAGAAAAAATCGGCCAAAATATGGTGGAGAATGTCCTGGCATGCACCGTTGTGACCCAAGAAATCCATAATGGTTGCCTACTTTTTGTGATCAATTCGGGAAACTGACGTGAAAAGGATGAAAGGTGCTTCATCAGTTAATGCATTTTGCACTTTTCTGCGTGGTTAAATCACCGAGAAGATCAGACACAAGGAGTACTTCCTAAAGAAAAAGCGTCACTTATGATCTCTGCGAGATAGAAGTCGTGTTTTCGGAATCAAGTTATTGGTCTGGAGAAATATCATTCAACTGTCCCTTCAAAATTACATGCACGATAAAATTTGCATGGCATGTGTTGCAACTATCCAACACAAAACACACACACACTCCCACATCCCTTCTAAGAATTTATCAAGATGAGTCACGTATCATATATATGTCACTTTCCTATTGTATTCTCTGCTGACTTGAGTGTGAATGTTTTGTTTATAATTTATCTTTGTTCAATGCTAGTTCCAGAAGTTCTCAGTTCTATGCTATGTAGAACTCATTTTTGACTATGACCTTGTGATTTAAATATTTTTTGAGATGCAAATCAAATGGTTATGTTGTCAGTGAGGACAGGACATGTTCAACTCTTTTTTAAATTTTATCATATGAAAAGGTAGTGCAAGCTCAACCCTGTTTAATTTTGAAATGTAGGTCAAACTTGTGGAATTTGACCAACTTAATCTTCTGCACAATGATGAATATTTTGGTTTGGTGCGTGCCACATATATAATTTAATTACATTCAATTATGCTCGCCAATGATCAGAGATTATATTTGGATTCTCCACTTGTGATGTTTCAAAAACACGCGTTTTTTTTTTTGTCACTCTGCTTTCACACACAGTGAAATTTAATATTATTTATTAATATCCAATCACTGCATAATATTACATAGACACAGATATACTTAAAAAATCAAAGGCTATGTTTGGGAGAGGGATTTTTGTTTGATACAAGATTTGGTAAGAGTTGTGTTGATATGAGTAATATGTTTGAAAAGAATATTTTAATGAGATAAATAGTATAATTTAGATAACGTGATAGTTTATAAAGATAATAATTATGCTATAAGATATAAATAAAAATAAATTTGAGTATATGTGTGTGTATTAATTTGATTGTGAATAGGTATATTGATTGAAAAATAATTAGTTAGTTATACATATAAGAATGGAAAATTTTGAATTTGAATTTAGATGATACGTTAAATGTTAATATGAAGTTTGAAATATTATTTTATGGTTAGAAGTTAGGTTACAAACATAACCAAAGTGACTTAGATATAATTTAATATTTACCTTATTTTGTTTTCAAAATACTAAATATATATCATTTAAATTTAATTTTAGTCTATTTTCGTATTCCCAACCAAATATATACAATTTTCAGTATTATGTCTAAGCACGCAAAGTCACGCATCTTTAAAATACACAAAAAATAAAAATACTTCAAATATAGGTTCTAAATGTCGCTCGAAATAAACATATAACAATTTCCTTTTACAGGCATGGTTTTCAGAAAAATTCTTGCAGTTCAACTAAATTTTTGATTAAATTAGCTCAAATAAATAAACTTGGGCAGGGAATTTAATGGTTGCTCTATTAATTGCGCTATTACTTGTGAGAAAAGACATCGTGGGTGAGCAGGAACGACGGGTGCGCGAGAATATAAAGTTGAAAAAATTTGGGAAAGAAATAAGTCAAGAACTAAAAATAATGCAGTGGGTGACTACAGGAGCCATGCATGCATGACACGTGGTGGACAAGGTGGGCAACGGCACATGGAACATGACAGCATGCCGCGTATTGTATGGGACCTCCACCACGGGCCCACGGCAAATAAACTTAATCTATACGCGTAAGCTACGTCTGCTTTCAAATTTATCATTATTGATCGTTACTTCAAAAATTTACAAATTAAAATTTTTACAATCACTGTTTAAAATCTTATAAATCAAATTTTTATTATAAAAATTTTATTCAAATTCAATTTTAAATTTTTTTCTCTTTTACTTTTATAATTAATTAATATTTTTTAATTACTATATACATTCACGACTAAATCAACATTCATTTCTATAAATTTTATATTCATCTTAATATTTTATTATTTTATAAATTTATATATCATCGTATTATCTAATCATTATTACTTATTAAATATATATGTATATATATATATACACACACACAAATAATTTTTCTATTATCTAAATCTTATACTCGTACAAATCACCTGAATTTCTTATCCCGTCCTTATTACGAAGCAATCATAGCCATAATATGTGACACATAATTGATGTTTGGCTGAATATCATTACCTCAAGCTAACCTAAAGCCATTGTCACAATACATTAAAAAAGACATTGGCAGTGTGTATTTTATGTTTTTGAGTGTTTAAGCAATGTTTTGGGAACTGCATTGGACCAATTGCTTCGATTAGTTTAACCGACAACTGGCTGATTTTACAATTCAATCACACATAAAACTGAATTATCAAATGACCCTATAAAAATCAATAAAAAGCTGGTCAAAATTGATTCAGTCAAAACCAATTATTGATCCAGTTATGAATTAGTTTTTTATACTTTTCTTGAAAAAATGAAAAAAGAGCAAAAATTTTGCTTTTCTTAAAAAATAAATAAATATTTTTTAGGTTTTCTTATCATTTCTAACATTTTCATCCCTTAAATAATTTATTATATATATAATTTTGACTACCCATTTTTATTTTGACTTTGATTTATTTAATTATATATATATTAAAATTAAATATTGTATCTTGAAATTAAAATTTTTCATATTAATTGTGCTATTTTTCTAATAAACTAATTTTTAAATAATCATATTTTACTTTGAATTTAATTTAGTTTCCTTTATGTTTTTGTAAAAATATTTTTATCCTTGTTGAATTATTAAATTTTCAATATCAAATTTGCCATATTAATAAATGGATTTGAATTTATTTTATAAAATTGATTTAATGTTATCATATGCATAATATAATTTTATATGTAATTTGAAATTACTGATTTTTTAAAATTGGGTAAGCTGATCAAATTAGTGACTCAATTAGTTCTTCAATTTAAGACTAGTTTCGTTTTAAAAATATTGGCTTTGTTTGTTTTAAAATTTTAGTATATGTGTTTTTAAATGTTTTTGCCTAAAAAATTATATAAAAGTAAGAGAGAAAGAAAAGAGAAAAATGAAGAATAATAATTGAATTTGTATTTTTGAATGGTAGATAATTGTACAACAAACTAAACAATTGTTTTTAAGGCCATGTTTGGGAGAGGGGTATTTGTTTGATATGATGTTTGATAAAAATTGTGTTGAAATTAGTAGTGATGCGATCCAGGGATCTGTCGAATTTTATTTTAACATTTGTTATTTTTATTTTTACCAGTTAATGGGCTTTATTAATAAGTTAGGTCATATGAACTTTTTAGATTAGAATCTAATATTATTTGGTATAAAAAATATTTATTCAATTGAACACAGAGAGATTTTTGGATCTTATAAATTTGAGAGTTATGAAATTACCAAACTTTCTTTTGATTTGAGAAAGTTCAAATCGATTTAATAGGGGTGATTTTTGTGTGAATTGTGATGTATCAATCGATTTCAGTGTATAGATTATGACCATTTTATTACACAATTTATCAGTTTTTTTGTTCAAAACTTAATTGAAAAAACAAAACGTATCATCAGTTATGTTCTTCTGCTGTGTATTAAAATCAAAATTGAGGTCAAAAACTTATAAACGACGTGATAGGATGGTCACAATCGATATGTCAAAATCAATTGATACGTCATAATTCACATAAAGATCACTCATATTGAATTGATTTGAACATTTTCAAATTCAAAAAAAGTTGGATAGTTTCATAACTTTCAAATTCATAATATCTAAAAATTTTCCTATTTCAACTGAGTAAATATTATTTATATTAAGTACGATTAAACTTTAACTTAAAAAGTTCATATGATCCAACTTATTAATAAAATCCATTAACTGGTAAAAATAAAAATAATAAATGATAAAATAAAATTCGACGGATTTTTGGATTGCGTCAAGTAGTATGCTCTTAAACAAAATATTTTAATAAGATGAATAATATTACTTATTTGAATATATGTATAAAATATATGTTAATAATTTGATGATGCGATAATTTATAAATACAATAATTACATTATAATGCGAATATAAATGTAATATACATAGGTATTAATTTGATTGTAAATAGGTGTAATATTGAAAAATAATTAATTATATATATATATATATATATATAATATAGACACACACACACACACACACACACACATATATACAAGAGAAAAATATTGTTGAATTACATGCATAGTAATATGAAATTTGAAATGTGATTTTATAGTTGAAAGTTGAGTTCCAAACATAACTTAAGTGTGTTTTTATTAAAAATTGTGCAAAAATATAAAAGAAGAAGAAATAAAATTTAAAAATATAATAATTATATTACGCATTCGAAACATTCTATTATTTATGCAGCACATTCTCGCAATTTTCTCAAGGTAAGTTGCTTAAAAGAATTTATTCTCATGATTGGGCTTTTAGATTGACTGGTAAGATAATGCGAATCAGCAAACGACAAAAATTAAATTACTAATGGTTGCCATCTCAACATTGAATATTAATTATGCACTTCTATATATGCGGATTAGAGGAAATCAATCTATCTGTACTATTATTATGTCCATTAAATAGCAATTATGAGAAAATTATAAAAAAAATCAAACCGATAAGAACTAAAAAATTAATTAAACCATCATTAGCAAATTGCAGCTGCCAAACTACATAACTTGAGATATTTTGTCACCTAAAATAACATCCTCGGTTTGAACCGTTCATGCATGCTCGAACAACGAATTGATTATTTAATTACAAAAAAAATAAAGATTATATTTCATTTTACGCAGCATTGTCATGGAATTGGTGTCAAATATCAATTAATTAGACCCCATTTTTATTCAACAATAACTCTAGTTAAAATCAAAACACATGATTAACAAATATTCCTTCAACCGTGTATACATAATACATATAATGTTCAGAATAATCTCACAACCATCATTGTTTGGATTCAATTTTTGAAGCATGAAAATTTGCAATGGAGACTTACAAATCAATGTTTTTAAAACCCAGCCATCAAATTGGAGAACTAATTGACTCATCGATCCAACCAGTTCAACTATCTCTAAAAAATTAATTGTTTCAAATCACATATAATATTATTTATACTCATATAATAGTATTAAAGTAATATTATAAAATTAATTTATGTTCATCAATTAATATATCAAATGGTAAGTTATATATGTAATAAAAAATTAATATGGCAATAAAAATAAAAAAAATATTACAAAAATATGAAAGAAACTAAATTCAATTCCAAGAAAAACATAAATATTAAAAAACGAGTTTTTAGAAAATAAAAACAACCTAATTAATTGAAAATTTTTAATTTCAAAATATAATGTTTAAATTTTTAATGACCTAATAAGAAAAATATATAGATAATAATTATAAAATAAGTACAAGTAAAGAAAATAGTTAAGGAAAATTTTATATAATAATAAATTATTTTGAAAGTAAAAATGAAATTATAAGAAGATATAAAAATATTTTATTTATTTAAAAGGTTAATCTTATTTTTTAAAATTTTATCAATAAAAGTAATAAAAACCAATTTTTTAATTGGTTCGACGAGGTTTTAATTGATTTACACCGATTCGAATAATGATCGTCGATTTTTATGTGTAATTAAACTAGAGAACCGACCTTATTAGGAATAGTGTAAAAATAAAAGAGAATGAAATAAAAAGTAATATTTTGATATGTTGTATGTTTGAAATAAGTGATTTAGATTTAGATGGAAGCTAATTTGGATCCAAACGTATCTTTCATCAATCCTGTTTATGGATAATTAATAGCAATAATAGTCTGGCTACAGAATTTGGTAAATAATAAAAAAAGAAACAAACAAATTAGTTGAGGAAATAAAAGCTTGTGGTACAAGTAGTCCAGCTGGGTCACGCAGGACTAAAAGCACCCAAGACCATTTAAGAACCACCTCCTGCTAAGACCTTCTCCGCCCCGTCGGCATGACGTCAGCAAAACGCAGTAGTTTGAAAAAATATGGATATTATATATATATATATATATGTATATATATGTATATATAAAATAAATATTTAAAAAATTGTCAGTATTATAAACGGAAAATCAGTTTCCGCGTAGAGGGATGAGACAGGATCGAAGGGTAGAGAAACTGTGTGGGAGAAGAAAAGAATAATGGACGCAGAAAGGAAATTTACACCTAATTTTCACACTGAAAATCATTCTTTTTCCTTTTCAGTTTTTCACACCGTATTTTCACACGACCCTTTCCATGTAATAACACAGCCAAACCCTTTCTCTCAAGTTTCCTTATCCCTTCGTAGCTCTTCAATTTCTAATCTGAAACCTATTAATACATACGTATGTTTAAATATATATGGATTCCGGGCATCATCAGCAGTTCCATCTCCAGTACACCGCTGCTGCGAGCATCGACGCGGTCGTTGGCGTCGGCGATAGGTTTCCTCAATGGAGTATTCAAGAAACCAGGGATTTCTTGGCTATTCGGGCGGAGCTGGACCCGACTTTCATGGAAACCAAACGTAATAAGCTTCTGTGGGAAGCGATCTCCACCAGGTTGAAAGAAAAGGGCTACAGCAGGAGCCCCGAGCAGTGCAAGTGCAAGTGGAAAAACCTCGTTACACGATACAAGGTATATATGCATATTAATATCGCTACAACAAATTATTAATCCTTAATGAAAGAAAAAGCACTGGTTCTTGGACATATTTATAAGTGTTATTTCCAGTCAAAGTTGTGATTTTTTTTTTCTTTTAGTTGGCGTATTGAGCAAACTATCAAGAGCAATTTTATAGTGTGTCTGAACATGATGATTATCATTTCCTGTATGTAGACTTATAATTAAACAATGTTCGCATTATTCAACAGATAAATAATATGGGGATTAGATTACGTACACATACAACTAGCTGGTTTTGACCAAAACGCGTACGTGTTCATTAATTAGGGATGTGAAGCAACGGAGGCAGAAGGGATGAGAAAGCAGTTTCCGTTCTACAACGAGCTGCAGACCATATTTGTCGCAAGGATGCAAAGAATGCTGTGGCAGGAGGCCGAAGGAGGCGGAGCCGCCAAGAAAAAGTTAGGAGCCCAGCAGTTGTCTTCTGATGAAGAGGAAGAGAACGAAGACAGCGAAGGCGAAAAGGCCGGTGCCAAGAAGAAAAGGAAACTGAAGGCAAGCATTGATCCCTCAGGTGGGATTGGCAGTAGTGGTGGCGGGAATTCAAGTGTCGTAATAATGAAAGGAATAAGAGATTTGATGGAGGACTTCTTGAAGCAACAAACGCAGATTGAAATGCAGTGGATGAAAGCTTACGAGGCAAGGGAAGAGGAGAGGAGAGTGAAGGAGATGGAATGGAGGCAGACAATGGCGGCATTGGAAAATGAGAGGATAATGATGGATAAGAGGTGGAGGGAAAGGGAAGAACAAAGGAAAATCAGGGAAGAAGCCAGGGCTGAGAAAAGGGATGATCTTGTTACTACACTTTTGAACAAGCTTAGAAGAGAAGATAAGTGATCAGTTTGTTTGTCTGCAGATGATGATCTTCTAGATTGTTAATTTCTTCTTCTTTTTCTGGAAAGAGGAGAGAGGGTTTTGAACTGGTCACCGGGCAGAGGTTTGTTCTTTGGAACTTTTCTTAATATATATATATTTAATATTGGTTTGGTTACCTTTTTTTATATATGTTAGATTTTTGTTCAAGATTGTAGGTCATTGTTTAGCTACGGTGTTGTCCTTTACTAGAATGTTGGGGAAGTTTCATGAGAATTAGGTTGCACAAGCTTTGAGTTTTAATTTCTTCGAAGAAAAGTATATTGACTGAAAAACTATAATTTTTAATTCCTATGGAAAAATGGTTTCAAGTGTTGTGTTTAGCAGAACAAAAACTACCACAAGTTGGTGTCTACTTAATTCCAAATTTTCAAAAATCGAGAAATTAATTAAAGAAATGAAAAATAAGTGTTATTAAGTACTTGTTAATATATAAATTATATTAGTAATCCTTCAAATATATACGATGCGCCGATAATATGATCCCATGTCATATGATTGCTGTCCATTAGAGTACCATATTTATAATACGTGTCATTATTAGGTCATTAGGTCCATCATAATATTAGAAAAGTATTGTGAAAATTAAATTTTGTGGTGATGCATTAAGCCATGTGGAGATATATATGATATACCAGATCTTTGCAACAACATCAGTAAGGTTTAATTAATATTGACCGATTAGATATATAACAATTATATATCTTTATAAGGTGGTGGCCATTCACATCAACTAGAGTAATCACCATGCAATACATTTTATATGCGTGCGTGTGTGTGTAATATTACGTCTTTCATTTTCACTTTGAACCGAGCAGCTTGCATTGAAATTCTTAGAGGTGAAAATTTGACACGAAAATTTAACAATAGTGTAAAAATAAAAGAAATAAAGAAATAAAAAGTGATATTTTAATGTATAATATATTTGGAAAAAATGATTTTAGATGGATGTAAATTTTGAACTAAACATAGCCTTGGTGTCTTGAACCATGTCATTTGTATTATTTGATGCATCGTTTGTGTATTTTGTCTTGGTCAAAATGATGATAATTACCACCAAGTAGACCAAGGGTTAAATAATTAAATTCATCTGTGATTATAATCATTCTATGGTTGCCCTAGTGTTTTAGTTTTCGTTGCATGGATACTGGTTAAATTAATACGACACGGTACTTTACAATTAATAAATCAATTGGCACATATCAACGCCTGCATAGGATTAATATTGTGCATATTATCGACGGATAGTATTTCTACGGAAGTTTGTGACATCAATATACTTAAATATGCACAACCTACTTCGAAATTAAGTCTATTATGTGCAATTGCATACATGGTGATGATTTCTCTTGGGTTCGCTCAAGAACGATGATAAATTGATTGTAAATTTGTTCAAAGGATATGTGATCCTATTTCTGCACCATGCTTCTTGTTTAATTAATCGAACACATGTCGTTTGCCTTTTGGTCTCTTTAAAGTGCAGCATGAGTAAATTGTACTTATGTTTCAAAAGGAGTATAGTTCTTTGATCTATGAACAAAAAAATTAAATTTGTGTATTGTGCTTTCACACTCTTTTTATCAGTTTTCATTTTCAATTGCTGTGATGTGAAGTTGCTGCCCCAACTTATATATTGCAGTTGTGTCTAGTACATGTAGTTTTTTTGTTCTTTTGAGCAAGCATATAGTTTGAAGTTGAGACACAAAGAAAGAGAGTGACTGATGCAATAGGTTGCATGTTATGTTCTTTCGTTATCACTCCGATTTATGATATACGGTTTGCACTAATTGTGATTTATCATAAAAGATAGGAAAGTTTTAGAGGCCTTAGGCCTCAACCAACGCTAGAAATATTCTGTACCTTGTTTCTGCTAAAATACGCCCAAATGCAATCCAAGATTAAAACAATATAGGTGTTTTTGATACTATGCATCACATGTAGTGCGTCATAAGTATGATTATGTTTGTTTTCAAATTTGTGTGTGCGTGTGTTTTAAAATATTTTTGCCTCAAAAATTATATAAAAGTAAGAGAGAAAAAGATTTTTAACAAATAGTTAGGCAAGTTGCTTGGCCACTCTCACTGGTTTGATGTATGACTTGTTTTGTTCTACTTTATTTCGGATGGAAGGGGCACATTCATATTTGATGATGCTTGCAAGATCTCCTAACAGAAAATATTTTGCCAGCTAGCTCATTAATTGATTTATATATCAAAATTTTAAAATTCTAATTAGCCATTTTTCTTCATTCAGTTGGCATAAACAACAAAATTATGTTGATGAATCGTATCGATTAGATCATGACTTTCAACAAGTGGTGTTATATTACAAATTATTTAGTTGTCGTGCTTATATCAGTTTTGATTCTGCCATTAAATATTTGTTAGTTCTTTTGCATTGATAAATATTTAGTGAATGTGATGTTTTGGCAATTTCTTTATCTAACACATCTATGTAATTTAACATTTTAACGTATATTCCATTAGACGGACTGACTATGCTGTTGGCTTCGTGCGATTATATGTAATAAATTTTCAGAGTTGTTGGGTTGCATGCTTGAGCAAATTAAATTGAGAATCTTGAATGAAATTTTTTCTTAATTTTTGTCAGCTATGTTCCACCTGGATAATATTAATTGAAGCAATAGTTATTTCCTAAATGTAGATATTTGAGTTCGATTAAGTCTGAAAATATATATATTTGTTTTTTCGCATCTTATCAAACTTGAAGAATTTGGAAATTTTTTTCAAGTTTAATTTTGCTGCTCATGACTTCTACAAAATTGAATAGAGATAAATTCAAATAGTTATTATACTCTAATTGCAATTCAAACGGTTCATTAACGCTTATATTCCTTGTGAATTATATAGTTAACTTAAAATTTTGTAACAATCACAACAAAGAGATATACATGCCAGAGGGGGATGGATTGTTATGAAACATTTATTATCAATTATCTGATCTCGAAATATTATGAAAAAAGTGAACTGTATAGAACTACGTAGTAAAGCACAAACCTAATACATTAAAATTTGTAATTAAGATGTGTTGTCATGTTCATTGATGTACTTGCTTATTTGATCATGGAAATTTTTTATAAGGATGCTTTTTAACAAGTGAATTGGACTTTTCCTATTTGGTCCTGTTGAAATTTGTGGCTATTTATACATCAAAAAATCGTTCTTTTCAATCAATAAGTGAAAGTCAAAATTGTGATTAATTATAATGCACAGAAGATATTAAAAGGGGAGTAGGTAACTTTCAAAGTTGACTAATTAGAATGTATAGAAAATGTTAAAAGGGGGAAGGTGACCTCCAAACTTTACCAATTAGATGTAAGGCTTTCAACCATAAATAGAGGAGGTTTTGAAAGTTTTTTACATCAATTCAAATTTAAAAATTCAAAAGAGTAAGTGTATATAAAATTAGAGCTTCTTGTGAAGATTATTTTAGAAAGTTAAAGTTTCTCCCAAATTCTTATAATTATTTTTCTTCCTTGTTTTATACACGCTCAAATATAAAATGCCACTTTTTTAGTAAACTCCTTTCTTCCTTTGAGTCCAAATTTTCTCAACAAGTGGTATCAGAGCTACAATTCTAATATTTTGATTTGAGGAGCAATGGAAGAATTAATTGGCACCATAATCAAGTTGAATTCCAGTAATTATGCTATTTAGAAGCCCCGAATAGACGGCCATTTGATCATACAAAACTTGTAGCATCCAGTGCTTGGAGAAATTGCAAAACTTGAAAGTAAATCCGATGCCGAGTGGGAAAGAATGTATAGAAAAACGGTAGGTCAAATTCATGTTTGGATTGATCAAAGTATTTTTAATCACGTTTCTAAAGAAACAAAGGTTAATATTTTGTGGAAGAAACTTGAAACTATGTATAAAAGGAAACATAGTTTAAACAAAACTTCATTGTTAAAAAAAAATTCTCTGTCTTTATTATATGTAGGGATCTAGTATGTCGGAGCATTTAAATGAATTTCAAGGGTTAATTAATCGTTGTGCAACCTTGAAATTAAATTTAAATGATAAGGTTCAAGCTCTTTTTCAGTTTAGTTCATTACTTGATAGTTGAGAATCCTTATTTTTCACTTTTGTAACTCTGCTCCAATTGGAATATTGACCTTGGATATAGTATATAAAACCCTACTTAATGAAGAAATAAGGAGAAAAGAGTTTAAATAAGAAGTTGAAAGTCAAGTTTTGACTTTTGAAAGATATGAAAGATGTAGATGAAGTCAAACTCAAGGACCAAATTAAAGAAGAATACGCTTAAGGGATAAGTCTATTAATAGAAAAGAAGTTGAATGTTTTATTGTAAAAGGAAATGCCACATCAAAAGGGATTATTGGGTATGGAAACAAGATTCTACCAAAAGAAAAGAATATTAAAAGAAGTAAAAAAATATGCCTAAAAAAACTACTACCACAATTTTAGATGAAAAAGTAATAATAATAAGTGATAAAAATGCTTTGAATTTTATTTTTCAAAATCTTTCTTGCATGATTGACTCGGAAGCTTCATACCACGTTATTCCACATAAAGAGTTCTTTTTTTCTTATTATTCTATAGACAATGGTCGTGTAAAAATGAATGATAGTGACACTTGTAAAATTCATGAAATTGGTAATATTTTGATAACTATAACTTTAAGGTGCAAATTAAAACTAAAAGGTATGAGACATATATCGGAATTGAGGCTCAATTTAATTTATACGAGAAAATTGGACGGTGGAGGGTTTTCCAATCACTTTGCTGGTGGAATATAGAAGCTAACGAATGGCAATTTGATTATTGCCAAAAAGAGAAAGATAAATACTCTTTATATCACTGATACTAAAATTGATGGTGATATTTGTGCTGTGTTGGAATCATCTGTGGAGTTATGGGCACAAAAAACTAGGGTATATAAGTGAAAAACGTATGTCAATTTTGGTTAAAAATAATTATTTGCCAAAACTTTGAAAAAATTAAATTGCATGCCTTGTACCGACTATATAAAAGAGAAACAACAAAGAATTGTTTTCAAAAATTATCCCCCTACAATGAAAGAAAAACCTCCTGAGTTTGTATTCACTGACGTTTGTTAAATGAATAAAAGAACTATTGGTGCTGCTTTGTATTTTGTGACTTTTATTGATAATTTTTCTAGAAAAGTTTGGTCACATACATTAGAATCAAAAGATTAAGTTTTAGAATCTTTTAAAAATTTTTATAAAAGGGTTAACGAGAAATAGGCCTTAAATTGAAATGTGTTCGGGCTGATAATAGTGGAGAATACCGAGAATCATTTGAAAAATATTGTAACAATTATGAGATCCAATTGGAGAAGACCATTCCAAAGACCCTGCAGTAGAACGGTGTTGTTGAAAGAATGAAACGAATCATTATTGAAAGGATTCAAGCTATGCTATTATACGTAAAGTTGTCAAATTTGTTTTGAGGGAGGCTATGAGGACAACTGTTGATTTGATCAATCTTTTGTCTTCAATTCCTTTAAATAAAGATGTTGCAAAAAATGTATAGTCCAGTAAGTCTATCAATTTTATAATATTTAAAAGTTTTTAAGTATTGGGCATTTGTTCAAATTTCAAAAGATAAAAAAAATAAACTTGATTTTAAATCAAGGGATTGCATCTTTCTAGGATATGAGTGTGAAAAATTCAGATATAAATTGTGAGACCCTAATAAGAAAAAATTAATAAGGAGCCAGGATCTTACTTTTATTAAAAATCAGACTATTGAAGATATTAAGAAAAAAAAATAAGAACACCACTAATAAAGAAATTCCAATGAAAGTTCTTTTTAGAAGCTTAACAGGAAGTTGAAGTTCCATTAGAAAACATGGAAGATAGACGTGAAGTTGAAATTGTTTCAATTCCACCTTAGCCTGCAGGAAATTTAAATAAGAAAGGAGGCCTCAACAAGGCATAATTTAACTAAATACCTAATGTTGATAGAAGACGGTGAACTAAAATCTTTTGAAAAAGTGGTAAACCATAACAATGGCAAGAAATGATGGAAGGCAATGGAAGACGAAATGAAGTCCATTCATAAAAATCAAACTTATGGCTTGATAAGTTTATCTTCGAGAAGAAAGGCACCTAAAAACAAATGGGTATTCAAGTTGAAGTCAGCAGAAGAAAGTTCTCAATTAAAGTACAGGACAAAGTTAGTAGTTAAAGGCTTTGAACAGAAATTTAGTATTAATTTTGAAGAAATATTTTCTCCTATTGTTAAAATGAATTCTGTTAGAGTTGTTTTGAGATTAACTGCAAGTATGAATCTAAAAATTAAACAGCTTAACGTGAAATAACCTTTTTTAAATGGAGACCTTGAAGAAAAATTTTTTATGAAACAACAAAAGGATTTCAAGGAGAAGGGTAAGGAAAATTGAATTTGTAGATGGTTTTATAATTTTGTTGTTGTATGATGATGATATGTTAATTATTAACTATGATTTGAACAAAATCAATAAATTGAATAAGGAGCTGAATGAGTCATTTGAAATGAAGGATTAAAGACTAGCAAATAAAATCTTAGGTATACATATTCTACAAGATAAGCTAAGTGATAATATTTGACTGTCTCAAAAAAGTTACGTCAAAATGATGATTGAAAATTTTGGCATAGAAAATATAAAGTCAGTGACAACTCCACTAAGTGGACAATTCAAGTTAAGTTCAAAGCAGTGAAAATGAAAAAAAGTATATGAGTAAAATTCCACATGCTTCAATTGTTGAAAGTTTGATGTATGCAACAGTTTATACCCAACTGACATAACTTATGCAGTTAGATAAGTAAGCCGTTACATGTCAAATCTCAAAAAGGAACATTGGAAGGCTGTCTAGTGAATTTTAAGATATTTGAAAAGAACAATCAAACCTGGGCTTTGTTATAGTTAAGGAAGGAACAAGTCTATTTTAGAAGGATATTCTGATGCAAGTATGGTAGGTGAAGTTGATTCAAGAAAATCTATTTTTACTTATTTAATCACTTTTGCAAGTGCTGCTGTATCTTAACAAAATAAACTCTAAAAGTGTGTTGCACTTTCAAACACTAAGGTAGATCATATTGTACTCACTGAGGTATGCAAAAAATTAATTTGGTTGAAAAGGTTCCCTCAAGAATTAAGATGGAGTCAAGAAGAATATGCCATCAATTGTGACAGTTAGAGTGTGATTCAATTAAGCAAAAATTTAACGTTCCATTCTCAGTTCAAGTACATTGATGTTCATTATTTTTGGATTCGACAAGTCTTAGAAAAAAAGGAGGTAAGTGTGTAAAAGATTTATAATGATGATAATATAGTTGACATGCTAACAAAATGGTTACTCAGAGAGAAGACAAGACACATACACAGAAGTTGCTAAATTACAATAAAGCCCATAAATAATAATTAAGGAGGAGGAATGTTGAAGTTTGTGGCTATTTATAGACCTAAAAACCATTCATTTTAACCAATAAGTGAAAACTAAAATTGTAACCAATTATAATACATAAAAGATACTAGAAGGGACATAAGTGACCTCCAAATTTTGACTAATTAAAATGTATGGAAAATGCTAGAAGGAGGGGAATGTGACCTCCAAACTTGATTAATCGAGTGTGGGACTTTCAACTATAAATAAAAAAGGTTTTGAAGATTTTTGCATCAATTCAAGTTTAAAAATTTAAAAAGTGAGTGTGTGCAAAGTTAGAACTCCTTGTAAGGGTTATTTTGTAGAGTTAAAGTTCCTTACAAATTATTGTAATTATTTTTTTTTATTTTACACACACTCAGATATAAAGTGATATGCTTTTAGTGAACTCCTTTATTCATTTGAGCCCAATTTTTCTCAATAGGTTGGCAAGTTAAATTAAAGCTTCTAGATGATCCAATAGAATTGTTATTTTAGACTTAAAAGAAATTGTATTTTAGCAAAATAAGAGACAAAAGTGAGATCATAGTTTATATATATATATATATATATATATTAATTTTAACAGTATTGAATTAAATTTAACTGTAGTATTTTCGCAAGTAAAATGGTGAATCACAAATCTTAGACCTGTTGTTGTCATGCCAATACTAAATCAAATTCTGCGGGCCTCCTTGAAGTTACACATATCAATATGTGGGTTTACATTAGTTATTCTGTGCTTCGACATAACGATGATTCTACTACTATTGTAGTTAGTAGCTTATTAATTGGCAGAAATTTCTTGAAAACGACTGAAAATTACATTTTTATAGCCATGACTGATGACAAAATTTGGTGGATTTCAAATACCTGTTTTAAGTTTTTGTTTTGTTCGTCTCTTGCATTCACATAATAGTATTGTTTTTTAAATATAATAACTGAAACAATTACAACTTACATAATTAAATACATCGTTAAAAAATAGTGAAAACGCCGTGATTATATACATAAAATAAGTGGGAAAATGCAAAATGCAATTACGAACATGGGATAGAAAGAGGGGCATTAGGAGATTGGAGGGCGTTGGAGGGCTGTGTACGGCTCCACCTCCTCACTTGTGATTGATAATGGAATCAAAGTCAAACATATTATCTCCAATCGTATTCGAATTGCCATTGGGCGTTTTTCTTTTGGATTTTAAAGTCAAATTTATTTAAAAAATAATAGGATGGAGCTTGATTGTGATATATGTACGGTATTGAATGGAATACTGCTCAACTCGAAAGGAATCAATTGGGATGTTACTGAAATCCACAGATGCTTCACAACCATGAAAAGTTGCTTAATTCAAAACCTATCCTACATCCTACCTAATGACCAATGCTTCCTATTCCCCTTTAATTAAGGTAGCCCCACTTCATCGACAAATCAATCGATGTTGCAACGAGATTTGGAAGATTTTCTTGCCCTTTCCCAAGAACAGCAACATAAGAATTAGAATGAAAAATAATAGCACACGACTTCGAAGTATAAAAAAACGCAAACCCTTGGGCTATGCTTTTTTTCCAACCATGGCGAGGGAAGAAAACTCGAGTAATTTAAGGAGATAAAAATTATTTTTAATTTGTAAAATTTATATAGATAAGAAATTTATTTATATATATATATACATGTAATATGTAATAATAATTGAATGATGTGATAGTATAACTATATATATTTATAAGATAATAAAAAAATAAACGTAAATAAAAAAATAATAGAAAAATGTGTTGATTTGAATGTGAATTTAAAAAAAAAAATAGAGACAAAAAAATTTTAATTTAAATTTAAATAAAATTAATAAAATAAAATATTTAATTCATTAAATTTTTAAATAAAAATAAATAACATGTAATTTAAAACCTAACATGGCCTTTCATTAATAGTAATGTGGACCTCCAACCAGAGATGGCACATGGGCTAATTGTCCTTTCTTCGTCAGCTGCAAATCAAATGAAAATTCAGCTTGTGCACCATCATGATGATGGCCGCACCGGAGGGTCACATCAAGTACAGGATGGCCAATTTAAATGGAGGCAGGAGTTGCCCCCAATACTAATTAAATTCCCCGTCTTTGATTTTCAGCCACACTTACACCATGTGTTTGTCGCTTTCTCTTCGTCAATAACTCACTCTCCACAACCATTTTCTGTCTGTAGAAATCCCCATTAAATGCTGGTAATAAGAAAGAACGTATAACTTTTTTCCCCGTCGCCGCAGTACATTTTTTCTTAAATGTTGACGAAATGCATCGGCGACTATGTACGGACAGCTCAATTTTTAAAACATATATATAAAGAAAAAAAATAAAAATACAAATATTCAGTACTTGTATAAACACGTTGTCCAACGGTGTTTGGTTAAGCTTGTTTGTAATACATAGTATAACTTTTAAAATATTTTTTTAATTTATAAATATACATATTTTTTATTTTAAAAATAATTGTAATTGATTGTGTGTATTTTTTTATGAAATAATAATGTAAATAATTTAAATATTATTAATAAAATAAAATTTAAAAATATTTATGTTATTTTTAGTATATAAAATGAGGTGACTTGTAATATGTTTAAAAATAAATTGAGAATAATTAATTTATTTTAAAAGAATTTTTAAATATTTTATTTTTAAAATTTATAAGTTGATTTTATTAAAAAAAAAAAAAAACAAAGTTACTAGACACTTAAAAAAGGTTTATAAGCTACCTAAACACCGTCTTGGTAGAACCAGTCAAAAACCTGTTTAAGGGATAGAGGTTTTTTCCTTTGCCGTCTAGGTTGATTTACTGGGTTCCACGTTGAAGAATCCCAAAAGTTTTGTTTATAAATATAAGCCATCCAAGTAAAAGTTAAAAAAAAAATATATATATATATATATATTATAATAATTAAATATGTGTATTTTTAGGTGGAAAAATAAAAACAAACCAAGCCAACATCTTCGTCAATCCAGACTCTAGTATTAATTTTTAAGGTTGGGTTTTGTTTATTTCCCTCCCTTTCCTTGCCTTTAATAATGGGTCTGATTTTAGACATCACTCTAGCCCAAGGTGGGCCGAAGAGCCCAACCCAACAGTCTTATTAACTCATTGGGTTTGATGGTAACCGCTGTTTAAGGCTCAGAAGCAACGCTGACAAGGTTACCCGACTTTAGTTGAAACGCTAGCAATCATTCAAAATCGCTATTACGGAGGCCCCAGACGACAATTAAAACGTCTAAAATCACCTCCGACAATCCTTGGTTTTTTCTTCGACTCATACCTCAGGGCATCGATTGGATCGAGCGAAAATATGGACCGCGCACAGCTTCTGTTGGTGGGCCTACCCCTCTTCCTTTTCTGCTCCGATATCTTCAGCTTTTTTTCTCCGCCGCCGTCGAAGCCCGCCGATCATCACCACCACCGTCAGCATCACCGCCATCAACCCGATTCACAGACACTAATCCATCAACATCAGCCATCCCTCGAATTCCCTACCAAGGTTTGACGCGGTAGCATTCACAGTTAGAGGGAAAAGTTCGTTTATTGACTGCTACACCGTGGATGCTTTGGATTTTAATGAGAAAGTATTTAAATTATTCTGTATTTCGTTTTGGGGGGATACGGGAAGGATAAATTATTCGAGACATTTATTTTCTCAGGCTGTTTGTTTTACTCAACATTAATGATATTGCTTTTATTTTCGCTTTCCCGATATCAATTTTGGATCCAAATCATCTTCTTATGAGAAGTCAGTATTGTTTTTAGTAATATGTTCTTCTTCTTCTATGTTTAATGTGCTTTTGACAGAAAGCTAGTGGGATTGGTTTTGGAAACACTGTTAGCATTGACTTCTGCTCTTCTTGTTCTTACAGGTATTTACTATTTTTACGTCCTTTTCCTTTATTTTTTATTGCTAATTGAAATTTATTGGTAGTTAAATTTTTGAGTAAGTGTGTCTTTATCTCCACATCCAACTACATTTGTTTGTTGTAGAGGTTTTGGGACCCAAACCAATATTTGTGAAAAGACTGCGTTTGGTCGTTAACTTTATCAGAATATTCAGTTATTCTGCAATTCATTTTGGTTCTTGTTAAATATAGAAAAAATATTTTTAAATTGGATGAGTCAATATATTTACTTGATAGTAATAGGCATGTAGTTATATGCAGATTTACATGGATATTGTCATGGCAGCCATTATTTATGTGCTTTGAATGTTTGTTTAATGCTCCAAACATACACCCGAGAAGGCTAGAAATGCCCATGAAATCCTTTCTCCTATTTTAGTATTGGACCTCTATTCCATCTATTTATAACTACCACTCGTATTGTTTTGTATTACATGCCAATTTCATGAATAAATGTCCACCATGTGTCGATGAAAATATGAAAACAAAAGGAACAAAGGGTAAAAATGGGATGGAGAATTTGATCTACTAGAAGGGTCACTGTGAGCATGATGAAAGGGGAGCGGGTTCATTTGATACCTCCCCTTATGATTTACATTGGGTGTGGCCTAGTTTGACATCTCAGCTTTATAATTAATTAATTAATTATTTTTTTAATCTTTGAACATAAAAATACTGAAATGTGAAAATATATTAAATAAAATAAAACCTTTTGAAATGTTTAACAAAAATAAATCTAAATATTCTCATATTATGTTGATCCTTTATTATTTCACTAATAATTTTTTTTTAATTTTTTATGCATGTTTTTTATAATTCATTTAGTATTTTTTTTTATATAAAAAACAATTCTAATTATTTACAATTTTTAAATTAATTTTTACACATTTTGGTAATTTTTAGATGTATGAAAGTTGGGATCTTGACACATGTAATTGTTACACAAGTCAAGATTTACCACACTTGGTATATATCACGGGTGTGGCATCAAGGAGATCAAGGGGTCCACTGATACCACATCCAGTGATATATATTGAGTGTGGTAGGTTTTGATATGTGTCTTAACTTCTCTCTCTCTCTCTCTTCCATCTTTTAACATAAAAATACCAAAATTGTGTTATAAACTATTAAATAAGATAAATACTTTTGAAATGCTGAAGAATGATAAATCTAAATATTCTCATATTATAAAAATGTTTATTGGGTCATTTGCGTTAACTTTTTATCTGTATTTTTTTTAATTCATTTAGTTTTTTAATATAAAAAAATTATTTATTTATAATTTTTTTATATAAAATTTTGTTTTATTTAATAGTTTTTACGCATTTGGTATTTTTTAAACATGCAAAGACAAAAATAAAGCAAAAACATTAAGATTTGGATATGTGTAACAAATTGTTGTACATGTCAAACTCTACCACATCCACCAATTTTGGCATTGAGAAGACTGGGGAGTTGGTGAGGGTCACAAGAGACGAGTGGGAAACAAAAATTATCGTTGTTATTATTACCTGTTCTGTTGCATTTATGATACTTACATTTTGGCAGAGGGACTGCAGTCACAATGAAAAATATGTTGGAAAATCAATTTCCTGGAATCAATGTTGCTCTTGCAAACTACCCTCCGCCTCTACCTAAACGCATGCTGAGCAAACTGGTGCCAATTGTTCAATTTGGAGTGATTGGAATTATTGTGGGTGGTGAACAAATTTTTCCAAGGTTAGGATTTGCTGCACCACCCCAGTGGTACTACTCCCTGCGAGCAAATAGATTTGGGAGTATGGCAAGCACTTGGCTACTTGGAAACTTCCTTCAATCCTTCCTGCAGAGTTCTGGTGCTTTTGAAGTGTACTGTAATGGCGAATTGGTAATGTTCTTCTTTCTTTCATCAGTAGTTTGTGCTAACAGGTGTTCTGAAATGTGGTTTATTCTTGATAATTTTTAGCATTAGAACTATTTTCAGTCTTGATGATGGAAACATTTGCTTTTTGTTGGAAAATGTCTGTTAAGATGTAATTGAGTGAAATGAGATTCTGTACAGATGCAAAAGGTATAGAACTTTCTTACAATTATGAAAGGGAATAAGTTAAAACCAGCTTAGGCTTTGTTACAAGGCAATTCAGTGTGCTCTGGTGGAAGATGCTTTTGTTCCCTTCCACGCTGGTCTCTAAGTGAATAGCCAGCTATCGAGTGACCGCGGAATCTCACTTTAGCCAAACATGCACCTGGGTACCTGAATTAACTGTTGATTTGTTGTCATTCTAATTGTCTTGCCACTACATATTCATTCAAATGTGTTGAGTATTCACAAGATTGAACTACCCTTACACGGACTTAGATCTAATTTTCTTGAGTGTGGGGGTGGTGGTGGATCTTGCTGGTATTCTCATTAAAATTACTCCATAAGGCAACCCATAATTTCACTAATGCAATGATCTAGTCATCTGTGTCAAATGTTTCGTGAAGAAAAAGTGTAAATTAATTATCTACTCCTTGCAGGTTAATGCATAGTAATTGAAAGGTTTTGCACAATTGTTATTCTTCTAAATATTCCTGGGCTGTTTTGTCTGATGCAGGTATTCTCTAAACTAAAGGAGAATAGGTTCCCCGGGGAGATAGAGTTGAAAGATCTTGTTGCAAGAAGGATTTCTAATTCAAGAGTGATAGATGACCTTCATGGAGGGCATTGGTCCTAACATTTCAGAGCAAAAACGAATGCGTACCTGGATTTAGATATGGAGCCCGCACAACATGATCTTTTGCCTCTCTTTGCTTTCCTACTGAACAATTTTCTTAGTCCCGCTCATGATCAGCCCTTTCTACTGGACAGGATTTGTTGGAATTGTTTTTTGTTCAAGTTGTAAATTAGTTTGTTTACCATGCTAGTAATTTAAGTACACCAACGTTAATGCGCCTACGCTAATCGATTGCACTGAATTTTTACAACTCTCAAAATTACCACTTGTGCTGTTGAACCCTGATGCACCAAAGTTATTTAGAGATCCTGTTCTCTTTTGTATCTGGCAAATTTTCTAGTGTAATGATGGGAATGTGGTGGCTGAGGATCACACGTCATTACATGTCAGCGGGCATGAGATCAGTCAGATTGGTTCACAGGGATATAGTAATATTTCCCATATCGTTCTGCTTGTGTTGGCAAATGCTGGTCCAATCCCCTTATTTAGTGACATTATAGCAAAAAATCTGAGGATTGATGCAAAATACAGTTTAAGAGACCGGAGAGGGGCCTCACGCTAAATGAAGGTGTAACTTAAATTTTATTTGATCAAGTAGGTTTTATACTATTACAGAGCAACGGGGAAGAAATATCTTCCATTATAGCAAAAGGCTTCATTTCGTATGTGCTCGTTTGATGGTGGTATGGTCCACTCTGCAATATATGAACAATATGCAAAAACTAGCATGTGAAAAGCAATACTCATGATCACGCACGCGGAATTTTACCTACCTCACCATGGCTAAATTGCATTCAAGTGTGTATCTTAGGTATTCCACTTGCATAAATTGATTGCAGAAAAAGAGAGAGGCCCTTTATTCCAGTTTCCTGAACTGCTGTGGCAATTTCCTCGCTGAGTATCAGAGGTAGAACCAATGACTCCATATCTAGCAGTTCGGTCTCATCCATAAAAGGTGGATTTATGAACAATGTGTGCGGCATTATGAATTCCTTCCTCAGAGCCTTCACCTTGTGATGTGAACAATCTGAGGCAATTTGGGAAGGATGTAATTCCTTTCCAGTGCTATTATATGTGGTACCACTTTCGCTTTTCCATTGCCTTGACAAGCTCGTTAGACAATGATGCAAAGTCTTCAGCTCCATTTCTCAGGTCCTCAGTTCGTCTACTGATTCTCTGAAGAAAAAGGAGAACAGTGGTTAAGACACTGCATCATCCACATTTCAAATGACCACACAGAAATCTACATAGTATATCGATTTCCACATCCTAAGAAACTATAATAAAAGAAACCACGTTCATCAAATCTCATTCGTAACATGCCAATGTTCAGACGTAACAACAGCCGCCATCCCCGCCCAGCCTTTACGTGCCCACCTGCCCCCTATCCCACCCCAACACCCCCTTTCCGCAAAATACGAGAAGTTGTCATTGGAAAACAGTATCTGCATTTCCAAAATAAAAATTTCCAAATGGAGAATGACTACCGTTTGACAAATACTTTGGGTGGTGTTTGCAATAAATCTATCTGCCTGTGATGAAGAGAGATTACTCCGGATATGGGTAAAAGGGTTTTTTATATATAGACTTGTTGCTTATATGCACCTTTTCAGCACTCATGCGGCCCAAAATGTTTTCAATTTGTAATTTGGTACTCTCACCCACACAAGCATCCACTTCCCTTCAGTCACAGGAATTTTAGCTATTTTTTTGTTCAGTTAGCATCACGAGTGCACTTCACTTCACCAAGATCATGGAGACAGTAGCACGAATATTGTTGCCCCTGTTCTCAGAAAAACACATTCACCTTTCAAATTGACAATATCAAGCTCTACACTATGTGCATCTAGTGCACTCCCTGACTGCATTCTACATAATTGTGTTTAATTCCATATCTACTCCCCCATTCTTAATTTCTCAAATTTCGTGGTATCCACGTTGGACTTGTGAGTCCCACAAGAAGGCATTTCCATTATTAGTATTCATATCAATATACCTCAAGTTTTTCTTGGCGCTCCAGAAGCTTGTTTCTCGCTTGTCCAGCTGCAGATGTGGCATCCTGGAATTGAGAAAAACAAATCAAGAAATACAGCTTATTAGAACACTCTAGCCAGGTACAAGGGTAATGACCCAAAGAACCAACTCCTAATTACCCCAGCTTTTCTGTATTTGGCAATGATCTCTTCCTGTGTTCTGAGTCTGGGCTTAATATCATCACTGTCATCAAACAATTTTTCTCGTTCGCTCTTTTTGTCTGCAACATAAATTGAATTTCAATTACTCCAAGGTCTGCAACCATACAAATTCACAATGAACAAAAGCACCATCTACCACACCTTTGTCTTGGTTATCTACTTCATGAGATGACGTAGATGCCAAAGGCACAGGTTCATCAATTTCAATGTCATCTGTACATGTTTAATGTCAGCCATGTCAGCCACAGAATAAACAAATTGCCATCCTTGATCCTCAGAGAGAAGTGCAGAGGATATAGGCACAAGGTAAAAACCCTGAAGTAAAAATTAGAAAAGGAAAAACACTGCAATAAGATGTAGAGAAAAAGCATGAAACCTATAGTAAGCTCATCAGCTTCCTGCTGATTTGTAGTTGTCAATGGCTCTGAAAATGGGTTCCTTTCGAAGATGTCCTCCAGGTGACTAAAACTAGATTTAGAATTGGAGTCATTGTTTGATTTTCGTCCCCTAAATCCTTTTACAATACCTCTCAGAATGCCAGCATTACTTCCCTGTAGCACCATGCCAAGCAATTGCTAAAAATTAAGAGAACTGCAAAGCATAAACATTAGAAGCCAGCAGTATTAGTCATTAGAACCTCTTTTCTCTTGGAATCAGAGGAAACACTAATTGCAGCATTGGCTGCAGCTGCAAGCACTTCATCGTGAAGATTGGGCAGGGACTCCGGAATCCTGGAAATGAAATCCTGTTCATTCAGTGTATCCTAAACCTTCTTATGCTCCCATAAGCACTAGTGAAACGGCAATGGCTAATAAACATGATAGGAATACCTGAAATCATTTTCACCCGCCAATAGAGAAATAAATGCCACTTCACAACCATTCACCTGTATGAAAGGCTTGGCATTAAAAGATTGCAGAGGTACATAACAGACTTGTTTCTCTCTCCCCCCTTTTGGATATCAAAACTACTAGTCACATGTAAGCTCACATTAAAAAAATGATGTTTAGCTACCCAAAGACCACTGCCGGTAATTATTTATATCAGAATAGCGAAATCACTATGGTATTACCAAAACAACATGTCCATTTTCTGTAGAGCTGATCGTCCTTTCCATGTTTGCCTTGAATTTCCACCTTAACTCTGACATCAGAGAAAAATCTTTCACCAATTCTAGATCAGGCAAGGAACTGCATAAGAAATAGACAGTACAACAGCATCTAGTCAATCCTGCTTCTCTTAATTTATGTGATTAAGAAACATCCAAAAAAATTTCAAGTTAAGCGTTCTGATAAAAATCTACAAAAGGTTTGCATGATGGTTTTCTCAGTGGCTCTGATTATGGAGATTTGGGGTAAGCTATAGCAAGACAGAAATTTGAATGAGGTTTTTACCGGATCTCAATTTCTCCTGTCTGATAAAATACCACTAGTCCACAAACTTGTGCATCTTTTTTGAAAATGGTAGTCCAACAACAGGGCTTGGAAAGTTTGACTTTACAAATAGATTTACTTTCTCCCTGATAAACCACAGTATTTTAGTCAGCTAAAAACACAATCAAACATGGAAATGAGAAATAAGAGACTCACTTGAACCACAGACTTCGCAGGGTATATACGTAGTGAATCATTAGAACACAGCAAGACAAATAATTCCTTCAAATGTTGTGCGGAGGGATTTTTGTCTAAAGAACACTGTTGGGTTTCAGGTTTCTCAATCCCTTGAGTGCCAGTCTGTGGAAGCTTGTTTGTTAACATGCCATCCTTCGGTAACTTTTGTTCATCTATAGACCTACAAATTGCTGCCTGGCTTCCTGTAGCACCAAAACCCAGTGAGCAAATCATAGAATCAGAGAGAGAGATTCAATTTTTATTAACAGGGAACACTTACCCACAACATGCAATGAAACTGGTGTTGTTTTCTTCTTCAACTGTGTAGGCTTTGAGCAAATTATGCTACCACTTTTACCATCGATAACATAGATGCTTGCATCCTTGGTTAATGCAAATATAAGTTCTCCTGCACCATTATCTGGAATTTTTGATGCAGATTCATTTGAGTTTTTAGCCATTCCATAAAGAAAACCTTTCCAGATTATTGACATCACAGGTGAGCTGGAAATAGAGTCTGTTATATATCCAACGGATAAGGAGCGTACATCTAGCACTGCAATCTGTAACCAAGGCAATATACATAGGCCGAATACCAATTAGCAACATAAAATGGGGAAGGGGAAGGGATCACTATTTCATGACGCTAACTTCCCCCCAAAAGAACAGGAAATAAAGCATTTACAAGAAAGTGAGGGAATTGCCCACATTCATTGGCTTGTCACAGATGAATGAAATTTATGAAACCTACAATGAGATTACTCACTCGAGAACATTCATATCCTACAATGAGTTTGTAGCTGTTGTTTGCAAATTTCAGTGCTTGGACTCTTGATTTCAGAAGGCTGAAAACAGCTCTACACCTGGGCCCTTCATCTTGAGCAGAACTGCGAACTGCAATAACTGCTGATTAATATCAAGCTTAGAATATATAACGATTGCTCAATCAAAACTTATCATAGTGCCCCCAGGATTTTGGAGAAATTACTTTCTTTCCAAATATTTGTTTTGGAATCTCCTTTTGATGCACCTTCAATCATCCAATTCAAGTTAGGCCAATGCTAGTACCAACCTTAAAACTCACGAACCAACTATTTGAATCTCTCAAGCTTTTATAACATGACAAAGCATAAACCTTTCGTCGGACCTGACATTTTATTTAGATTATCTATGCTGGTAAGACTTTGAGACTTCGCAACACAATGTACCCCCAAGTGATTGCTAGCAATCCCTAAGAAAAAGAATGAATCCAAAGAAAACTAACAGTGAATCTTTTGGAATCAGTCTCGCTTAGTTGATCAGTAGTCACAATCCCAAAGCTCATATAGAATCATCCTCCATCATGATCATTATATTTTTGGCCTAGAAATATTTGAGAACAATTGTGAAAAGAAACCTGTATTCTTATATGTGCTCTCAAATTTGTATGCGACCAATGTTATAAATATTGCAGTGAATTCAGGAGGAAGTGTGAGAAACAGCTTAAATCACCTTCACTTGCGGTTTCTGTAACAAAATGTAAGCTAGTTTCATCACTTTTACAGAGGTCATAAAGTTGGACCTGCATGAGATCAAACCAAAACAATAATAAGTAGAGCACAAAATAATAGCTTGTCTCAAATTCTGAGTATCTGGAAATTTAAGAAACATGTCTAACCAGACCGCACTCGCTGCCAACTGCTAATCTCAATGTGGAGGAGCATAAATCTATTGTTGTCAATGAGGCGCGAGAATCAACCAAATTTTCATTGTTAACCTGCCATTATCAGCAAAACTTAACAAAAATCTGTTGGATGTAGCAAAAGAATATTGACATCTTTATGTTCAAAACTGTTTGCAAGTTCCTTGAACTCGATCACATCCAAACCTTATTAGTGAGAATACAAAGGAGTTGCAATACAGGATATGTAGCATCCCATATACGCACTGATCCATCCTGATAGCCTGCTACATACAGTCTGTGGACCTTGTTCTCTTTGCCAAAAGATAAATGATTACTTACGCCCCCTGTCAAAGGCCACTTTCTAATCCCAGGCAATGTTAGTGTTGGACTTGTCACAGCAATCTACATAGACAAACAAGTCCGAGTAGTCAGTTAAGAATCAGGATGACTCAGGAACTACATAAATAGACAAGACAGGAGATATGCGTGCACATCACCTTGGATCCTACTGCCTCTCTGTTCCCGTACACATGAAAAAACTCTGCCACTGTCATAGAAGGATCAAGAGTTGGGATGCTGGCAGGAAAATTTACAGCAGAGAGAGATAGTTCCTTCCTGGACTGCAAGTTTGAGGAAGACAGGCTGCCTCTGTCATAAATATGCATTTGCCCAGGGTTTGACAGTACAAACAGGGAAGCATTTGTATCACTTCCTGTTGTACCAGCAGATGGAATTAAAATCATGTCAGCAAAAGAGCCCGTAAGAGTGAGGTCCACACGACATATGCATCTCACGGCTTCCATTCCAGATGACCATTCAAGGCTCAGGACCTGCCCAAAAGAACTCCTGAAATGTCTGACACTACTTGTGACTTGCATTTTCAGCAGTTTGAAATTAGACTACCTAAGATTTTCATGTAAATTAAGTGAGGCGCCACACCACCCAATCCATGGAACCGCAGAATTAATTGAAGCAGGTGAAATTCAGTTTCTGAAACAGCACTGGAGATTCAGTTTATTCACTATAAGATTAGACAAGAGAAAATTGTGGGAAAAATCATCTAAATGAGCAAGCCTTCAACGTTACAGAAATCAAACATTCCATGTACAGGAGAAATATAATCCTTTACCTATATTCTTCTACGGAAATTGTCCATGAATGTCATTTCACAGACCTAACAGACAGGAATAAATTATTCATGCTTGTTATAAGTGAATTTTGATCCCCGCAAAATGAAATCTAACTATAAACATTGAGAGTACTTCTCCTAGATCAACATCTAACAAGTATTGTCAGACAGGCCAATGGCATTTCTTCATGGTTTAAAGTAGTAGCAGTCAAAAGAATTATATAATAGAAACTGCATGCAATGTCCGTCAATAATCAAGTAGATAACCCACCGTAACAACTTCTTCACAGCCTATCTCATCACCACCATAAACAAGAAGTTGACCTTGCTGATGGTTGCAGGATTTACAGCTGTCTGACCAGTGTAAAACAATGATAGGGAGCCTCTTTTCAGTAGAAGACAACTGTAGCTTGACAACGTTTGGAGAACAAGTAACTTCTTGGTCTTTGATAGGAGAATCTTTTGATGTATTCCACAATAAGATATCTCCATCTATATATCCAACAGCAAGAATGGATCCATCAGTAGATGCCCAACAAAGAGCACTGATCTCTTTCTCTAAGTCATTTGAAGGTGCATCATCTGCATTGTTGGCATCCACATCATTTGGAGGAATAACTCTATTTTTCAATTCAAGGACCTTGTTGCCTCGAACAACAACAACACATCCCTCAACCACATCCCAGATAATAATCAGCCCACCTTCATAAGCAATCAATACCCTGAGAATGTAGAGTTATTTTTGTTAATATTCCAAACAAGTCTCAAAATAAGTAGGCTTGCAATGTCATCAAAGCTTAGCATCCTTCTTGATTGTTGCATTGGTAGGCTATTTCGTAATATTTCTCTTGTACTCAAATGAAAAGAATTCTTCATGTTTTGCACTTAAACAAAAATTGCCATCCAAACAAATGAGACCGATTAAAACTAGTTTGGAGATATTAGAGGGAGATAAACAAAGGATAAGCACACTTATTGAAATTTAATAAAGAACTTTATATGCTGAAAAGTTGCTTATCATAACACCTTTACATTCTCAAAACTTGCAACCACCAATGCAAATCATTAAAAGTGACATAACACTTCAGTGAATTTAAGATTTGCTTCAAGTTCAATAGCAGCATGCATGTTGGCCTTTTCCGCAGAAGGAACGCCATTTCTGCTCTGGCTCTTCAATTGTCAAGGCATGTTCAATTTTTCCTAAGAAAGAGAAAGAAGACAGGAAATTCATACTATGTGGAAAAGAACTCTTGGTTTCATATGCAAACCTTTGGGCCTTGAAAATAAAAGAGAGAATACGCCATGAAAGGAAAGACCCAGGACCAACTGCGAATGGTGCAACATTATGGTTACCGGCCGTAGTTAAAGCTTCAACAAGGTCAATCAAGAAAAATATTTATTGCTTAGAAAGTTCAATTATGAGAACATATGCTGTAAGTTCTTTCTGCCTCACCTGATATTTTTTTTTCGTAGATACCTGTTCAACTTAAAGTAACAATATACAAGGAGATTCAAATAAAAAAGTGCAAGGGCAATAGATGAAGCTGGTAATATGTAGAAGAGATCGTGAAGCCATCAGACAGAATATTGAAAACACTAAAAAGCATGCGGCATGACTCACGACCAACCAACCATCAAAGCAATGCTTATTGGAGCACAGTTAGAGTTTCGAAAAAGGTAAATTAGTTAAAAAAAGCAATTTGTATGACTTCATATGTCTCAATCAGATTTTTTTCTTAAGATATCCGTTCAACTTAAAACACAAATTGTCGAGAGAGAGAGAGAGATCTTGCCTATTCCCGGAAGAAGAGGGTTGAGGAAGAATTCCGACTATGGGTTGATGATTGGAGATGGGGAACCCAGTTGCTTCTGTGAAATGAAAATAAAACTCATGGTGTTTGGATGTATATGTTAAGCCATTTAAATGCAAAATATATAAATATGTGTGTGTGTGTGTGTGTGTATAACATTATCATAATATGCTATAATTACTAGAGATGAAATGTAGTATTTTCAGCTTGTCAAACTGTAAGTATTTCATAGAAACAGTGTCAGGAAATCATTTAAGATATTTGAGTAAGACAAACTTTTCTAACTTAATAAATTACATGAGAGGATTCTTTTATAATGTAATGGGAGATTTACTCTGCATATGGCATTCCAATACAACGCTTAAAACCCAAGTCAGCGATTTTGTTTTTTCTGGAATAAACTCCACCGAATGAATTAAATGATAAATTTAGGCCACACTTAAGACCCCAGTCCTTAGCCATAAAAACTGCTTCTGATGAATTATAAGTTTCAGAGAGTTATGTGCATTCAGAGTCCACTTAACATTATTAAATCTTGGAAAAAGATTTGGAAACACTGTAGGTATTCCCAGCTAGATAATACAAATTTTGTGGCGCTTAAGCAAACACAGAAGCATTTGTATCACTTAAGCAATATTTATCACTCTTTACAGTAACTGACCAGCTAGAGAATCTGAGCATAGTTGATATGGCAGTGGCAAAAGCTCTACATGGTCTGAATCATATTTCAGAACAGACATCAATCCATATTCGTCACCAATATACCTAGAATGGAAGAAAGATAAGTGTCATGTTGCATGAACAACACCAATGCCCAAGGTGGCACACTGCACCATATAATCAAAATTACATTTATATCAGAATCATACATAAATGAGGAGCCATTGATTACAGAGAAGGCAGTGACATTGGATTCCCATTGTAAACTACAAGCCATTAACCTCCTCTGCAGATCCCAAACCTGAATGAGAGAGAGCGAGTAGATAATTAGCAATTTACATTAAAAGTAAGTCATTGTGAAAGCACCTTTTATTTTGAAACTTCTGGAAAAACTAAAACACCCAATATTTTATTTGAAGAAGCTTTGATAAGAATGACTCAAACTTATTTTGGTAGCTTATACCAAACCATAGAGTTTGACTGAGTGAGAATGACATAACAAGAACAGAAATGAGGTCACAAGCTCAATACGAAAAACCATGTAGATCAAGTAGTTCCATTTCCAAGTCACAGTAATATGATAAAGATGAAGAGGAGCTTTTGGCAGTCACATAAGATCTTATCTAGTATGGATGAACTGATGGCAGTCTCCAAACAAGATTCTATGTACCCTCTATTGATATTTTCTTGTACAAGGACAGTCAACAACAGAATAACATTTCATTAAAAAATTGATTTTAAAAAAAATGTGATTTAAAAAAGTTTGATCTGAGTAGACTCTCTAGAAACGACCTCTGCGGTAAAAAATCTCTTAAGATGATACCACAAAGAAAAATTTGAAGCCAGGTGAAGTTTCGAACACTAGGATCCTTACGCTGACATATATATGCTAAGTTTAATAAAGAAAGTCATCACCATAGCAATGAGAACCCTACATATTTGAAATGCAATGAAGCTAAGAGAAAATTATATTCTGCAGAGACATTTTTCATGATATATGCAGCAGCAGAAGACTATTAGTATCAGCAAGCTAAACAAGTGAGAATATATAGAAAGCATGTATAGCAAAGTAACAAGGAGGTTTATTTCTGTGGTTCCCGAGAGCATACAACAAAGTTGTACATTCTTGAAGACCAGAAATCAAAAGCATTTTATCATTGACCAGCAAGGCAAAATCAAGAAAATTGTTCTCACCTGAATATCATCGTCATTTGTAATGCTAACTAAGAAGCCTTGATTCTGCAGAAACTGAGAACAGAAGAGCAAGGAAAATTAAAAGCTGACACTCTAGAATAACAGTTACTTGATAGGTGAATTGATGTTCAAGTCAACAATGCAACTGAAGAGCACACTACCAACTAGATAGCTAATGTTCTTATCATGTATGTGTATCTTCCTGCACATGCACAGTTACTTGATTCTGATGAAAAAACATCTGATCAACAATTTCCTAATTCACATTCTGGTACCCATGTAAAGTAAAGTACGCGGGCTAGTATAATATGAAAGCAAAATTGTCCCTTGTTCTCAGCTAAAATAATTATTTTGGCCATTGAGAAATTATGAGATATAATCCAACATAAGCACATAGAGAGTGAACATTGGAGTGGATGCCCATGGACCATTGATCTGATAAAATTATTCTGCTGACATTAAAGAAAATTGAGATAAAAGTCCCAAAATTAACATGGTTCATAATGACATTAGTTTACAAATATGACATATCAATTATTAGAGTGAAGTCAGAGAAAAACATTAATTCATGTATCTGAGGGCTAACATTAAAATGTGAACACTGCAATTTTATTATAGTGATGTGCACGTTTGATCCATTAGACACAGAGTTAACTATATGAGCCCCAGTCCTTTAGGATCAACAATACAGAACTCCATTATCATCAAGAAGAGAAAATTGACCAAGCAAAACCATTACTCCAAAATTTCTGCCACTGAGCTATCAATTGGCATTCGTGATCACCTATTGATAAAACTTTTTAAGTAGCACAGCCTCTTGAGGGTGGTATTTTGCACACTTGGACCATTTAATTTTCTTGTACCACTAACTAGAAAATCATCTTTACACTGGATTAGAGGTGTTAATAAAACAAGCTACTCAACTCAAGCACGACTAGGCTCCACAATTTATACTAACATAGTCAAAGTGAAATTCAAATGGTAAGCATTGCCCCTAATTAGCACATAAGTAGAAGACAACCTCTAAGTACTTGAAAGGCAACAGTTTTGGGGAAGTCAGAAGCCCTTCTATACTATCACCACCAATTACTTTTATCCTTCCATCCCTGTATACAAGTTGGGAATAATTACTGTCAATGAATGAAGATGGTAACAGGTATGTTGTCGATTGCCAGTCAAAAATCCACATGATGAAATAACATGTACAAAACCATCACCAATTAGTGATGCACATATCCAATGAAGAAGTGATCTTTTCTGCTTAAAGCACTTCACAGACTGTAAAATGAACATATTCCAGATATTTCAGAATCCTAATGGTGATGAATCAAATTCCCTCTCAGTATGGCGAACAACAGTGGTAACTCAAAAAAGGACCCTTTATTGATCAAGAAAAAAAGGCTCCATTTTTGAATAAAGTGGAGGAGCCAAACAAATGTATTTGACACAAGAACACAGCAAAATCAAGATGCTTCATCAATGATCGACAGAACTAAACACTCGCTAGTCTTTCATAATTGGATATCCGATCAATAACAGTTATCATAATAAACGCATTTTCTTATGGAAACTTGCTCTAGAAATGAATGACATATCTACAGTTCATATTTCAAGTCAATGCGAAGACGTAGAGAATCTTGAAGTGAAAAAAAAAAAAAAAAGCGGACTTACAAGGTTCCGATCGCCAGTAGGCGCTGAATCGGATCAAAAGCAAGAATCGACGCCGTAGAAGGAATCCCATAGTGTACATTAATCCGGAGTTTCACGTCATCTGACGTCAGTAGACCCTTTCCACAATGCTGAATTTTAGTAAAAAAAGAACAAGTAAATTTTCAAACTCGCCTCAGCCGAGACAATAACGGATTAAAGTCAATCCCCCAAAAGTCATGATTTGGTACCAGATGACGGTGAGCGGGCTTCTGAAAGAGGCGTTTTGCGAACATGCCAGGGTTTCTCTTTCTTTCTTCCTTGGTCGGAAAATCGTACGTTGGAGAGAACAGCTGGCGTCGAAGCGTTTCTTGACTTCAAAGGCAAGAAATATTTTTAATTAGTGCCAGTAAGAGGGTGGAATGAGTGAATGAGTGCGACGGATAATTTCTCGATTTGAACGCTACATTGCGCCGGGTTGATTTCTCATGGGGCCCATTAGAATCAGCAGAGATTCGGGCCGGGTCCGGGGCAGCCAATGATTCCTGATACCACTTTATTTTTATTTAACAAGTTTTCTGTTTTTTAACTGCTAATCAATACATAAATAATAATTGATTGCAATATTAATATGATTTTTATCAGTAAATTTTCTTTGGTTATGTTTGGAACTTAACTTTCAACTCTTTACACAATCAATTAAAATTTACACTATCAAATATATCATTCAATAATATTTTCATTTAAATTTAAATTTTCTTTCTCTAATATATACGTAACAAACTGATTATTTTTTAATTATTGTGCTCGTTTACAATTCAATCAATACTTATTTACATCGTATATATATTCAAATTTATTTTTATTTATATCCTATAATATAATAATTATTCATATAAATTATCATACTTCTAATTATTATTATATATTTTTTTGCTATTCAAATAAATATTATTCTTCCTATTAAAATATATTTTTTAAAATATACTAATAATTTCAATACAACTTTTACTAAATTTTATATCCAATAGAAACCCTTCTCCCAAACATAGCCTTTGGATTTCCAAACGGGTGTATAAAATTTTTAAATTTGATTGGAATTCCGCTCAAATGTCTTTTAATTTTTAGGAATTCTGGTAACGGACCAGTCGTTCAATAAGGTTTTGATTTATGTTTTTCTGACAATATTTGCCTGCATTTATGAGCACATTTCAATTGCGTATACGAAAACAGTTCAATTTCTGATGTCCGGGCCAGTCTAAGCCTCAGTGGGCTCCAATGCACTCGCGGCCTTAGGCTTGTCTGGAAATTAAATTGGGCCAAACATTGATATCAGCCCATACCCGATGCCCAATTATATGGGCTGGGAACACCTGGCGGGTCCATTATGAAACCTTGAACCACCCCGCCGAATTGACTAGTTGACCGTTTTTTTTAAAAAACAAATAAGGCGTATTAATAATGATGCTATGGAATTACACTTGGCATAAATTAACGAAGTCCGAATTGAAATGTCTTCTTGTTCCCTAAACCAACACGCCAGACTGCTATAGCGCCACCCAACCATATCCCTTAAAAATAAAGAAAAAAGGAAAGTAAATACTTATAAAAAAAAGTGATAAATCTATACAATATTATTAAAATTTTAACTAATATTTAGTTATACATTGTAATTTTATAATATTATATTTAATTAATAAATTTATGTTGACATCTTTAATTAAAAGACCAAATACAATCAATGTAATTATTAATATATCATTATTTTCTTATACATAGTTTGTTTTTAATTTTATTTTTCTGTAATTTTTATTTAGTTTATTGTCTCTGCTCAATTTTAATATTTATGATTTTTTAGTTTTTTTATTATATTTTGTATATTTATTTTGTTATATTTTTTCTTCAGCTTCTCTTTTCTTTAGTAATTTATCAATAATATAACATTTACATTGACAAAGTATTATTAATTATTATACGATTATGTATATAATATGTAATTACTAAAATAATCCTAATTCTTTATATTTTATCCGTTTCTCTAATTTTTATTTATTTCATTCACTTTTATAATTTAATTCTTTTTTTTCTCTTAATATTCATTTATTTTTTATTTATTCAATATTGAACATGTGGATTTAATGACTTGACTTTGATTGCATAATATTAAACTACTATAATATTTTTATTTAATTATTTTTAATTTTTATCTTCTTCTTTATTCTTCTCAATATAATTTCATATTTTCTATTTCATAATTTTACCTTTAAATTAATTTTGACTAGGTTTATTCATATATTTTTCATTCAAAAAAAATATTACAATTAATATAGTTTTTAAACTTTCTTTATAATGCACACCTAAAAACTAAACCAAATGTAACCTTTATTTTTAATACAAAATTTACTATGCTAGCAAAATATCATGACTTTATTTATTTTTAAATTTTAATGTATATTTTAAAATATTTTTATATTGAGAATTATATAAAAATTATAAAAAATAAAATTTAAAAATATAATAATTAAATATGTTTTTTTTTGGCGATATATAATTTGATAACATAGTCAATAGTTTATTCAACGAAAATCCAATACGTAAAATTGCGTACTATTCCTACCGATCTTATTCGTGACGCCTACTTGCCTTTAATGAATACGACTCACTCGAGTCAACCTTTCATAACTGGTATCATCTCGCCGTCTCGTCTGAACCTCTCTGGTTCTCCTGATTTTCTGGCTTCAGTAAATCCACAGCCATGAAGATTCCTGCCTCCAAAGCTCAAGGTTTTTACTGCTCTATCCCTTTCTTGTTATTTGTTTATTTATTCAACTACTTTCGATTTGAACTGCACCCTCGTTTCTTGCTCGGTTTGATGTTTGCCGTCTTATTATTCCGTTGCTGGTTGTGATCGTTCATGAAATATGGGGTTGTTTGTGTGATTAATCCAGATGATAAAGCAGATGATGTGTATGAAGAAGCGAAGAGCAAGTACTTTGGTTTGCCGGCCCTGGATGTTTCCGTTGCATTTCCCCAGGCAACTCCGGCCTCCATATTCCCTCCGTGTGGTAACATCAAATTTGCATCTATTTCAGCAAAGAATATTGTGTGTGTGTGTGTGGCTTTCAATTGTGCAGGCGTCTTTATTTAGAAATTGAACTTTTATACCTGCGACGCTTTTGAAATATTCTGTTTGTTGATGCTTGTCATTGGTTTGTGGGATCGCTAATTCTGGACACTTAAAACTTCCAGTTTCAGACTATTACCAGTTTGATGATTTGTTGACTCTCGAGGAGCAAGCTATCAGGAAGAAAGTAAGAGAGTGCATGGAAAAAGAAGTTGCTCCAAAAATTGCAAAGGTGTCACTTGCTCTGTTTTCAAATTTATGTCTTCAGCATCTTATCATACTATAGTACCTTTTTCTCCTTTCTTGTTCATGTTTCTGTGAAATCTCTTCCTGTATACCGTCTTGTGTCACTTGACTCATAAAAATTAGGAATAAAATAGATCCTGAGCTGTTTTGATTCTCGTGCATAGAGATTTGGATATAGCTACTATTATGGGATCATGCTTGATTTAGCTGACAAAGATGGAGTTGTGAATATGCCTTTTCAGTATTGGGAGAAGGCTGAATTTCCATTTGAAGTGATTCCAAAGCTTGGTGCGTTGCGTGTTGCTGGTGGCACTATCGAGGTACTAAATTGAAAGGTTTATTGTTTCTCCATTTCCTGGAATGATGGTTATGATGGTGTGGGCCATGTGGTAGCTAACTGGATATAGAATTCAGGGCTATGGTTGTCCCAACCTTTCCATTATGGGAAACGCCATTGCTACAGCAGAAGTTGCAAGAGTTGATGCTAGCTGCTCTACATTTATTTTGGTGCACTCTTCTTTGGCAATGCTGACTATTGGTAAGCTTTGCTATTATTTGTTTTCTTGTCGTCTTTTTCCCCGTTTTAGATTTTGGTATAGTTTAGGTTACATACTGCTTATCAATGATGATAAAACTTATGACATCTTGTTGGCTGTCACGGATAGCACTGTGTGGATCAGAAGCACAAAAGCAGAGATATTTACCATCTCTTGCAGAGCTCAAGACCGTAGCATGTTGGGTGAGGAAGTCTTTTCAATGCAGATACCATTTTCCCTTGCACATGCATCAATTTTCTCCATATTTCAATATCTATTTATTGTACATAGGGTTTGACAGAAGCTGATTACGGCAGCGATGCAAGTTCTTTGAGAACATCAGCAAGGAAGGTCTGGATAATAAATTTACCTTGTTACTCCCCCTCTTTCTATAGGTGTATGTGTAAGCATGGATTTACTTATCACAGAGTTTTTCTATGGGGTTAGATTTATTTAAAACAATGCTTCCAACCAAAAATTGCTTTCTTCAAGTTCAGTGAGTGTTTGTATGTTTTCTGTATCAAAATGTGTGAATTGGTTTGATATCATGTTATGTTCTATGGTAAATTGATTTACTGATATCAAATAATCAGGTTGAGGGAGGTTGGATACTTGATGGGCAAAAGCGATGGATTGGGAACAGCACCTTTGCGGATATATTAGTTATTTTTGGTAGAAATACTGCCACGAATCAGATAAATGGGTAATGAATTTCATTTTTAGTCTGAACTGTTCTCGTAATTAAGTCCTATCTTTTGAAGCGCATCTTAAGAAGTTCTGATCATTTTGTTTGCATAATCCTATCTCCAAATAATCAATAGCTGCTTTTCCTTTTTACATACTTTAAAATGTGTTGTTTTTACTCCTGGTTTATTGGACTTATTCATAAGCTATAGTCAAAATCTGGCACAAATGTTTAATATAAATTAAGATTTGTTACGCAAGAACATTACATTGCATGGGGGGGTTGTATAAGAAGCTTTCTATGTGTTACTAATAGCTGGTCGGCATATGCTACACAGATTCATCCTAAAGAAGGACACTCCTGGTTTACAAGCAACTAAAATAGATAACAAAATTGGCCTGAGAATTGTTCAAAATGGTGATATCCTATTAAAGAATGTTTTTGTCCCCGATGAAGATAGGCTTCCTGGAGTCAATTCTTTTCAAGATACAAGCAAGGTATGAAGTCATGACGCCTGATATTGGTGCAATGTATTGATTTGTTAGTTGTTTAATGTTGCATGCTTCAGATAAGCCGCATATCAAACATTATTTTGCTGCTATACCTGCTGAGACATTGTTGTAGCCTAGCTTCTAGTTACAGCACATTCCATAACCCTTCATAGTGTTGGATTATATGTTTACAATCTTTATTTTCCCTATCTGATTTACTTAATGTGGAAATAGGTGCTTGCTGTTTCACGGATCATGGTTGCCTGGCAGCCAATTGGCATATCGATGGGAGTCTATGATATGTGTCACAGGTATTTAATCACACCATTTAGTTTTTATTTGGTATAATCACCCAACAACAGTGAATTATAAGTAGCAAGAATAGAAAATCACCAAACAGAGATTTCATCATACCTTAATGTGGAAACTCTAATTGTGATTTATGCATAAATTACCTTAGAGAAGCAATAATTTCCTGGATATGTGAATTGTTTATCAAATTTCATTACAAACATAGTGATTGAATTTGACCTCAGCTTCATCACTAGGTTGCTTGTGAGATGGAGAGACTCACATTAACTGCTAATGACGTACAAATAGAACGTGTTTATTCTTCTTTAATTTATATTTCCAAGTGTCACAATCTCCTTAGATAATACATCCTCTTGAGGAACTTTCCAGAAGTGAGCAAACAAGTCATTTTTTGGGGTGTAAAGTTATTGTCTAGGCTAAGAGGTGGAGAGCTCTAAGATAAACAAAAGAGAAGATGCGAGAGTCCATCTCCTCAAGATTTGGGTCTCGGTGCACATACTAAGAATGGCAACATTAAAGGCAGTTTTACTTCTGTCCCCTAAAATTAATCATTGATTTTAAATGCAGAGGAGTTTCAATGGAACTTCCTTTTTCCTTTCACGTAACATTCAATGGATTATTTCTTTGCTTATCTTTGGTTGTTACACCGCCACATTCCTGCTCAACCCTGTCAAAGATATTTCTGAAATTCAAAGGAGAGGTTCAAAAGTTATCTTAATCAATTTTGTTGTTAACCAGTGTGTCCAGTGGCCTTCTGCAAGCATGGAAAATTATCTCAACAAATTTCAATCCACTTTTCTCAGCAGTCACATAGAAGAATTGGAATTGCAATTTCCTGATACTATGCAGTTATTTAATTCCTTCATATCGCCCCTTGAGGCTTCACTGTGAATTTGATTGTCTGATACTCGAGGTACCTGAAGGAGAGGAAACAATTCGGTGCCCCATTGGCAGCTTTCCAAATCAACCAACAGAAACTAGTTCACATGTTAGGTAATGTTCAAGCAATGTTCCTCATTGGCTGGCGTCTATGCAAGCTGTACGAGAGTGGTATAATGACACCTGGTCATGCTAGCATGGGCAAGGTAAAATCTCATCATTGTTCTTGTTTAATCTGAAAATCTGGCTGTAGCCGATGTTTGGTTTAACTGGTGAATCTCGGTTCAATATAGTCATGGATTTCCTCGAAGGCAAGGGAGACTGCTGCTCTTGGGCGGGAATTACTTGGTGGCAATGGAATTTTATCCGACTTTCTCGTTGCAAAGGTGAGGAACATTTGTTTTTATAGTAATATTATGTTGAGTTATTTTTTGTTACTGGACCGGTATTATCCTAGCATGTAATTCAATAGTTTCTAATCTTGCACTTAACTTTTGCTTCTGGTGCTATTTTTATTCTCAGGCTTTCTGTGATATAGAGCCCATATACACATATGAAGGTACTTACGACATCAACAGCTTGATAACTGGCAGGGAAATCACTGGAATTGCCAGTTTTAAGCCTGCTGCATTGAGTGGCCGGAGCCGTTTGTAGTATTGATCGCTCTCCTGTCACATGATACGAAAATAACACTTGACCTTGAGTTGGTTCTGTACAAGTTATTTTTGGCTTGTGGACCATTTGATCACAACAAAAGTACCAATTACAATGTTTACTTGCCTCAGGCAAACTATTGTTTGTTACCATTACCAAATGGGCAAGTTTTGAGATGGGTAAAATGATTAACATATCAAAGGATCCTCTAATTATCTTCCTGACCTTTAAAGAAAACGGATGTTTGTCACCATTTTCATTAATCATAGCAATTTCAAATTATTACTGTTCTGCGTATTATCAACATGCCATCTGCAAAATCAGAATTCATGGATCTAGCCGACTACTTTCGGTAGAGAAACACAACCAGAATCTTCTAGCAGCTCTGCGCAACCTCAGTGACAAGGATTCAGACAAATCCTCGTCAGAATCCACTGTTATCAATTGGGTAATATCACTTCAAACATCATTTCGTGATCACATAAGTGGAAATCAACTTTATGAGTATGCATTCCAAACAAGTACCTTTACTAACATTTCCCTTCGGTGTGTCTGTAACATAACAGAAAATCCAAAATCAAGGAGGAAAACCACAATGAGCAGGCATCATCATCATCATCATCTCTTCTTGAATCCATATTTCTTCCTCTCATAGAACAGATCAGTCTTAGCACTGCCCAAATTGACAATCTTCGGACACCCATCTCGGTCTTTCTCCAGCTGAGTGCACTCTTTGCAATAGTAGGCATCTGAGATCCCCACCCCTCCGCAGATAACACACCGGCCTTGAAACGAGCCATAGTTGCATTCGTCACATATCCTTACGAGGGTGCAAGGGCGCACGTAAGAATCACACACCACACATTTGCCATCATCTTTCTCACACAGCCTGCCTATAGCAATTCCAGGCTGCTTGCGGCACATAATTAAATCAGGGTGATGTTTAGCCATACTCCACCCTCTGCAACTCTTCCTAAAAACATTCAATGCACCATATTAATCATCTCAGAATCGAAACTTTATTGCATATGAAAGGTACAGTTTCTTTGTGTCAGATCAGAGGAAGCAGGATCAGGGATTAAAATAGCATAGGAGCTCATAATACACGGATTTTTGCGTTATTACACGTCACCACAATTGAAGCACATTCTATCAGAGTAAAATCCAGAACATGGAATAATCTCTATCTAGCTTACATTTTAAAGATGGAGAACATTCATTTCATAAGCAACCAAGAAAATGACTTTAATTACAAGTGTATAAAATTATTGGTCTAAAATTCCAATATAGGGGCTGCCATTAAAATAAAAGAACAATCCACATTAAACACGACGAACGAAAAATACGAACTGCTAAACTTTTTGTCCGCCTAAATTCGGTGCAATGATTTGCAGTTCACTTCCGTCAAATTAAAATCGTTCTATCCAAAACAGAGAGACTCATAAATTTGCCTCCCTCGGTCTCCGGTGTTGTTTCATAAAATTCCAAACAGCAAAAGCGTAATCAGTAATCGCAACATATTGCACGGAAATTTTAGAAAAAAACTTAGGAACAGGACACGCAATCCTGATATATTAAGCGTGTGAGTTTGAGAAAGAAGCAGCAAACCTGCAACGACGGCCGACGAGAGACGATTAAACCAGCGCCGAAGACCCGAAAAAGGAATTCCCTTCGTCGTTCATTTTGTAAGTCAATTATGTAATGCCATGACTCGCCCGGTTTTATCATTGGATCCCTCATTTTCACTTTCGATGGTCCCTCTTGTTAAATTACAACTTACCCCTTCTAATTGTGGCGACCGACAGGTTTCCGATAGACACATAACAAAAATGTCCAAAACGCCCCTCCGTCATACGGATGTTAACCCTTTTTTCTTGCTTGTAATATATTAAATAAATTGAAAGACTAAATTGTAAGTTTTTAAAAAAATTTACACAACAGTTTTTTTATGACCGTTTCTAGCGCTTGGTGATGTACCTATAAATTAAGCATCTATAAATTTGTCATTACCATGTACTCAAGATTACCATTTAATCATAAATTACTTAATTTGTTATTCTGCTTGCTCACACATAATGAGAGTTGTTATGATTATAATTTACTAAGTATCATTACATAAATATAATAAGTTAATCATCAAAAAAATAATTAAAAATTAAAGTTTTATTGATAAATGAAAATATCGCAAGATCAAAGACAAGACTTCCCATAATTCAAGTGCCGGCCCCTCATTTTGTGGAAAACCTGAATGCGACAAGCATCTAAACAAAGCTATTTAACCGTTTACTTTTCGTTTCTGACTTGAAACAGCAAGTCAACAACAACTTTTTCAATGCAGCAAAGGGTTAGTCAAGCTTTCTTGAACTTCATTACACGACAGACACTGGGCTTCAGTTGGGAAAATAACTCGTTCCACTCTGTGACTATGAAGTTGGAGCAGTTTACATGAAGATATCGAACTGCCCTGGCATGGAATATATATAAAATCTTTTTAACGGGTAAGCAATGATTTCACTCTGTTGGAGAAGATCACAAGTGGTTTTGCAACTACTTCTGCTGTCGATCAGTTCCTATCCGACTCATGCAGCTTTCATCGATTATCCTTCTGCAAACGTCCCCTGAGCGTGGCTCAACAGCCCTTCATCCCTCAGAGGGAATTGGAGAATTGGAGATTCAGTGACAAGTCTCTGAGAACCATTCTTGCCCTCGACACCAACGACTTTTCTCATCTCTCTTTCAGCTTTTTCAACAACGGCACTGCTGACACTTTCTTCCTCATCTTCCTAGCAAAGCCGATTCCACCTACAGCACTTGTTTCTCGCCGGTGGTCCTCTGGCCCGCCAATGGCGATTCACCTATCCAAGAAAACGCCAACCTAGCCTGGTCCCACGGGAAGCCGTGGAATTAACTTTCCAGGGGAACTTGAGGATTTACAATGAGCATGGGAATCATTTCAAGAACCAACTAATACGCAGCTCCCTAGACAGCAGCTACTTTCCGCTGGTGAAGGGAGATTTAATCGAGGGCATTTCGGTCAGTTCATGTTGCAATATTTTCCAACGTCTTTGTCTGCTAAATTGTTTGTGGGCGTTTTGGCCATTTCAGATCCAGGGGAATTGTTTTTCTTCGGAGAAGGAGGTAACGGTAATTTTGAAATATAAAGGGTGAGTGTGTGGACATAGTTATACCTTTCTTTTACAATATTTACAGTACGCCACGTTTCTAAGTCGAAAGGAGGATTTATAGAATAATGAAATCATATTCGATGAGACTCTTATCACTTCATTATAAACAATTATAATTTTAAAAAAATAGAAAAAAGAACAAAAACAAAATAGCAAGTTAAATACAATATATTAACTCGCAATAATGCAATCAACGCACCGAAGAAAAGAAGAGAAAAAGAAATGCCGATATATTTTTTTCTTTTATTTATCTTAAAATTTTATTTTGCTCCTAAGTAATTAATTTAATTATCAACTATGTTCCTTGTTAAATGTAATTAATTATTCTTAGGTCGTGTCTGCTTTAGATAATTAGATTAGATAAATTATTTTATCAAATTTAATTACATATTATTGATATTAGATTATAGACCTCAGTAAAAAATCAGTATAATAAAAAATAACTAAAATAATAAATAATTTATTTCTCATAATAAATTAATCATTCAAAATAATTTCATTAGAATTTAATACCATCTTGAAAGCGTATATAACTTTGTTAATATAACAAGTGATGCAACTTATACCTAAAATTACACATCCTACTTGACATCTTTATATTATTATACCATTAATGAAAAATTTATACAACCTAATCAAAGTTTTCAAGTTGGTACAATCATTAATTTTAACGACAGAAGATGCGATGAAAATTTTGTATTTTAAGTATGAAAACTGTACCATAAAAGTAATTAAGAAAAAAAACATAAGAAGCGACAAGTGTACATTATAATAGGATGAATACAAGGCTAGAGTCAAAATCATAAATGCCACAAAATCAAGTAAATTCCCAACACTATACTTGGTATTAAGATTTTAGAAAGGACAAAAAAATATTAGAGAAATGGAAAAGAAGATGGAATAAATTCAAAATCTCTACAGTTATTTAGTTGATTGATTTGTACAAGGGAAAAATAATTAAAAATAAAAAATAAGATAAAAAAAAACTCAATTTTTATATTTTTTTAATTTAATGACATATGAGAAAAATAAAAACAATGAAAGTCCTATGAGAAAAAAAGATAGTTAAATTGATTTTTTTTATCATTTTTTTTACTATTTTGTGAGAAAAATAATTTTCCTTAACTCGTCGTATCCTCGTCATTTCCCTCATCAACAAACAACTAAAATTGTCTACTCTACTACTTTCTTTTCTTTTTCCCTCCTAAAACCCTCGAACCAAACATAGTGCAAGTATCCGGGAGCAACAAAGTTGATAGCTCGGCCAATTCGACTTAAGATCATCATTTTAAAGCACCATACAAACTGGAAACTTAACAATGCCAAGTGATATTACAGACTAACAATAGCTCCAAAGAACATCTCAGTGTTACTTTCCAGCACATTACACACTGTTGAAGATCACAGCAGACCGCACAAGCGAGGCCTTGAACAAATTTGCCTCCCATTGGCTTTAATTAATGCCATCAATCCCGCAGCCAGACCAGCGCACACCGCAGGGGACACAATATTTTGGGCACTACGCCCACCTACGCCTACAGTTAAACAACGTATGTTAATGACGGCTATCTTCATAGCGGACCAGTAGCGCTAACATCGTTTGTCATGAGATAAATTTGCCAATACCTTGGTTTAATGTGATTGATGTCACCGTCAACCCTCCAAGTACTAAAACCGACGCCACAGGGAGATACTGAAAAGTCACAATTGCCAGACAGAATATATGTTATTCCATATCCGAAGTTCCGAGACTAATAAGAAAATTGCCAGAGACTGTGAGAAGAAGAAGATGAATAGAGAAGAATGATCATGCGGTATCTCCATTAGCCATGCAATGCACCAGCAAAGAGGCTAAAACGCACTATTTAGAAGAGCCGAAGTCATTTGTACTTACAATTAGCATTTGTGGTTCCATTTTAGCCAATTCAAGTATGCTCAGTGTGACAATAGAAACATGTATCTATCAGTGGGTTGTAGTGGCCTATCCATTCAAGATGAATAATGAGGAAACATCAAGATTTTGTATGTGTTCAACAACAGCAGCTATGCACTAGTTCAGGAAAGTAATAGAAGTAAAGTTTGAAGATAAATTTGCCTAAAAATCAAAAGAGATGGAATATAGGTGATTGTAAGAGATCTGAGGCTGCTAAATTAAAATTTAGGGACGATCTGTGATATAGATTCCAGTGGAAAATGAAGATTCACATGATATCTGGAGTTGAATTGCCAAGTGTGGCTCTCAGATTCTAAATTGACAACAAGATGCTTATCCAAAGCATAAAATAGATGAAAGCTCTGTGTTTGATATCAATTTTTTTCTCCCCCATATATTCTCTACATTTGTCAATTATAGGGAAGTGGAACCCAGTTCCTTTCCGAACTTCTCTGACATCCATTATTGTTTGACAGCATATCATTTACACTGACATCAGGTGAAATAAGCCAGCCAAACTGCAATAACCCTTCACCAAGAAAGTGGATAGTTTGTAATGTTGACTTAAACGAGTAAGCCTAGTCCGCTCTATGAATTTTGTGGGCAGCAAATATGTCTGGATACATAGGAGCAACATAGAGATATTTCATTCTACAAAATCAGAAATCATTACAGGAGAGGAGGTTGCTTACAGATAGGGAGTCAAATCCTCTAGGCTGGAAAGGAGAGGAACTATTTCTGTTCACAGTGTAGCGACCACTTATAAGATCAATAGCATCCTGCAAAGTTATCAAACATTATGACCAGAATCTACAGCATTGTAAAGCCTTGGACTGGGGGGTGGGGGGTGGGGTGGAGAACATGTTCGATCAATAATACTATATGGCTTGCCTGTCGAACACCGTCCTGAAAATTGTTTAAGTAATATCTTGAGAGGGCACTCATCCCATCTTTTATAATACCAGACATTGTTTGTTTTCCGTATCTGAGACATAATAAAACACACAAAGAAGTTAAGAGACTTTTACAATTTCAATTTATTAAGTACGAAAATTCCAAAGAAATTGCATTTTCCTCAGGTTACCTCACTAGGTCCCGTTTCAGTGCATGTGTTCCAGAATACCCTAGGCTTATCTCATCCCCTTGCTCCACCCATACTGTCATGAACAACAAGACTTCAGCAAAAGCAAAGAGAATAGTATTGCACGTATTCTAAAATCACAATTAATTAAAAAGAAGAATTGATTGTTTCTGGTCCATACAATTCTTGAAAACTTCAAAATCTTCACTAAACATTGAAATACATTCTGTTGAAGAAAGTGCACCAAGTCTCTGCAGCTGAGAATTTAAAGACTTCTGTGCAAGGTAGCTCTGCACTTGAAACATATTCTTGATATGAGAATTCATTCAAAATTTGAAGCAAATACTCTTCACAATTGAAAATCCTGTGAAAAGAGGGATTGCTCATAATCATATGGAAGAAATAAATATGTTTCCTCAAACCTGTGTGACATTTGTTCTATCAAGGCAATCAATGCAGTTAGATCTAATTACTCCTTCCTGTTCTGCTAGAATCCTCCCTTCAGGATCTAAAAGGAAGTATCTGTTCAGCTGGAATAGTAAATATTAAAAGAGCATTACAAAGATCCAGCATAGTAACATTCTCACCCCCATTTCAGAAAAAAAAAAAAAAAAACCATCAAAATGTGAAGTCCATTAATTACCCCTGCTTCTCAAAATCTTCTGAAACTTGGTCGTACAAGAGTTTTATATTGTCAAAATTCCCATCGCCACATGATTGGTGGAAGTCAAATGAGACATACCTGCAGCAATACCATATAAGGAACCTAATATATTAATTTTTTTTCCCACAACCCAAGACGGGCAGAAAATGGAGTAGAAAGCTACCAAATTTCAAAGAGACCACAATATGACAAAATTCTAATACTAGTAAGTACAAAACATAGCTAGAACTACCTACTTACGAGTACCCTATTACCAAATACCTCATTCCATCTGCTTTATTTCTATCCCAACACCAATTTCTAAATTTTCAAAGTGGAATACGGATGCTCCTATTTCTTCAACTTTTCCTTACTAAATAGATATGCAAAAAAGGCATAAAGGATGACATTGCATATTTATAACACCAATCGAAAAGTTTACCTCACATTAGGAAGCTTTAGCATTTCTTCTTTGTAAGCCTCACTTAACGAACCTTCATCTCCATGCTACAAGATGGAAAGAAACAATGAACTGAGGCTAAGTATTGATTGAATAGTGACACATTTTGAGCACTATTAATTTGGCTTTAAGAACCAGAAAATTATTGTTGCAATAATGCAAATTAGAGATCAAAGAAGGGTCAAATGTCCCGTAGGGAGGGGGAAAAAACAACACACACACACACAACTATGTAGGAAATCTTTGTTGTGGTGTAATGCAAAATCGGAGTCCATGAGGAGGTCAGGGGGGTAAGAAATCATATTCAATCACAGAAATGAAATGATATTTAAGAAATCTAAACCAAATTATGTTGACCATGAAAATAAATACAGCTATCATGAAATGATTTGGACAAAGAAATGAAGTAGATTTTTCAAGTGAAAATTTTCACTTACAGCTGGCCAATGTTAGCAAAGAAAACAATTAAAAAAGTCATATGATCTCAGCCTATAAGAATTCTTCAGCTGCATAATAATTGGGAGGCATCAAAAAGATCCAACCTTATCCGTTAAGTCAACCACTATGCACCCTCCATATCTTTGCAATAGGTCATTAAAATGGCGTTCCACAACTGTTGACTGGAAATGCAAGACAAATAAATGACGACAATGAACAAAATAGTAAATAAAAGAAGTCAGAAGGCAAGTATAGTCTGGGGGTGTACATACTGTCTGCTCATGATCAATTATATTGAGTCGTGGTTTATAGCTCAAATCAACAATTTGCTCCCACAAAAGTGGAATTGACCCCCGAACCTGAGAAGAACAGTTTACATATGAACTTGTCTCCTCATAGTTGCAATTTACAGAAGAATACTGCTATATGGTGCAAAACTTAAATAGACAAATGATCATTAAGATAACAATGAATGTTTGACATAATTTTCAGGTAATCAAGGCTAAGGTCTAAGAGTAGTAGCTCTGGCTAGAAACATATGCATTAGAACATGCATTTTATAGTTTTCATTAACAGGAAAAGAAAATTTGCAGTCCTAATAGAGGAGAATATCAAAAACCCATGCTCCCACTTATACTAAAAGACCAATCTAAAAGAAATTTCATCATATTCACTTTTCTGGTCTTTTCCCTAATTTACAATAAGCATGTCTACATTTAAGGTTCAGCCAGGAATGTGAAAATAAATTCAACTGATTAGTTGTTTTGAAACTCATTTATGTCAAAAACAGATTTTATTCTTTGGGCTAGGGACAAAAAAGAGATATTTATGATCAAAGTCAACTCATTAACAGGAGAAAATTGTAAATCAGAAAGATACACGAAGGTAGCAGCCTGCCAACCATTGCAATGAGCCAATAACAAACAAGTGGAACAAGACATAAACATAAATAAATAAATAAAACATGAAGCTGCTCAGGCAGCATGAATTCAGTTACCATAAAAGGATCACCAGCAATGACATGAAATATTGACATGATTAGTTATCCCAACTGTTATTCATCAAAGATATCCGCTGAAGCAAACCTGAAGAAAAGAGGATATGTGGCCTTCAAATTCCAGCATCTGCTCAGTTTCTATGAAATTAGCAGTATCTCCTTCTAGATTGGCTCCTCTTCTCCACATTCTTGTCCCTAAATCCAAAAGCAAAAAATTTAAAAGAAAAAAGGTCCCATGGTCTTTGCGAAATAAAAATAAATAAAAATGATATTTTTTTACCTAGACGCCTTGTACACCTTCGTGAAATTAATTTTATAACAGCAGACGAATTTTTCAGCTTTATTTCTCCAGTCTGGAAGCTTTAGCCCTAGTCAAGTAAAACATATTCCTTTGTTTCTGAATTCTTTTTGGTTTTTAATAGCTGTTATGTGTATGAATCATGGCATGCTTGAAGTGCAGAGAGAGAGAGAGAGTGTTTGTGAGAGAGATAGACAGAAGGATATTTCCTTGTAATAAAGGGATGACAAACCCATCCAGCTGCAATAACAAAGTGCAAAATTAAAAATCAATGAGTTGTAATCATAGTAAATTGATAGACTAAATTGTTTGCGCCAAATAGTTTTTAGCTTGAAAACTTCAAATTGATGAGAAATAACAGGAAAATAATCAAGCTCAAGCAGTTTTAAATCACAAACTCTCCAACAAAGAACACACATTGTTGCCAGCAACAATGGGAGAAGACATTTATTTCAAACCTTGTTCTCAATAAGCTCCTCCAACAAGTTCCTGTTCCAAACAAATCGTGGATCGCCCTGCAGTTCACTTGAAAAATTCAATATAATATAACAATTAAAAATAGATTTTCTACCTTAATAATCAGATTTATTAAGCAATTAACCGTTCAATCAAACACAATGTATTGGTCCCTGGAGATTTTAAAATAACATGAATGACGTGTATAGTGAAAGTTTCTATCAATTTTATTTTGCAGTCCAATTTTACCAAATACGAATCTGTTAGCAAGACATGAAGACTTTGTGAGTTAATTTAACGTACCTGCTTCCAAATTGGCTTCTCTTCCATCCTCAGTATTATATAAGAATTAAAAATAGATTTTCTATCTTAATAATCAGATTTATTAAGCAAAAAACCGTTTGATCAAAAACAATTTAGTGGTCCCTAGAGATTTTAAAGTAACATGTATGACATGTATAGTGAAAGTTTCTGTCAATTTAATTTTGGTGTCCAATTTTACCAAATATGAATCTGTTAGTAAGACAAGAAAACTTTATAGGTTAATTCAATGTACCTGCTTCCAAATTGGTTTGCTTTTCCATCCTTTCACCAGCTTGCATCTCCTCTGCAAGCTGGTAAATGAAATAAATTTCTTGAAAACAATTCAATATAACCTTATTTCATTCACACTAGAGCCAGAGGTAACTACATGGTAAACTTACTTCAATGTTATATCAGTTCCATAAGAATAATACAAGCCTGGAGTTGATTCCACTATCTTCAACAGAGTCATAAAGTAATCTTCATCTCTTTTCTGTAGAAACATGATGTAAGTGTAGCGATTTAACAAGTTGCTAGTAGCAAAATGATTGGAAGGCACTAAATTAATTAAATTAAGAACAGACAATCATACTTCTTGACTAGTTAAGAATTTTGACGCCTCGTTGCAGGACAGAAACTTCATTGATGTAATCCGAAAAATGGGAAAACCAAGATAAGTTCCAACTTCCATCCTAGAAGTTATGACTAATATATGTGTACCTACAAAAGGTGGCAACCACAATTCCCAGATTGATAAGTAAAATAGAGCAAACAACATGATGTTAAACAACAAGCAAAATAAATATATTATCAACTAAAAATAATTGAAGCGTCCAGTGGCCATTTTAATCAATCATTCCATGCTGAGTACTGAAAGTGTAAGAAAGTAAAATTTGACTGTAAACACAGTTTCTTAGCCTAGGTTTTCACTGTTTGGCAGAAGTAGTGACGCCGGGTAGTACAGACTGCCACACTCTCTGCTATAATTTCAGAGGCTGATGCAAATAGTAGAGAAAGTACCAATTCATTCAGATGTGACCAAAAACTGTACAAAAACTGTGTTAATGGTTCAAGACAGCACCTGCCAGCAACCTAATTGTTCCAGCAAGCCCATATATAGTCGAAACTTTAGAAGCACTTCCAGAAAGGTCATCCCCTATAATATAATAAAGTAAATTAAAAAAAAAGGGATTAAGAACCGAAATTCAGTACGAGGCAGCTTTCACACACGCAGAGACACAAAAAAATGCAAATAAGCTAAATAGCAGTAAATCCAATGATCAACTAGCAATACCTTCAAAACAACAAATATTCAAACAATTGCTAAGTCGATACGCATGTAAGCTTTTCAATGAGTAGCAATGCTTATGATGAAATTTTTGAATAACTGATTAAATGAAATATATGAGTATGTGTGTAACGATCTTATAATTTAAGCAACCATGTATTAGAAAAAGGGAACTAGTAGGCTGTAGATAGCAGTAAATCCTAAATTTGTAAAAACAGAAAAACAAAAAAAAAAAAAAACATGCTCGCAGTTCTGTTAAACGACAACAGACCATGCATTCAAACAAGAAAGCCTCAGGATTCAAACATCCAGAGTTATGTTCGGCTTATGGACAGTTAAACGAACAGCGTAATACGCAGCTTTGGAAATTCATTAGGTAGAAGAAATGACCGTTGAGCTTGTCGATGTTGCCGTCAAATCGGCTAATAGAGAAGCCCTGATCCGGCGATTCCACGGATTTGATCACGAATTTGTCGGTGAATTCTTGTAATTCCAATTCGCTCCACAGCCTGAAAAGACCCGTTGAATTCGATTCGATTTCCGCCTCCATTTTCCCCTCGTTTTTCAGTGAACTTCCTCACCGAAGGAGAAAATTGTCCAATCAAAAGTTCAGGGCGAAAACGATAGTGATTGTTGGCCCTGATGGTGAGGAGTCAACAATCGAAACCATTGAACAATTGATTAGCAAGCAGAAATATAGAGAAGAAAGCTCTCTAAAGAGACGATTACTTACGTGTACCGTTGATATTTCTGGAATTTTTTCCTTGTGTCTTGCCTAACAGATCTTCAACTGCATTTTTCCTTTCGATTTTTCTCTCTCTCTCTCACTTCTTTTTCCTTTTATTTTTAAGTTAAATCATAAGTCAATCATAACATTTCCTTTTATTACTTGAATTTCCTGTCCATTGCCTTGCTAATATGTGATTATGTGGTAGCTTTTTTCTTACACTCAAGTGTGGTGGGCCCCACAGCCTTCCACCCAGGCAAATCTTTTCCACTTACTTGAAAAGAAAGCGTCAATTTATCTCCAGCGCAGGTGGCTCGTCCCCCACCGTAAAATAATTAATTTCGACACATTATCCCTTAAAAAGAAATTAAATGCACTTTGCCGATTTATAAACAAAATTTACAATAAAAGCTACCACATTTCATAAATCTTTAAGTACATTTTCATATTTTTTAATTTTTCATATTGACGAACTTGAAATTTTCATCATTTTATTAATATTTATATCCACTAAATTAATTTTTTTCATACACTAAAAATTATTATTGAACATTAAAAATATAATGTTCTTTTGCATTTTTATTAAATAATAGTGCACCAAAAATATTATGAAAAGTTTTGCTTCACATTTAAGTGAAATTAAGGAAAAAATTCAAAACTAACATCAAATAAAAATATTTTTAAATTATAGGTTAACTATATTACAATATTTAAAATTTTAGATATCAACTTTATAATTACATAAAATTTGCATGTTTTATATGTTATTCACAATTGATTCTACTTTTCACACTAAAAATTCATATTTGTAACAAAAATTCAATTGTACATTACATATTTAAAATTGATAATAATAAAAAAATAAATTTTGCAGTTTTTGTAATGAAAAAAGTGACAAAAGAAGAAAATGACAGTATTTTGAGTTTCAAGTAAAATTTTAATCTAAAAACATAATTAAAAGATAGTATACAACTTAAATTTAGGGAGTAGAATATTATAATATTATTATCAGATAATAATGTATTAAAATTAATTAATTTAAGATAGTGAAGTGCCATTTATCCTTATCTATTTTATTATTAACTTTTAGTTTTACAAGATTAAATAACAATTACTTTATTTTAATTTTTTATTCTATCTTTGATTTTTCTAATTATTTTTATTTATATACTTCTTTAATTTTTTCTTTTTTCAAATAATATAGTCACACTTTATTTATATACTTCTTTAATTTTTTCTTTTTTCAAATAATATAGTCACACTTTAAAAATTTATAAATAAATTTACCCATAATCTTTACCAGTATTTTATATTATGAATTAGTTTTATGAGAACAATTATGGTGAATTATTAATTATTAGTTAGCGACCATAATAAAAAATTAGATAAACAAATATATGAAAAATGTTTTATCATTTATAAAATAGGAGACAAATGATCCCGGGAAAAAATTAAATTAAATTAAAATTTAAGAAAAAATGTTTAATTTTATTTGTAATACTGTCATAACATTAAATTTTGAAGATATATCAAGACATACTGAGAAAAAGAACTTTAGCAACCTCAGAAAAGGATAAAAGCATGTCAAATTCTACATTTCCAAAATTCAAAGCCACACAATTTTTGGTCAATTAACAGAGCAACAGAATTAAGCTGTAACTGGGCAGGTAATCATCACGAAGCATCAGAGAGCGTTCATTAAACAATTGTACAAACTACAATAGGAGTTCGAAGTGAAAAACCATTATCAAAATAATAGCGAATAAGAAATCTTAGAGACCAAATTTACATCGCATGGATCTAAGACAGAACGTTTGCAAAAAGTTTGAATTAAAACCCCATTTAACATATCTCCCAACTCTATGAACCTAGCCGCCAAATCCATAGAGAGTTCGACCCTGCCTCTTGAGGGCGTAGACAACGTCCATCGCGGTCACGGTCTTGCGGCGAGCATGCTCAGTGTAGGTAACGGCGTCACGTATGACATTCTCTAGAAAGATCTTGAGAACGCCGCGAGTCTCCTCGTATATGAGCCCACTGATGCGCTTCACCCCACCACGGCGCGCTAACCGCCGAATCGCTGGCTTGGTGATGCCCTGAATGTTATCTCTCAGCACCTTGCGGTGGCGCTTCGCGCCGCCCTTACCCAATCCCTTACCTCCCTTTCCTCTGCCTGACATTTTGCTTAGCCCTAATTTACTTTGAATGGTATCGAATTTTCAACGTCGTAGAGTTGGATGAGAAATATGGCATTGGGAGAAAACTATATAGGGGAAGCTGCATTGGGGGAATGATCTTTTGCCGTGGGATTTGAATTTTTAATCGACGGTCCATGGAACGTATCTGTGTTGAGTGAGTAGAATGATTGTGAGCCGTCGTTTAGGACCAAATTGACGGTTCAGTCAGGCTTTCGATGAAAGATGCGGATCGTGAGTCTCATTTAAAATAAAAGTATACGCTGCCGTTGGATTTGAATTGTTAATCCACGGTCTAGGACAAAGATCCGTGATCAGTGGATTAGATGATTGTTAGCGGCTGATAAAGATCCGATCGACGGTTCACACGAAACAAAGAAATAACAATTCTAGCTTTTACTTCTCAAGTTTATTTAGATATTTATTTAAGTTCAAATTATATATTTATATTCAATTTAATTGTTAATCAAATTAAATTTCAATTGAACTTTAATCCTTCGAAGTTTATAAAATAACCCACTCGTTGTAAATCTAGAAGTGATCTGATCATGCCATAATTTTAAACATTATTTGCATATCTCATTATAACTTTCAAATTCAAATGATTTAAGCTATGTTTGAGTGTATCTTTTGACGGAAAAGGAAATTAAGAAACAATATAAGAGCAAACACAAAAATGGTAAAAATGTATTTTGATCCGTGCTATTAGGAAAGCCTAAAGGCTTCAGAAAAACCATTTATTGTTGCCAGAATAAAATTTCAAAAGTATCCTCTAAACACACCTATTTCAATTTTATTATTTACATGTTGCATGTAAATTAACAACTAAAACAAGGATAAAGTAAAAAATTTACTTTAAAAAAAGTGATAATTGCTTTTAATTCAATTCTCGCTATAACTTCTCAAATCATCTATTAATTTTATGTGGTTTTTGTATGATTTCTTTTTTGCTTTTTTAAAGATGAATGAAATTCTCTTCTTTCGCCTATTTATTATGGCAACGAATCATTTGATCAAATAGTTGACTCAACTCTTTATTGCTTTATAAAACCCCTTTGCTTCAATTAGTATCTTATGTGAAAAACAAATATGATAAGAAATTCAGAGTTTTACTAAGATTTTGAATAACGATTCTAAATTTTATTTGATTATATTTTGCCTCTTTTTTAGAAAAAAAAAAAATCAAATAATTCTCAATCATAATCTTTGCGGATCGGATCATTCATATAATATACGAAAAGAAATTTCAAATCATCCACAGCATGCTCCCAATTACTAGTTTTATAGAATGTACAAACTTTTTGTTTTTTAAACTTCTTATGATGTTTAGCATTTTTACCTTATAAACATTTATTAGAAAATATATTTTCCACAACCTATATTTTATTTTTACTTTTAAAGATTTAATTGATTTTATTTATACGTTATTCTAGTCAAGTTATAGAAAATTTAAATATTACATCTTATAATTAAAAATTTTCAAATTCATTGAGTTTTTTATTTTACAAAACTAATTCTTCAATATTTATATTTTTTGCTTTGTATATAATTTAGTTTCTTTTAGATTTGTATATTAATCTTCTATTCTTATTGAATTATTAAATTCTTAACATACGCATAAAACTTATCATTTGTTATATTAATAAGTGGTCTTTAATTTATTTTAAAAAATCAATTCGATACTACATGATACTATATAATTTTAAACAATCAATTTTTTAAGAATGGTTGCATCGATGAGAGAGACACAATATCCTCTCCAATTTGATGATGATGATAGATCTAATTTTACAAATGGTTTGATGGATAATATGCACGAAATTAAGTATTGAGCTGACTAAAAATGTTAGAAAAACATGCATCAAAACATGGCCTTAATTTTATCAGTTTACAATGATTGAGCTGAACTTGTAGCTCACCCAGTGAAAGGATACATTTAAATGTGATTTTCTTACATGCAACGAAATACGATCAAATTTCTGAACTAGAAGTTCAATTATTTTCCATTCTAATGCCATTTCCAAAAGTGAAGAAGAAAAATTTCCATTCCATCACCATTTCCATAAATAAAAGAAGAAATATTTGTTCGTATACGTTGTTAAATGATCATTGAAACCATCTATTTTTTAGCTGACACAGGAAAAGGAAACCCCAGCGACCAAGCACTCCCGCCCCCAAAAGCGGAGACCGAAGAACCGTCAGGTTGTCGAGGACACGTCTGAAGAAGAGGCGAGGCACTGCTAATCCGCGAGGACAATAGAACGAAAATAACTTTATTTTACGATCAAATTTCTGAACCAGAAGTCTAATTATTTTCCATTCTATAGCCATTTCCATAAACAAAGAAGAAAATTTTCTATTCTATTACCATTTCCATAAATAAAAGAAGAAATATTTGTTCATATACGTTGAAACTATTCATTTTTTAACTGATACAAAATGAAATTAACGGCGCTGCTAATCCACGAGGATATTAGAACAAAACTAACTTCAGTTCATCCTCCAACAAAATGACCATGATTGTCAAAATTGAAACAGCCTACTGCTTAAACAAGCCAGCAAGCTCACCCTTCTCATACATGGAGGTCAATATATCACAGCCACCGACCAATTCACCGTGGACAAAAACTTGGGGGAATGTAGGCCAGTTACTGTACTTCTTCAACGTCTCTCTCAAGCCAAAGTTATACTCTTCATCCAGTACATCGAGGCTTTCATATTCTACCCCTTGACTTTCAAGAATTGCCACAACCCTTTGTGAGAATCCGCATAACGGCGCGCTTCTTGATCCCTTGATGAATGCCACCACTTTGTTCTCTTTAACTAGCTTGTCTATAAGATCCTCCAGAGGTACTGTTAACTGGACATGGCGGCCTGGAGTCAGCCTAAGATCAGACTTCTTTCTTGGTGCTTTCTTTACCCATGTTGTGTTTCCTGGTTCATTCCCTCGCGGAACCTTTCCGGTGGCTTCTATGTGTTCTTGCAACCATGACTTCCATGCTTCAGTTAAAGCATTTTTATCATGCTCCTCTACCACCCCAACCTACAGCAAGCCACTTAACTGATTTAAAATGATCCAAGGCAAATGAACATACAGAAAAGATTCAAAATGTTTAAAGGTCTCCAATTGATACACAAAGAAGCATAACAGATATGCCCATTAATTTCTCACTCTTGCCCTAGGAGGGACCCTACTGATAACAACAATGTTGTTCAAAAACTTTTGCATCTGCAGTGTGCAATTGTTGATCAAACATACGTGACACCAAATCAAAGAGCATCTGGACTTGCTCCAAAGATGTGCCCTTAATGGCTATGATTAAAGCTTTTAAAAACATTTCTGTGTGCAAGGATGAAAGTAAGAGTTAGAGATTATTACAAACAGCAGAGTCTGATAATTTTCAACCAGGGGACATGATTCACAGCCAAAACCTTCCCAGTTAGAGAAACAAACCATTTTCAGTCAGATGATTCTCAATACATGCTCTGGCACGCATGATCTTATGTTCTTTTTTGAGATGGACCGGTCTTTGCCAGATAAGAACCTTAACTTCAATTCTATTCCAATCACTCCAAACAATATTAACTCAATTCCACTTACTCCAAATTCTCTTAACATATTTCCATGCATTCCATGTCTGCTCTACCTTGGTCAAACACGATCAGTGTGCACTTTTGTCGCTGGAACGGTACAATTAACACTGGAATTATTTTTGGAACACAAATTGGAAATGTTTCAAGACAAGTTAGAATTTCTAGAAATTAACTCCATTACACATTTATAATTGCGAAGTTCACATTAAGAGCACTCCCACTGTGAGATTGCCATATGAAATATTCTCCATATAGAATCATTTGGTTAGCAGCTTAGCATCCACCCTTCAATCAAATGATGCATCCAACACGAAGCTCAAGTTTGGGAATAAAAGATTTTAACCGGCTTAGCAGGGAGCGAACATATTCAATCAAGACAAACACCACAATATTCAACCTTGTTTTTGAATTCATTGTTTTCTTAAGCTGACATGTTTGTTTTAAAGAGCTTAATTTCACTAAATTGAGTAACTAAATATTTTTTTGCGTGCAATTCACAATAGCTTTCAGCTTATCAAATTAAGCTCGACTAAGCTTTAGATGTTAAGGAAAAATAGAAAATATTCAAACTTGAATTTTTACTGCAATCCAAATATTGATTGTTTGGTATTCTCACCATAAACGCGTGTGTAATTCACAACAGTTTTCGTGCTTGTAAGTCGACAATTGCGAAGCAACTACGAATAAGAATTCCATAAGTATGATACCTTTACGGAAGCACACAGCTCTGGCACCGATTTCTTGTGGGCGAGCACACTGGCGGCGAGATTCCGTGTTATGCCGACAAATTGAAGGTCGCCGCTGCCGTTGTAAATGGCATATACACCAGAATCAGAGGGCAGTATTCCTTCGGATGCGGACGAAACAGCCACAAATTCAGTCTCCGATAGCTTCTTCAGAGCGGCAACGACGTGGGTAGGACGGCGATATCTGAGCGGGGAACCGGATTTAAGGGACGTGAGGGGGAACACAAGAGCAGGTCTAGGAGGGGAATAGAAGGAAAGGGTGGGGGCATTTCCAGAAGGAGAAAACTTGGGGAGTACTCGAAGAAAAGACGGAGACGGCGTCGGAGACGATAGGTAGAAGGCGGCCATTTTGGAGAGCACCCTGAACGCACTTTACGGATGAATTATCGCTGATACGATTACTAGGTTATCGTTCCTCTGTTACTACCCTTTTTCCGGTTTTGTCCAATGTCTTTTAAAGTCGTTAACGAGTAGAATGAATTCTGTATAGAGGATCGGATCGGTTAAAGGGGCACAAGAGCCCAAACTGAAATGCGCTTTTATGTGTCAAGGCCAAACTTATTATCAATATTTTATTGTAAAGTGGATATTTTACAATTACTTAATTTAGAACTTACTTTCACTTGACTAATACATACTTCTGAGTTGCTTTTATTCCAGTAAATTTCTACGAATGGAAACTGACATAAGCTCACAGGGCAATAGGAGATGAACTTTGACCCCACTGCAGCTAATTTGTCACCTGACAAATGACTTCTCAGCTTCTTCCATTAATCCTCAAAGAACAGTAAAACTTCCTTGTAGAAGTTGAGCAGTCCATCAAGACTTAGCAAGAATATGACCCCTAACTGATTAGCTTATTAATCCCATGCTTAATTTTACAGTCGTGTCTTCTCATGCGCCATCCACTTCATCGTCCCATAAATAGATCTAACTGTTTTATCAATAAGTTGAACCAAAGAAAGCAATAGTCACCTGTTTAATATTGCAGCTGCAAGTGCAAGTCAAGCGAGAATTGGAAAGAAGGAGCACATAAATTCAAACTGTTTCACTAGAAAACCTTTGCCCTCCTAATGATGCATCTCCCAGCCAAAATAGCTTAATCATCAGTTGGTACACCAGAAAATTAGCTTCCAGACAAGAGGATCCCAGGATGTTG